>SRZU01000031.1:0-319884 GCA_013183765.1 Fusarium xylarioides | reverse complement strand
ATCCAAGAAGGTTGGAAGGAATTGAAGCTATCTACAATCAACAACTGGATTGATTCTATGCCCCAACGGCTCCAAGATTGCATTGATAATGAAGGCAGGATGACCGGCTGGTAGTCAGAACACATTCTGTCAAAAAAGACGATTTTTTCAAGCCCAAAATCGATCGCTGAAGACATCTGAAGTTGATGATACCGTAATTTGAGGGATTTACGTGTGTGGGTTATTTTCCGACCCACCTGGGGGGTTCAACCAGCGAGCCTGTGGCTGGTGGTGTGGCTGGGGACGAGGCCCCAGCCACAAAGCCGAAGAGATCTCGGCTCTTCTGCTCCTTCTGCAAAAAAGCCAACCATACGGTTGACACTTGCCGCTCCGTTCGTAAGTATTCTTTTTTATGAATTATGCAAGATATGCAAGATATGCATACTAACTGATCTCAGCTGGAACTATCACTATTCTGAGTGGTGGGGGGCCTATGGCCCCAACGGGCTGCACGTTCCGCCTTGTAAGTTCTACCTTTACCAGATTGTAATAACTTACTAACTTTGGTATATAGGCGACCGGACGGATTGAAAAGAAGAAGAACAACAAGAACAAGAAGAAGAAGACTGCCAACCAGAAGTTGGCAGATAAGGTTTCGGAGAGCGTGTCAGCTATGCAAATCGGATAGGGGGGTCCAGGTCTTTATACAATACTAGCATAACCACTATCAAAAGACACATCAAGGCTACTACTATCACTTTCATCTTTTGACACAAGATAAGCTCCAAAGTGACAATCAACAACTAGTATATGATACAAAGCCAATCCATACGGACGCAATGCTCACGCTTCGTGATAAATATAAAATGAAAGGTGGAAGACGGTCCTCCGTTTTCCAGCAGATGGAAGTAACCAAAACAAATTCCAGTGAGTTTTCCCCCCTTCTGAAGCTTTCTTCTCCCCGGTCCGTGACGCCAATGATGATCTCAATGAGTAGTAACATGAGCGATGCTGAAAGCAAAGTACCTTAAACAATTGAGCTTCTCGTTATGGTGTTTCGAGAATGATGGCCCAGGCACACGACTCGCGACCACGCTATGGTCCACGACTGCGCATCGCCCGGGTTGATCGATATTGCAGTTTGGGAAGTTCCATTTCTACATCGATGCCCTCGTCGGCTTCCATGATATTTGGATCCACAGCCATAGGTGCCATTGGATCTGCTGGGAGAATAGGTTCGGCAGCTTCGAGCTTTGCGGGCTCCAACTTGTTCTCCTCCTTAGTGGGTGTCGGGCTGCTTTCCTTGAGGCCAACAGCCATGTCGCGGCGCATACTTATGGGCCGCCGTGTCCGGACTTTGCCCATCTCGCCTGTTTCCTTTGCTAATTCAGGCTCTTCACGCTCTACGCGCTCCATTTCTGTCTTGGCCATCTCGAGAACCTCAGTCAGTCGTTTCTGTACCTTACTGATCTCGTCGTTGCAGTCGCCATCGCGGAGGAACTGATGAGCACCGTGCTCACACATACTCTGCACAAACTCGAGGCCCTTATCCAGCTTATCGTATACGTCTGGTGGTTGGTCTCCAGCACCGGGTCGGGATATTGACATAGGGCCGAATCGCCTGCTGCTCATGTATCGTAGTGAAGGGAGAGCATCGTCATTACCTCCATCCTCTGATACGTCTTGCTCCGCAAGCTTCTTGATCTGGGCAACTCTTGCAGCCATCTTGGCTTTGCGCATCAGGTTTCGACTTGACGAGACGAACCTCACAAGATCGTCAAAGAAGCTCTGAACATAGCTATCATAGTAGACAATGATCATGCTCCGTGTTCGATAAGCGGCAGGGGCGTCTTCGTTAGACATCATAGATGGCGACTTGGGCTTCTTCCTGACCTGAGCTCGTGCTCTAGCTTGTGCGGCTTTGATAATCTCTTGTTGCTGACGAATAGAACCAGGGCTTGGGGTATGCACCTTGGGTGTCTCGGGCTTGACTGGTGTCTGTGCTATGATGTCACCTGCGCCATCTTCGAGGATGTCCTCATTCGCTGGAGCCTCGGCGTGAACTACTGGAGGATCATCTTTAGGCTTGAGTGACTCGGTTGAGCCTTTGTTACGAAGCGACTTTGTCTCCGCACTTTTGCCTTCTGCGGCAGCAACAGCGGCCAGCTCGGCCTGGCGTCGGTCGATCTGGCCACTGAGGTCGTCAAGTCGCTGTAACCAGTCCGGAACGTTATTGACAAGATTCTTAAGCGCATCCATAGCCATGTCGCGGAAGTCTGTTTCTAGCGGTGGAGCCGTGTTGGCTGAAGGTATAGGGGCCAGGTGATGTTCACCCGACTCCCTAGCTGTCGGATTGAAGAATTGCAATATATGCTAGAGCTGGGGAGCTGCGTGTTTGCAGACCTACGGCGAATGAGGTAAGTTGGGAGATTTGACTTGTATCGGGACCTGGTGGCAAATAAAGGCAGGGTGATCGGCAGCGTTTCGTGTTTCGGATGGATCAAAGCCCAGTTCGTGGGTATCAAATAGAATCAGTGAGAAATGATTGATGAAGAAAGCACCATAGCACTCGGGTGGGACAGAGGCATAGAAATTGGATCGTTTCTTGGGTGAGACTCGTATCAGTCCTCTTTTGTCTCGTGATGGTCGTAATCGTCGTAGGCGTCGTTAGATGATACAAGGGTTCTCTCTGGACAAGAAAGGGTAGAAAGGTGTACAAATGCGTTGATGCAACTTGGTATGGGTTGGGCAAAAGGTCAAAGAGCTTCAAGTCAAATGCCCAAAGTTGCAGGAGAATAGAGGATGTCGTAGGTGTTTAAGATTAAAGAGCCAAGACTGGTTGGTTGAAACGAAATGATTCGAGTTGGACTTGGTTTGGTTCAGGCCTGGTCTGACGCTTGATGGGTCCACTAAGATGGAACGAACCTGGCGCGATGCTTGAATGTTGGTTGTGAAGAGAACAGGTAGAACCAACAGCTGAGGCCTCGGAAAAGAGATGAGGATGGAGGTGAAAGGTGAAAGCAAGGTTTGCAACTGTGAGAAAGTCCACTGTGAGCGGTTCCTCAATTGATCGCTTACGTCTCGTGTCGTGTCGTCTTGTCTCAACAGGGCAAGGGACTCGGCAGGTCGGACGGAGGCTCAGGCCTTCTAGGGAATAAGTGACCGGGTGGGTAATGGGAGTGCGGCGGGGAGAAATGGAAGCTAGAGAGCGCGGAAGACGGGAATTGAAGCGTTTTAAAGAGTCCAAGTAACGACTCCCAGGATGTATGGACCCGATCCGAACAGCCCTGTCTAGGGTCTTAGTCTTATCCAATCTTGCACTTCCAGTGGCCTTCTAAGCTCCTCGGATTGGCTGAAGGGTCTCTGGACGGGCGAGGGCAAGCCACAGTCCACTAATGACGGGGGAGTTTGAGCTTGGCTCAGGCCGGCTAAGGGCTGAAGCTGGCTGAGAGTTTGCTGCTTAGGGCGCGGGAGTTGGAACGATTTAAACCCCGAAGCGGTAGAGGTGAAGGTTCAGAATACAGAAGAGGAGCCAAGGAGCCGAGATTCAAGAAAAGATCGGCTGCAGTGGGAGGACAGGAGGAGGAGGTTGAATGGGATGGTGTAGAAGAGAGAAAGAAAGAGGATGAAGGGAGAGACAGGCAATTAGAGATGCAGAGTGATAACCTAAGCCTGTACGTAGCCCAATAAACGAAAAAGAGAATAAGATGGAGAGAGGGTTGGTGTCAGAGGGAGGGGAGCAGAACAAGCATGAACATGGGTATGGATGCCATGCGAGCGAAAAGGCGGGATGGGGATGGCGAGAGATTTTATTGCAGCACAGTAGCAGCAGAGAGATGCAGATGCAGATGCAATGCATATTGGCATTGCATGGTTCAAGGTCATGGTCAAGGTAAAGCAAGGTCGCTGCAGAGAGTGGAAGAGCGAGGAGAAGGGTAAACAGAGCGAACGAGCCTACAAGACGGGGTGTTTCTCTAGGGGGGTCAGGGGCGTGTAGCATTAATGTCCTCTACACCACCAACAGGTGTGTACTTCAGAGGAACTCTCTGGCACACTGCATAATACATACAAAATGCATGTACTACATACCACTCGTACTACACCCTTGAGCACTAAATAGCAAAGCAGAGTAAAGGCTCAATGAGAAGGGGATTTTGGCAAAGATGAGATGGGAAAAGAAAGATTCTTCCATTGCAGGGATTGTCAGAGGATGGACAACGGCGGCTGGGCGGCAGGAATCACGGCCGCGGCGGCACGGTGCAGGCCTGGCTATTTGCAGTGCCTTGGCTGATGTCGGCTTGGAGGAGGAGCAAGAAGGCCTCTGTCTGACATTGAATCAGGGTGTGAAAAAAGTAGCTACCTAGTTAATTGTTGACGCTCTGAGTTTCTACTAAGTTTACCTGGCTATTTTCGTCGGTGAGGATGGATCAAGATGGAGCTCCGTCTTGTCTCCCCAAGAGTGGAGAAGAGGTTAGGGGAAACATGCAAGTAATCATGAGGTGTCATTGTTGATACACTGACAACTGTACCCGTGATGCTTTGAGATACTACTCATGCTGCCATGCATTGAAGACGACCAACTCGTTGAACTCTAAAAGAGACCATCACGGAAACAATCAACCTGAGTATGTACTGAACAAGGACCCTTGCTAGGTGATCGGACTCGATGAGATATGCCACGGGGGGTCAACTTCAGGCGAGTGTGAGATGTGCGGGATGCCACGCAATGAAATGCATTGGGGAGAGAAATGTGACTGACGTTTTAAGGGTCGGGATTAGTTCAGTCGAGCTAAGCTAATTGTGCGTCTAGTTGCTTGTGGCTTGGTGTTGATTTTTGACACAAAACTGTCAATGTGTCTCGTTTGTGCTTTGACGTTTATGGAGAGGTCACTAAAATGAGACAGAATTTCTCGAACGCAATGGTCTCTCCAATGATCAGCCACGCTGCAGGTAAATCAGATATCATCAATCAACTTCTCTCTTGCTGATACTGTGTTGGAAGAACTGCGTACTCGTAAACAGGGAATGTTTCCAGCGGGGATCATGTGGAGCTGATGAGTTGAGCCACGGCCCATGATGCCCTCTCTGGCACAGACAGGCTCATGCATGACAAGTCAAGTCGCAAGGATTCAAAGCTTACACTGTTGCCGCTATTGTTATTGAATAAACACAAACCAACAGCAGTTTCCTCTTCCAATGGCCACAGAGGATTCTCCTGTTCACAAAAGAAGTGCTCATGCATGTCATGACAACTTATCATGTTGCACGAATCCTTCAGAAACGGAAGACGAAACAAATAAACGCACCGCTCTTCCGTCGATCGCATCTCGCCTTGTCCAACCTTCGGCCCGCTACTCATGGCTCTTCTATCACAATATCCGCAAGACATTCCCTCGTGCCGAACCTTCGGTGACGGAAAGGAGAAAAAAACACGGAGGTTGTTGAACATCGCCCTCGAAGCCTAAATCGGGTGATTCTTGCGCTTGTAGGACATTGCAATGGATCTACGTGAATGCCGTGTTTGTCTGCATACCAAACCTCCCAATATCAGTTTCGCTTATTTTTTATTCTCATTCTCATGATATGATGGTTTGCTCGATTCGATCTGGAGCTTATCGGCCAACCCGAATGTATGTATGTAGTCTGATGTCAAGTTCAGAATTTTTGCTTTTTGTACAACCAACGTTCGGCCGTTGAACCCTTGACGAACTTAGACCCCTGCACCCCACCTTTACATGCATTATTTCCCTTCTTTGATTGATTGCTTTGAAACTTCAGGTAGGACAAGATTGTTGGCACTCGGTGTTCAGAGAGGGTTTCCCCAGGCACAGTCTGATATGTAATCATGACAGACCACTCTCAAAGCTTGTGGTGGTGATAGACAGGTCCTCTGCAGTTGTCAATGACACTTTGTACCACCCCAATCTAAGACTTTCCTGTGCTGTTGTGATTTTACAAGATCCAATGCCATTATTATTGCAGTTATCTCATTTCAAAAAATTATACTGGTAGAGACAAATTCTAGGTTTCCTTCGTTTCAAACCCATGGTCAACAGGGACTCATTAACGATGCATTATAGACTATGGCTTCTTTAGTTCCTTCTAGACGACGGGAAAAATTCTTTATCTGGTTTCTCATCAAAAACCCTTGTCATACCCTCCCCATGCACGATCTTCCTCCGAAACGACCTACCTACAGAGGAAGGTCGAGAAACACAACACCGCACTTCCCGTCGTTTGTGCGATCAGAGCATAAACTGAATATCGCATGGCTACCGGTTCGCTGCAATTCCTACAATAGGTAATGCCACAGCAGGCGGAAACTATCAGCCTTGTTCCTCACGAACTTGTCATTGTGCTGCATGACGATACTTGTTGTTAGTGACACTGTATCCGTACTTGATGATCGTCTTCAAGGAAGGCAGGGTTTATCAATCTCCGTCTTTGAAAGCCCACATGTCCTCTTGAATTGTCTCAAGGGTGAATAATCCGACGGATATTAGATATGTTCTCAGGATATTCTAACCGCTCTTTGCCAGACCTTAACTCAATGACTTCCTCAAGAGGAGCGTGTTGGTTCTTATATCCCTGGTTAAAATCGAGTGTAACCCCAAACAGCTGATATTCAACCTGTTCTTCAACGTCCAGAGAGGCTGTGCCATCGCCGCGTGTTCATGTCCAACGGCTAAAGGACAACTCAACACGCAGCCAAGCCAAGGGGATCATCTCGCATAACGGTGCATATCAACGTCGCATCAACAGCTTGTAACATGACAATAAATAAAACACACTATGATCGACTGTTGATTGTTCCCTATAGTAGTTCTGCAGCCGATGGTTCACTAACGTTGTTCAATGAGAGAAAGGCCAAGCTGTCACGGCAGTTCAAACCATTCTTGTCATTGTCCGATTCGCAGTCTAGCTTTTTTCCTTTTCGGCTCTTTTTCTCTTTTCCTTGATCGGCCACGCTTGGCTTCGCTTCCGCGATGCTAGTCCAACGGCCACCTAATAAGCTCAAGTTTGCGCCCGGGCATGAGAGATATCCATAGTACGTCGTTTCTATACGCCTCCCGTCTCGATACGTTTTTCAACTCGAGACGTTTGTTCTGCTCGGCACTTCTGAAGCGAGGAGAAGCAGCGCGTGCAGTATCCCCAGTCATGCTATTTCCTGATCAACGGAGTCTTGACCAGAGAGATCAGCAAGGTTCTACGGGTTGCAGGCGTCAACAATTCATCACCTGACTAGACTTGACTCTGTTGGTCAAGGTTCATATCCTTGAACAAAGCAATTTGCCCTGTTTTCTCTTCAGCAGAGCAGGGCTTTCAGCCAACAAGTGCCGTGCCGACATGGATTCAAAATGTCTCATCATGGTCGTTATTAAAGAACCCCAGTTTCTTAAGAATGTTGGTTGCTGATCCACAAGGATGAAAAGGTCTAGAACTTGACTAGACGCTCGGCTCAAGACGAATACAAACGGAATTTCTGATGTATTCGATTCGATATCTCGGCGGTGTGGACGTTAATAAATCGGCCGTCTCTTGCATTTCCGAGGTTGCACTCAGAAGCATGAAGGATCATCAACAACCCCAATCCGTCAACTCGCAGCAGAGAGCGTCATTCCAGTCATAGCTCTGAGAGTTGGATCTCCATAACTTAGACGCAACTACACATAGCAAAGGCTTAGCCTGCCAAAGATCAGCGAATAGTGCCTGTTGGTGTTGTGCTTTGACTTTGACTTATCTGGTCTCTGAAAGGCCGGCTCGCTCCGCTTTGACGATGCACGAAAAACGGCCAAAACGGTCGAAGGGGGCTTGAGACAGTGGAAGTCCTGTGCTTATGACGATATAATTACAGGGTTTGTGTCTGGCAGTTTGAAAGGGGAGAACGAGAGAATATGCATTGAGACGGGTACTGAGACACTGACAGGCAATCAAAGACATGCATAGCAGATCCAAGGCACTCATGAGACCTGGCTAAGCTGTTTTCGTTATGCCGTAGAGTGCCGCAGGACTTTTAAACTGGACGAGGCACTTGATACCGTCTGTATGAAGCATCAACCCGCATCAACCCTCATTAACCAAAGTTCACCGTAAATTCCCAGAGGTAACCCATGCACACCGATGACTTGAATAAGAAACCTTTGCCTCTTATTCTCTTTATTTCCGACTAACCTGCCTTCTCGGAACAGGTCCGATTAATCCTGGCAGCCATCAAAGTATGTTGGTTGTTAGTTATCATCTGTTGGTCCTAAATTTCTTGATGACAGCCAAAGAACTCATCCTCATTTCTGCGTGCCAAGCTATACGACCAGGCACAGTACTGTATTGTAGGACCTCTCGTGTCATGCTGACAATATGCAGCCGTCGCTCTTTGATTCATGCCACTCGTCAACTACCGGCGAGCTAACCAAGCTAAAATCGCTTGCTTTCTTCGTCGTATCGTTAGATTGTTTGCTTGTGGAGAGCCATCTCTTTCTAGCTGCCACTTTGCCAGTCCTCAGCTGAAAAGAACCCCTTGCATTGGCTATTTGGCTGTATAGCAGTTAATGTGTCGCACGATGGAATGTTGAGATGCATGTCGGCCGTTTACCTTGTTCAAGAAAAGCAGATGAGACTGAGAAACAAGTTCAACCTCAAACAAACAATTGAGTTCAACCAACAGGCCTTCATGGAGATCCAACCCCTCATGAAGTGGAGTCTTTGGTTCATTAGTCGTGTAGATCATGGCCATCTAGACTGGTCTATCCATGACAACTGTTGGGCTTATGACAATTCATGGAGCTACGTACTAGCCATGATACGTACATACAGAATAAGGCAAAAACTTCCGGATTAATACAACATTACCGGCCGGGTATGGACTGTGCATCATGACGCTTATCACCTTGTGATGCAGGCCTCAGGTGTGTCAACAATCTCGAAAGTCTAAGTAACTATCGACAAGCATGCCATGGCATGCTTATCATTTCAATTGAGCTTACGTTTCTTGACTCCAGTAATTAAACTCAACTGGACAATGTATGTAGGATAACACGATATCTCAAGCCGCATATATCTCCTATGCTTTAATTATCTTACAAGGTAACAATACTCACCTTTTATTTCACAAAGACCTTGAGTAATTTGGCTTATCGATAGAAAGAGGTCAACGACTTATCTTAGACAGGGTTAAGGTCATACAGCGGCAGATCATCATCACATGAACACTAACATTTGGAGCCTTGAAAGAGATGGGATGGCAATAAAAGCACAAGTTAAGCAACGGGAGCCTCGAAGTTATTTATATACGACTACCAGGGGCTTTTCCATTTGCAGCTAGGTGGAAGACCGACCTCGAAACTACGATGTGCAGCGACAAATACCAGAGTGAGTTAAGGCCCCGATCCAATCGATACGAACGGCACACTCAATCTGGCATACATATACTTTGCTACTTACATAACTGAGCTGTTATACTGGCTTATGCGTGACCTGCTGTACTAGCCCTAGTTAATCTTGGGGGCTTAATTGATGAGAAAGGCGGTTAATAGAGGAGGGATTAAGTGATATAACTATTAGGAATTATTTAAAGTTAGGAATACTATTATAACCTTATATAACTAAGAATCTATAATAATACCTACTTTATTATAGTAATCTATACTCCCTTTAGCCTAGCTTAAAGAAGAGATCTTAACTATAAGTAAAAGTAAAGCTAAAAAAGAGATTAAAGTGCTAGTAAGTTAATCTACTTTAAGTTAATCTCTTTTTATTTAGTATCTATAAGTATAATAAAATATATTTAAAAAGTAAATATAAAGAACTTTTTAAAAGGATATATAAAAGCCTAGCTTAAAGGTATAGTAAACTAAAGTAGAAATAAAGTATCTTCTTAAAAGCTATAATATAAAGAAAGTTAATAGAGAGCTAGAGAATAAAAAGATCTAGCTAATAAAGGTTATTTATACTAAAATTAGCTATAAACTTATTAAGTAATTTACTTTATATATTTTTAATTAAATAAAGGTTAATTATAAGCTTAATAAACTACTAAGAAATTAAAAGGTATTCTTTATAATAATAAGAGAGATAAGTAATATAGGCTATAATTATAAGCTAGGTATTATTACTACTATAAATAAGAATTAGGATTAGTAGCTAAAGAAGCATAAAGTTAGGGCTAGTATTATTAAGTATAATAAATTATAAAACTTAGATTTATATTAGTAGGCATTTAATAGTATATAAAAAGTTAGATTTATAGCTCTTAAGGTTACTAATATTATAGGCTTATTAACTCTTTATAATAATATAAAAGAGTCTTAAATAGACTCTTAAATTAATAAAGACCTAGAGTTTAATAGTTAGCTATCTGCTTATAAAGCTATATAGTAAGATATATATTTTTTACTATTACCTTTACTCTTTTATAAAGTTATAGTAACTTCTCTTCTATTATTATCTTAAATTTCTTAATTAATTTCCTTACTATTAAGTTATCTTTTATTATAAGTAACTAGTAACTTAAAAGATACTTAGTTATTACAGTAAGTATAAAGACCTTACTAATCTATAGATCTATAGGTAGTGTTAATAAAGAAGGCAGTCTTTAAGTTAATAATAAGTTAAAAGAGAAATTAAAGATCTATTAGTATAGATAATATATAGTTAGTAATATAAAATATATAAAGGAGGTTTCTAAAGAGAGCAGATAAAGGAGAAATAAAGACCTTCTTTAACTAGCTACTTAGGGATAATATATATATAATCTTTTATAATACTTTTAATAAGAGGATAAAAGAGTAACTTTTTTATATAAAGTTTAAATATCTAGTGCTTAGAAGTTAGTAAAAAGATCTAGAAATAATATAAGATATTAAGTTTAATTTATAAAATAAAATATATAAGTTTATTGTCTTTTAAAGGTATTTATACTATTAAAAATATAGAATATTAATCTTGCTATAAAGTTAAAGATATAAAGCTTTTAGTATAGCTGTTAAATTTAGTAGAGGGGTTAGAAATCCCCTGTAGCTAGGTTATATAGCTTTAGCTAATTAACCTACTAGCCTGTAAGACTAGTTAGAAGCTGCATTTTTATATTATATGCTATAGAATTGCATAGATAGCTTTAAATTATTTAAAAATTAAAATATAAGTTAATTATATCTTAATTAAGATATATAAAAAATATAAATTTATTTAACTATCTATAGATACTTTAATTTAATTAGAAAGTAAAGTACTAATTAAGCTAATTCTCTTACTAATATAACTAATTTAGTAGCTACTAGCTAGTATACTTACCTCTCTATACTTATACCTTTAAATTAAGGTTATTATAAAACTGACTGCATATTAACTTAAAAGAGGTCTATTAAAGATTATATAAAGGGATTTATTAATTATAAAGCACTTCTAATAATTTATATATTTTTAAATAGCCCTAAAGCTACTAATAATACTCTAGGAATTTAAAGTAAAACTGATATTAATTAAAGACTTAATACTATAGTAATAAAATCCCTCCTTAAAGGGGCTTATTTTAAGAGGTTTAATCTTAACCTATCTGTTATATAGGCTAAGAAAAATGTAATTTAGCTGTTAAAAGGTAGGGTTTTTTAAGATTATTATAGCTTCTTCCTAACAGCTTTATTTTTTACCTACTAACTTCCCTTAATATTACCTTTTAAGATAGAAAGGTCTTACTGCCTTTTACTCCTCCTTACTAAGCTATACCTTATATTCTTATTAGAGAATAGCTTTATTATATCTATTTATTTCTTTAATATATATTAAATGCTTTTTCTACTAATCTATTATAATTTAATCTCCCCAAGTGTTGATTAGCTGTGTTTACCCTCAATTTGTATTCCCCATACTGCACTGCGTTGCCTTGCGACCTGATCCAATCTATTACTAACCCTATTCAGTTAGATTATAAGGTTCAAGGCAGCAGCGCTATATAACCTTAAGACTTAATTTTAAGGTTATTATGTTTTTTAGCGTAGTATATAATGCCTTATATTATAATATGCTAAAAATAAGCATTATATTGTATTCTCTTATTATATAAGACCCTATTGGCTATACCTTGCATATTGCTGCAGAGACATTTTAACTTTTTAATAATTTAATCTCTTAAAACCTTAAGGTTACTAAGGAGATTATCTTATATTTAAGCTATTATTAACTATAAGTATTTCTCCTATAACTTCTTTAAGCCTAGCTTTTCTTTTAATAACTTTAGGAAATTCTATAGGCCTATGCAGGTATATATAATTAAGATCTATTTATTTTTTATAGCTTTAACTTAGTAACAACTAATAAATAAGATCTAGGTATTCTAATAAGCTATAAAAGTATTAATAATAAAGTCTTTAGCTAGACTAAAGTCTTAATAAACTTAATTAATAAGATTACCTTTAGGCTATAGTATTTTAAGTAACTCTAATTATAATAAATATATTATCTAATTAGCTAAAAAGCTTTAAAAAGCCTAGCTAAATCTATAACTTCTTTATAACTTTAACCTTTTTTAATCTATCTATTTCTTAAAGTTATCTTAATAATTATAAAATTATTAAGAAACTAATTAAGCTTATATTATCTATAAATTCTTTACCTTAACTGCTTTATTTAATTAATAATATTAACCTTAATTACAATTAAGATATTAAATCTAAATAACTAATAATTAATAACTATTAATTAATTAAATATATTAAAAAGTTAAAATGTCTCTGCAGCAATATGCAAGGTATAGCTAATAGGGTCTTATATAATAAGATAATATAATATAATGCTTATTTTTAGCATATTATAATATAAGGCATTATACACTACGCTAAAAAACATAATAACCTTAAAATCAAGTCTTAAGGTCATATGGCGCTGCTACCTTCAACCTTATAATCCAACTAAACAAGTAGCCTCAATCTACAAGCATAAAAAAGATATTCCCCCTAGCCTGCTAAGGCTAAATGCCTTCTCTATCATCACCTAGTCAAGGCAATCACCACTAAGGCTCTAACCTAAATAGACTATCTTAAAACAGGCTAAAAACCCTAAAATCTATTATAAGATGCAGCGCTATGTAATTAGCATTAATAACAGCTAACCTAGCTATAATCCCCTAGGCATAGCAGCTAATTATTATATAACTAATCCTCTAACTAATATTAATAATCTTAATCTTAATTATATCCTAAACTTATATGCCTTCCTTTGCATTTAGAAAATTACAAGTAAAGACCTGCTATATATTAATAGATTACTGCTAAAGCAGCAAGTTAATCTTGCAATCTTTAATTATAAAGTAAGGCTTCTTAATATACAAAATGCATCTATCCTTACATATATTGCAAGTCAGATGCAGGCCTTAGATAACCTTACCAATCAGCTAGAAGAGGGTCAAGACCTATCAACTGAGCAACAGGCCTTCCTCGCCAGAATCGCATCAGCCGGCGGCAACAGTCCATACTAGGAGTGGTTCATGGAGTTGAAATGCGCAGTTGCAGTGGTTGAATTGATAGTGTAAATGTTATATTACAGGAATTGAGGGCTATTGCAGCGTAAAGGAGGGGAAGTAAGAGGGGAAAGAGGGGAAAAAAGGCAAATTAGGAAATAAAGGTTTTAGTGTTAGGGGAAAAACTATAAATGTTAGCAGATTGAAGCTAGCTTAGCAGGTTAGTAATAGATTAGATCAGGTTGCAAGGCAATGCAGTGCAGTATGAGGAATATAAATTAAGGGTAAATACAGCTAATTAACACTTGGGTAATTAAATATATAAATATTACTTTTACTTAGCTATAATTTAAAAATTAATAATAAAGAGATTATAGATCTTATTAAAGGTATAACCTTTAGTACTAAGACTTAAATATAAAAGCTAGTAAAAAAAATATTTATAATTACTTATAATTATTAAATAAATATTTAATTACTTAACTTAATTATCTTTAAGTATAAGATACTCTATTACCTAAACCTTAATTCTAATTCTATTTAAAGGTAATATTAAACTAAAATATTATTTCTAAGAATTAAGTAGTAATATATTAATACTTTAAGTTTAATAATAAATTATTAAATTATTAACTTAAAAAGTAAATATAATTTATAGATTATAATTATTATTAATCCTATAACTATAATTTATATTAACCTTTAAGTAGGCTTTTTATAAGTAATATTTAAAGTTTATATATAATAGAATTACCTAGAAAATTCTATAAAGTTAATTATATAAAATAAAAAAAATTCTATATATAAGAAAGAGTTTATAACTAAAAGTTAAAGAGTTCTTTAGTAGGTAAAATAAGGCTACAATTAATTAAATAGAATTTACTTAACTAAGTATATTTACTTTATAAAATAATAACTAATACTAAGGCAATAAATAGTAGTATTAACAGTATAAGATCTATTTATATATATTATTTTTTTTTATAGCTTTAACTTAGTAATAACTAATAAATAGGAACTAGGTATTTTAATAAGCTATAGAAGTATTAATAATAAAATCTCTAGCTAGATTAAAGTCTTAATAAACTTAATTAATAAGATTACCTTTAGGCTATAGTATCTTAAGTAACTTTAATTATAATAAATATATTACCTAACTAGTTAAAAAGCTTTAAAAAGCCTAATAATTAATAGAGTTTATAACTCCTTTATAACTTTAATCTTTTTTAATCTATTTATTTTTAAAGATACTTATCTTAATAATTATAGAACTATTAAAAAACTAATTAAGCCTTTATTAAATATAAGTTCTTTACCTTAATATAAGATTAATAATGCTAACTTTAATTATAATTAAGATATTAAACTTACTTAATGTATAACTAGTAGGCATTAATTAATTATACTTATAGCCTATTTTAACTAGCTATAACTACCCCTAAAATATCTATAATAGTAATATTATTACCCTATAGATAAATATATACTAAGGGGTAAGAATTAGAATAAAAAGGGAAGCTAGTTAGTTATTAGCAATTAGCTATAATTAGTAGATAGATAACTAGTTATAAAAGCTAATTATCTTTAAGTATAAGCTCCTTTACTACTTAACTAGAAGCTTTTACTATAAAAGGTAGCTTAATAGGGAAGTATAGAGGCTAAGTACCTTAGATATAATAGATCTATATCTTAGTAGGCTAAAGACTAAGTATAGCCTTTAGATCTCTAGTATTATTATACTTATAAGTATAATTACTGCTAATCTATAAGTAAAAAATTATTATAAGTAGTATTTAAAGTTTATATATAATAGAATTACCTAGAAAATTCTATAAAGTTAATTATATAAGATAAAAAAAATTCTATATATAAGAAAGAGTTTATAATTAAAAGTTAAAGAGTCTTTTAGTAGGTAAAATAAAGCTATAATTAATTAAATAGAATTTACCTAATTAAGTATATTTACCCTATAAAATGATAACTAATGCTAAGGTAATAAACAGTAGTATTAATAGTAATTTAATAAAGGCTAATAGTATTATTATTATTGCTACTATTAGAGGTATTATTAGGCATTTTAAGATTATTATAGTTAAAGGTTAGCCTTATAGCCTTATATAAATTAAGTAAAACTATATATTTATTTTTAATAAGTAGTAAAATAAGTAAATAGTAAAAAAGCAGCTAAAAAGTTACTATTTTAGTTCTATTTCTTATTAACCTTTCTTTATTAAGTTTATAGTAAAATAGGTATATTATATAAATGCAATCTAGATTAAAAATCCCTTAAATATATAATTTAACACTAAAATTATCTAATTTAGGAATAGCCTCCTATTTAAATTTAACAGACTGTATCGAGTGTGCCCGTTCATATCGATTGGATCAGGGCCTGATCTATCATACTGTGAGATTGCAAACCTCAATGGTTATATGCCGAGTCCCTATAAGTATCCCCGAGATGCGATACACCATACGTGATTGACAGAGCGGAAACAGATATACAAACTGGTTAAGGGCTCGAAGACTCTCAGCGACGTTACTGGAATGGATTCGAGAGCTCCAGATAACTAGGTCCCGGAGTTTCTATTCGAAGTTTCGTCAATACAAATGGTTTACAAAGGCAGTGCACAAACACATTATGGGGCAGCCTTCGCCGCCACAAAAGGGGCCACTCTCGGAATATCCAGAAGAGGACGAGAAGAACGTTCTAATAAGCCTTGTATCTACAACTATCACGGAGATATAAATTAAGGCTATAAACATGATATCATAGGCGAGGAAGCAAAGCTTCTTTTCAGCCTCACAATCTAAAGTCAGTCCGCCAAGATCTTGGTTCAGGGTTCACGATAGCTTCAATGGTGGCTGTGCCGTACATACTCGGGATTGAAGACAACAAAGGTTACCGCGTCGTAGCCCTAGGAAATTGTCTGCAAAGTCGTCCCTGCTGGTGCTAGAAACTCTGAATGCAATGACAGATGACTCTTTCCGGGTCAAGGTTATTGTGAGCGGCGTATGGGTTTCGGTGCATTAGCAGGGTAAGGCACCAGGGCGGCCGCTCGACGTATGTTGAGGCTCGGGCAATAGAGTATTCGGCAGATGTTAGTGGGGGGCTGTGGTTATGATATCAAATCACTCAGCACACTAATTGAAACAGCCTCCTATATTGAAATAAGTCAATACACTTACAGCCTATATGGGTTTGATGATGATGTGTCCAAGAGGCACATACAATCTTTCCTTGCCGTATGAAAGTGCCGACATACAATCTTACAACGCACTGCTACTCAACACCATCTGATTCTGAGGACTCAAATGTCAGCACTACAGTGATCACAGGCACACAGAACACCTCGGTAGTTAAGTTCAAGCTCTATTTTGAGCCTCGCTCTTGGACCCCAGTTTGTTCCGTATCGAGCTTTCGACAGTTTTACTTCTAAGGGTTTCCTCGAGTTGTCATGCCTTACATGAAAGTTCGCCGAACCATCGGCCATCGTCAGATGCTAAACCCTTACAGGAAAATCTCATCCTCCCCGGATCGATCCCGCGTGTTACCCGCCCATTAGCGTGGGCGTGGCCTGACCTGAGGGGGTGAAACCCTCCGCTTACCTACCCAGTATACACACACATAGATTGCACAGTCACTGGTCACACAAACTCGTTGACTTATTAGGCCAAGATGGTTGATTATTGCCAGTTATCGTGTCATGTCATGCCACGGCTTGACAGATGGAGATTTACGTGCATGTCTGCTAACACCACTTACAACAGACCTTTCACGGGCTCACCATGCTTGAAGATTATTTAACGTTTCGCACGTGTCTTTGCGCACCATAATACGATATAGGGACTCGCCTAACCTTCACTCTAGCCTTACGCAGTTCAAGTCGTGTAAGCGCCCAACCAAGTGCGGGCCGCCTCCTCCAAAGCTTGGCTTGCATCTGTAACCCTTGTCCTGCTGTGCATATTCGGAGGTTACACTCAAGCAAAACTCCTTCGCCAACGGAGGCGGACCGACTCTACGAAACTTGTTCGAAACAAGAAATCGCCGTGAGCAAGATGTGCAGTTCAAGGATCGGAGGTGTCTCTATTTGTGGTTGCGAGTTGTATTGACAGAGTATCAATTGGACACAGACACACTCTTACTAGCTGGAATAATACCCTGTAGCTCCCCCAGCCTCTCCCGCAATTTGACGGAGTACTTCTGTTGTGATGAACAGGGGTTGAAACACGCACTTTTACAGATGCGGAACTCGATGCGGAATTACAATCAGAGAGTTGCAGTTGAGAGTTGCAGTCTCGCCAAGTTGCATACTTGAACCGCCAATGCTGCTCTGACTGCTTCATACTGACGCATGAGAAAGTATATGAGGTCCGTTCCACATACAGAACAATATCCGTCGTATCTATTCTCAGCAAGACAGAGCGGAAATGAAATCGTAGCAACTGAGACATGCTTCCGTGAGCGCGTATAGACGAGTCAATGACCAGTGAGAAAGCTCATCAGAAATTTATGATAGATTGCATTATGCATCTTTCTAGAACAGTCACTCCCGTCCCCAACCTCTTTCATTACAGCCCCCAATCGCAACAACACCCATTGCTTGATGCTTGAGGAAAATCAAGATCAGATATGCTGACTTACCTTGGCCATGCATCTGCCTTGCATGTTCGACCGATATGTATGAACGGCTGCATGAGCACTTCCCTTCACCGCATCGTTCGTATAAACAACTCCATTTCGGATAGAGAGTGAAAGGTGATGCGTAATATCTCGTTCCGCATAACCGTGGGTAGCAGTCCGGTCCTTGACGGGTATTACGGCGGCGACTACCCGTAAATTACTAGATAAACTCGGTTGATCGGATCGCAGATCTTTGATCTTACGGGTCTCGTGTTGTCTTCCTGCTGGTGGAGTAATCCCCATCAAGTATTCTGACACAGGTTTGTAGCGGCGATCACTTACGTGCATATGTTGCTCGTTGAACTAGGCACCAGTTTTGAAGCCCTTGGCGTATAATCCTTCATAATAGGAAACCCGTGTCTGAGCACAGTTTTGGGTGTATTCTTCGCAGAATTGCTGACGTGGTCGTGCCATGTTGATGTAACGGAAATTGCTGGGCAGCATGCAATTGACGTTATAATATTATGACACGATAATGACTGGTCTTATGTTTTGACCTCAGGATGTCTCGCACGGATTACAGGGCTGTGTGATACGAATTAGGGTCCTGGAAAACCACAGTCGAGATTGAGAAAAGACGATCGATGTCAACGAGGCATTGTTTGCGAGCACATCTACGTACAATTCATCAGGCAAACAAGGCTAGTAACTCACTTGCTATTGCCAGTGATATCACATATCTCAAGTCTCACATCCAGAGTCCCAGTCTGGAGATTGCTGTATTAGCCTTGGTGCAAAGCAGATATATCATGAGTCTGTACCATGATCGCACCCTCTGGTCGGCTGTGGCTAAGCTTCAACGTAGCTATGATAGATATATACACAATTGTAATTAAACATTTGGAGGTTAGAGTGGTGTTTTCACAGCTGTTGTCTGGTTATGAAACCATCTGGTCAATGAACATATGGAGATGGTAGGTTCAATATCTACGACTCCTGGTAGGGGTTTGAGAATAAAGGACTGAATTAATTCTATACCAAGAGCTTGGTTCATGTTCCTAAAAGTTCCATAACTGTATTATCGAGTGTAAACGCGGGTGTCAGTGGTAGTTAGCTTACACACTCGGTGTTTGCCCTGATGAGGCGTAGGTAAGGAACATGAACAATCACAGGTTGTCGGTGAAACCTTTACATTTCAATTTCCTGTATCTTTTTCTATCTTTGAGTTGTTCCTGTGGTATAATGTGAAGTTTCTCGAATTCGGACAAGGCGAAGAGGGTGTTCTGGGTACGCCTCGGGAGACTGCCGTCACATTCGCAGTTGTTCCTCAATATAACAGACACAGTCTAGAAGTGGTTACTCATTCTTTGTGTTTCTTGTTCGTCTGCTACATTGTGCGTGTATTTGAAAATAGCAAGACCCCCTAACCAATCTCACGAACAGGCCCAGTTGCAACCTCGTCGTACCGCATCGTGATACGATACATACAAGGACTGTTTGAGTTATATCACACAGTAGTTCTGATTAATCTTATATATATATTGATTGTTTATACTTCTCTTGAGATTTTTGGTGCCGTGTAAACAGTAAAACAGTCGTTGGTTTGATCGCACCAGTTCATTCTTCATGTCTAATGCTCAACAAAAGCACGTTCTTGGATATAATGAGGAACGAAGAACACAATACCAAGGCATACACTCTACCCTCTACTCTAATAACAGTACAAGGTATCAGGACTCAGTTGATTACTACTTCGGTGAACCATTATTTCTCGGCTTCGACGCTACTACAGGAAGACAACCACCTAACTTAGACTAAACACCATGAGGGCCAGGGCAAATACTTAAGAATATGTAACCTTAGTTTACAACATCGTATGACCTTTTACTCTTTAGTGTTACCCGGGTTATAAACGACATAGCTAAACCTATCATCCCGCGATATCACATAGCACTCAGTCGCATGCCTGATCAACTATCTGCCTCTGTTGCACATTCTAGTGTAAACATGGAGAACTCGAGGGTTGGCTTCATGTGCCCTGATATAGATCTGCCTCGTAGTAACAGTTCACGGAGGGCCGGTGAGTATTGACTCCTCAAACCCACACATCGTTCGCCAAGTTAATCAGGTCTCTATATGGGATAGTTTCTGACGACATTCATATATGACAGCACAGCCGTATCTCTGCTGATGTGCGGATTCAAGGCCACAGCTCAGTCTTTTCCCAGGAACCATCCTTCAACTGGTAATTCCATCTCCTGCCATCCTCTGGATCACTTAGATCAACTTGGTCCACTTCCTCCGGCACAATCACCACAACGCGAAAGTTCTTCCTTGCAATCTCGTCGTCTAGATCTTCGACTTTCTGCCCGAGTCCGAGTCCAGGGGCGGGCTTTTCATCTCGCTTTGTACCCGGAGGGGGATTTCGGAAAGACCCTCGCATGCCAGGGCTTAGATTTCCAAAATGTGTAGTGATCTCTTTACCCCAGTTCCAGGAACCCGAGTCGTCATTGTTCTTGAGGCGCATATACTTTTCTATCTCTTGCCTGACGTGTGACGCTGATGGATCATCGATATCTTGGCCAAGAAGATAGGCGCGGCCACGTAGACGCCACTGTGTCTTGGTCTCAACAACCCAGAAGACCGCTTCGACAGGTCCGCCGCCGCCAGACTGTGGGATATTCTCTCCATCAGTTGATAGTTCAGGGACTTTTTCCATACGAGCGTCAGTGGTGATGGTGAGAAGGTCACTCTCGTAGAGAGAGGGATTGAGAGGTGCCTGGTTCTTGGGGTTGACGGGAATCTCGGCCCACGTGCCTCGATACACGACGGTACGGGAACGAGGAGTGGCTGAAGAGTCACGGTGATGGAGGGTGCTGAGCATGAAAGTTGGAGATTCCATCTTATCAACGTGGGATAGAAAAGCTGAGCGCCATGGCGCTGCTGGTATCGGGTGATGTGCCGACATTGTGTGTTGAAGGTGGCTGAGAATCTGGTTTGTTCGCTGGATTGGTCGAACTACAGGCCACATTTGGCAGTGAGAGTTGCAAGATGTTACGGAAACCTTGTTGCTGCACTGGACCGTCGTGAGGTTGTTGCGAGCGAAGTTGGTAGGTAATGTTGAGGTCGTCAAACCCCACTTCAACATACAGCATCATAGGTCAATCATCGGAATATCGATCTATGAGTCATTACGACAACAGTTGCACGGAGCATTTACCAAGGAGTCGACTGCTGGATTGCCAACGGTATGACAGCTACCTCAAGCCAATTCCAATGTCAAATATCGGGTACAGGGTAGCGATACGAATGAATCATCACAAGATTCATGACATTTACAATAAGGTAGTCCAGGTAGCCAGGGCTAAGCCAACAATGATCCACCCACATATCCAGAATATTTCCGCCCTCGGGTCGTACTTTTACGATCGTTTTATAAACCCGTAGTCCAACACCAAAACCTTCATTTCCTAATTTGCCTTTTCCCCCCTCCTTTCCCCCTCACTTCCCCCCCTTTACACTACAATAGCCTTTAATTCCTATAATATAACATTTACACTATTAATTTAACTAATATAATTATATATTTTAACTCTATAAACTACTCTTAGTATAAACTATTACTACTACTTAATATAATTTTAGTAATAAAGGCCTATTACTTTATTAATAAGTTTTAATTCTATTTTAATTAATTAGCTAGATCTTTTAAGGCTTTTATTTAGCTTATAATATATATAATAATAAATATATTTAAAGGTATATTATAAAGCCTTACTTTATAATTAAAGATTATAAAATTAACTTATTATATTAATAGTAATATAATAGTTATAGCAAGCATTTTACAGTAAGAGGTTTAGTCTTATTAGTAGGGTTAAAAGGCTATTTATAATAATAGATATAAAGAGATAGAATCTCCTTAAGACTTTAGCTTCTTTATACTCTTTTAAATAGAATTTTACACTTTTTATTTTTATATTTAATATTATTAAACTAATTATTTAATTTCTTATTTAATAATAAAGACTTTATTTTAATTAAACTTAAGTAGCTATTTATACTTAACTTATAATTAAAACTATTTTTATTAAATTACTATTAATACTACTATTTATTGCCTTAGTATTAGTTATTATTTTATAAAGTAAATATACTTAATTAAGTAAATTCTATTTAATTAACTATAGCTTTATTTTACCTACTAAAAGACTCTTTTAACTTTTAAATAAAACTCTTTTCTTATATATAGAATTTTTTTTATCTTATATAATTAACTTTATAGAATTTTCTAGGCAATTCTATTATATATAAACTCTAAATGCTACTTATAATAGTCTTCTACTTATAAGTTATTATAGACATTTACTATAAGTATAGTAATACTTTAAATCTAGAAGCTATACTTATTTCTTAACTTATAAGAATATAAGTTCTCTATGCTTAAGGTACTTAGCTGCTATACCTCTCTATTAAGCTACTTTATTTTTTTTTTAAGTTTATATATTAGCCTTAAAAGGTATCTAAGCATCTTTAAAGTCTATTATAATTTAAATATTACTTACCTCCTAGGCAGTAAAGCTTTATTAAGTTAATATTATTAAGTTAGCTACCTTAATTACAGCTTAAACCTAACTGCACTTAAGCTAGCTAGAGAGCCTTACTCTTTAGCTAGGCTAGATCTTCCTCTTACAATCTACTTTAAACAATACTACGCTTTAATTATCTAACATGCAGTAAGTCATCTAACCTATATACCTTCTAATTGCAGCTGCTAATAACATTATAGCTATACTATTATAATACCTATTATTAGAAGAAGCCTACAGTTTAATCCTAATAAGCCTAATTCTAGTAAGCCTTATTTAATAGAAGGCTATAATATAATATATAAGATTAACTAAGCTATTATTAATAAAGAAGATTATAACTAACTATATAATAAGGCAATAGAAGTTATATATATCTAGGAGGAAATAGATAATACTAGCTGCATAAGGCTAGTAGCCTTTAATTGTAAGATCCTCTTGCTTATATACTGCCTCTATAGGCAAGACCTTCCTATTAAGAAGGCTTTCCTTATTAAGGAGCTGAAGGAACTAAATAAGCTAAAAGGGAAGTTGCTTGGAGGGATACATATATGCTATGAGGAGCTGGTATTCATCGATGCCCTTCGCGATGATATGTATGATGAGTGGTTTGAGGCCATCCGGGACTAGATCCGGCGAGTACTGAAGAAGACCGAACCGCAGCTGCTGTGAAGATGAGGGGGATGGCGTACCGCGAAATGGATAAGAGAGGGGTAATTGCGGGGTTTCAGAAGGAAAATGTATTAAGTTTTGTATAGGTTTAGGCGCCTAAAGTTAAAGACCTGAAGTCATGATATTAGCATTAGCAGCAACAGAGGGCAGAATTGATTATACTACATAGCATATAACCAGTCTATAATCATAAAGACTAGCCAAACATCAGTATACTATCAGTATAAACAGGGGATTAAGCTACCTTATATAGTAAGAGCTTCTAGTTAAGCAGTAAAGGAGCTTATACTTAAAGATAATTAGCTAAAGTAACTAGTTATCTATCTGCTAACTATAGCTAATAGCTAATACCTGCCTAGCTTCCTTTTATATCCTGAATTTAGCCTTAAAGGTTAAATTAATCTAAAGGAAAGTAATATTATTACTATTAATTAGTTAGTTATTATAATAGCTAGTAGAGATAAGCTGTAAGTATTATTAATTAACAGTTGCTAGTTGCGCATTAAGCGAGTTTAATATCTTAACTATAGTTAAGGTTAGTATTACTAATCTTATATTAGAGTAGAGAACCTGCATCTAATAGAAGCTTAATTAGTTTCTTAATAGTTTTATAATTATTAAGATAAGTATCTTTAAGGATAAATAGATTAGAAAAGATTAAAGTTATAGAAAAGTTATAGATTCTATTAGTTAGGCTTTTTAAAGCCTTTTAGCTAGTTAAGTAATATATTTATTATAATTAAAGTTACTTAAAATACTATAGCTTAAAAGTAACCTTATTAATTAAGTTTATTAAGACTTTAGTTTAGCTAGAAACTTTATTATTAATACTTTTATAGCTTATTAAAATACCTGGGTTCTATTTATTAGTTATTACTAGGTTAAAGCTATAAAATTAATTAAGTTTATTAAGATTTTAGTTTAGCTAGAGACTTTATAGTTAATACTTTTATAGCTATTATTAGAATACCTAAATCCTATTTATTAGTTATTACTGGGTTAAGGCTATAAAAAAATTAATTATAAATAATAAGATTATTAAAGCTAAATATTATTAATATTATAAAAATAAAAAAAAGGATTTATTTTATAGCTTACTTTAAGAAGCCTTAAAGCTAAAAGTAAAAAAAGTATTTATTAAAGCTATTTTAAAGAAAAAATAAAAATCTTAAATTAATAAAAAGCTTAAAAAGGTAACTGCTATATTTAAGAAAATAAAAATTAACTTAACTAAAGTAAAAACTAAAATAAAAAAGATATTTCTTTATTAAATTACTATTAATACTACTATTTATTACCTTAGCATTAATTATTATTTTATAGAGTAAATATACTTAGTTAAGTAAATTCTATTTAATTAACTATAGCTTTATTTTACTTACTAAAAAACTCTTTAACTTTTAAATATAAACTCTTTCTTATATATAGAATTTTTTTTATCTTATATAATTAACTTTATAGAATTTTCTAGGTAATTCTATTATATATAAACTCTAAATGCTACTTATAATATAAAAGCCTACTTATAGATTAGTAGTAATTATACCTATAAGCATAATAATGCTAGAGATTTAAAGGCTATATTTAGTCTTTAGCCTACTAAGGTATAGATCTATTATATCTAGAGTACTTAGCCTCTATACTTCCCTATTAAGCTACCTTTTATAGTAAAAGCTTCTAGTTAAGTAGTAAAGGAGCTTATACTTAAAGATAATTAGCTTTTATAACTAGTTATCTATCTACTAATTATAGCTAATTGCTAATAACTAACTAGCTTCCCTTTTTATTCTAATTCTTACCCCTTAGTATATATTTATCTATAGGGTAATAATATTACTATTATAGATATTTTAAGGGTAGTTATAGCTAGTTAGGATAGGCTATAGATATAGTTAATTAATACCTACTAGTTATACATTAAGTAAGTTTAATATCTTAACTATAATTAAGGTTAGCATTATTAATCTTATATTAAGGTAGAGAACTTACATCTAATAGAAGCTTAATTAGTTTCTTAATAGTTCTGTAATTATTAAGATAACTTTAAGGATAAATAGATTAGGAAAGGTTAAAGTTATAGGGGAGTTATATACCCTATTAGTTAGGCTTTTTAAAGCTCTTTAGCTAGTTAGGTAATGTATTTATTATAATTAGAGTTGCTTAAGATGCTATAGCCTAAAGGTAACCTTATTAATTAAGTTTATTAAGACTTTAGTCTAGCTAGAGACTTTATTATTAATACTTCTATAGCTTATTAGAATACCTAGGTTCTATTTATTAGTTATTACTGGGTTAAAGCTATAAAAAAAAGATATTTAAAATATTATAGCTATAAATTAAAAGATCTACTATAAACTAAATAATAAGCTAGTTATAATATATAATTATTTAAATATAAATTATTTTTTTATAGCTTTAACTTAGTAATAACTAATAAATAAAACCTAGGTATTTTAATAAGCTATAAAAGTATTAATAATAAAGTCTTTAGCTAGATTAAAGTCTTAATAAACTTAATTAATAAGATTACCTTTAGGCTATAGTATCTTAAGTAACTCTAATTATAATAAATATATTACTTAACTAGCTAAAGAGCTTTAAAAAGCCCTTTAAGGCAGCTAAGTCTGCAACTTCCCTATAACTTTAACCTTTTCTAATCTATTTATCTCTTAAAGTTATCTTAATAATTATAAAATTATTAAAAACTAACTAAGTTTAAATTATCTATAAGTTCTTTACTTTAATTACTTTATTTAATTAATAATACTAACTTTAATTATAATTAAGATATTAAACTTAAATAACTTTTAATTAAAAACTATTTACTAATAGTATATATAATCTCTCTTAGCTAGCTATAATAACTATTAAATAGTTTATAATAAAAATATTATATTTCTTTAATAAATAGCTAATATAGCTAGAAAAAAGCTATAAAAGAAAGCTAGATAAGTATTAGTAATTAGCTATAATTATTAAATAGATAATTAGCTACTTAGCTTAATTATCTTTAAGTATAATATTCTTTATTACTTACTTAAAAACTTTAATTATAATAAGTAGTTTAAAAAAGAGATATAGCATTTAAAAGATACTTACTTTCTAAGTAAAATAAAATAATACTTTTATTAATTAAAGATTAATTAGTTTTACTACTAGATTATAAGTATTATTATACTTATATAATATCTTTTTATTAATTTATAAGTAAGAGACTATTATAAGTAATATTTAGAGTTTATATATAATAGAATTGCTTAGAAAATTCTATAAAGTTAATTATATAAAATAAAAAAAATTCTATATACTATAAGAAAAGAGTTTTATCTAAAAGTTAAAAGAGTCCTTTAGTAGGTAAAATAAAGCTATAATTAATTAAATAGAATTTACCTAACTAAGCATATTTACCCTATAAAATGATAACTAATGCTAAGGTAATAAACAGTAGTATTAACAGTATATAAAAAAATAATCTTAAGATTTAATTTTAAGGTTATTATATTTTTTAATATAGTATATAATACCTTATATTATAATATACTAAAAATAAGTATTATATTATATTATCTTATTGTATAAGACTCTATTAGCTATACCTTGCGTATTGCTATAGAGATATTTTGACTTTTCAATAAACCTGTAGTATTACCATTTAGGTTTTATAGTGTTAAGCTTGGTCTTTCTCGCTGCAACGTAACACACTGGTGAATTGCACCATGAAGTTGACAACTAGTCATGGAAAATATAATTGAAGACCACTCATGACTCTGCTAGGCTCGCTTGACCTTGTCTGATCCTGCAGTTTATGACTAATTAGCCTGCGAACTTGTTAACGCTTATCACAATTGTTCAACAACTGTTGACATTCCAGGGGATGCATCCGGCCAGGGTCAACAGCTCTAATGACTACAAAAGAGATATCGCCATGCAAGCTACGCAAAGAATATGACAAGGTGGCCGCTCAAAGTCAAGAGCCAATGTTAGCAAAGAACGTTGTCACTTGCCGCAGGGTATTCTGTCCAATCTCTTTGGATCCGGTTAAGTCCCTTTTAGCGTAACAAGGGTTAGAACCAATCAGACAAGGTGGCAATAGAGGTACTTCGTTTCTTCGATTTTCATATACTAATTTAACTATACTACAAGTCCTAGCATTACTTCCATATATATAACAGTACTTTGCAGTTAAAGCACCTTCTTCTTATCTTTATTACTTTAGAATTTAGTATTACTTTAAATTATAAGGGTATTAATATTCTATAATCTTAATACTTATAATAAGGGGCCTTCTTTTTCCTTTAGGGGTTAAATTTATAGTCTTTTAAATCCTTAGAAAGGCCTAGCCTATCTCTAATCTAACTTTAACTTTTATAACTGTATCTAGAGTATAAGGCTATAAATAACTTTAATTGCTACTTCTTTAGTATTATAACTCTCTTTAGAAGGTTAGATTAACTGTAAAGTTAAAGGAGATAACTATTAATAATAATAACTTTAAGAAAATAATTCTAAGTAATAGTAAACTATCTACTATACTAAGACTAGTAGTTCTAGCTATTATAAGACTATAGTTAATCCCTTTAGTTAAT
Source organism: Fusarium xylarioides (assembly GCA_013183765.1). Lineage (NCBI taxonomy): Eukaryota > Fungi > Ascomycota > Sordariomycetes > Hypocreales > Nectriaceae > Fusarium > Fusarium xylarioides. Next base: position 291,987 of record SRZU01000031.1, on the reverse strand, counting down.
AGAATTTATATAGTTATTATAATTAACTGCAAATTTAGAGATAGCTATAAGAAGCTTAGGGTTATTACTAAAGGCAGCTTATAGCAGTTAATTTTACTAGTCTTTAGTAGAAGGTTAATGTTAGATAGCCTATATAAGCTTAAGGCTACTGTAGTTAGTTAAGGCTATTAGTATAAGCTTACTATCCTTCTAAGCAAATTGCATTACCTAGGCTATATATTAGCTTAATAAAAAAGTTAGAAAATAGCTATAAAAAGCAGGAAATTTAGTTCTTATAAGGTAATCTAATGTAAGTAGCCTTAGGAGCTAATTCTAGTGCTATAGAAGGCAGCCCTAATAATCTAGGGTCTTTAACTCTATAAGATTATAATAAATGCTGCTATTTAAGCATAATATGCTAGTTGCAGTAAAGCCCTGCTTATAGAAGACTCTAAAGAGGTTAGGTAATAAGAAGAGGTTATTTAGAAATATATAATATATTGCTTTTTACAGTATATTTAGTAAGGAAATAATAATAGACTAGGTTAGGTTTAGTATTATTATATTATTAGTAGAGGTTACTTAAAATTAAAGGTAAAGCTGCAATAATATTAGAATATACTATAGTAAATATTATAGCTAGTTAAGAAAGTAACCTCCTTTAGCAATAGCCTAAATCTTAAACTCTTTCTTAATTAGCTTTTTTAGCATTTTAATAGTATTACTACTTTATCCTATAAATTAGATTATATACTTATTAATAGTAATAAAAGAGCCTAGAAAATAGAGTTAATTTAATGCTAATTTAATAATATTTAACTATAGGTTAACCTTCTAATAGACCTTATAGAAGTTTATAGCTTATAGATTAATAGAATTAGGGTTATACAGTTAGATAAAGAGGTTAAGGTTAAAAAAACAGTCTTATAGCATATATTGCATAAGGGGATAAATAGGAACTTCTTTATTATTAGTAGAGGTCTTCTAATAATTATAAATAGCTTCTTCTTTATAGATTCCTATATAAATAATAAGTCTTAGCTAAGTGTAGATCTTAAGAACTATTATATCTATCTAGGCTAATCCTTTAACCTTTTAGGCTGCTTTATTAGTCTAAGAAACCTATAAAAAGAGAGTATTTTTTAGTATAAATTCCTTAAAAAGAGAGATAAAATTAAAGTCTTTAATAAGGCATTTACTATTATAAAAAGAGATCTAAAGAGGCATAAACTGCTTATTAACTCTAGCTTTATTAGTAGTCTTTTTATTAAGTATAAAGATTATATTAAAGTAGGATTTAAAAGCTATATTTTTAGTAGCTATAATAAAGCTAAAGATATAGTTTTCCTTATCTTAATAACCTGTAAATCTATAGTCTATTATAATATATTTTCTAACTGTAGAATTATTTTTTTAGTGTTATTAAAATAACTTAATTAGCAGTAGCAATACAGCTTGAGAGCGTAGCTTGAAGTTACCCCCAGTGGCAAGGGTATTTTTGTAGGGAATTTGTAGGCTTTGAGCCTGGGGACGCTAAAAGGGACTCAACCGGATCCAAAGAGATACAAAAAAGGACATTGCGTACGTCATGAGCTCCGCCTCGGATTGGTCAACGAAGTTCTCTCTGAATGTTCTAGACCGTCCGGGTCCGGGGCCCTAGGGAGGCTAGCAACGGAGTCTGGTGGGAGGGAGCGGCAATACCAGCGGAAGTTGGTGACGCGAACAGGGGGCTGTTACGAAACTACGAATTGCCGTCGTCGCTATCGTAATGTAGGGAGATAATCTTGAATGAGTTGGGGGGGTGATCGACCAACAAAAATGGCGCTTCTTGACATTTCCCCACGCGTAACTTGGCCACTATTGTCTCGTGTTTGGTGTGTTGGAAGAAGAAGGGTAGTGCTCCGGCGGACTCCGATTGAAAGGAAAAGAAAAGAAAAGGATCGACGTCGCTTCTCTCATTCCTTCTCGAAGCTTACCTGGTACGTAAATTGATGCACAGTAGCGCAACTGCCAACTGCCGCTACATTCTTGGTGACCAGACAAGACGTCATGAGCCGGCGAGAAGAGTCCAAGGGAGATTTAGAGTTGAGAGTAGGGATTTGATGGAACGCGGCATACAAGAAAGGGAAGATCAAGGAAGTGTTCATGTGTTCCGTTCCGTTTCCGTTAACAGGGGCGCAGTCGATATTGAGTTTGACTATCAATGACTGGGATTTGTCCGGCAGCTCTGGTAGGTCAGTTTCAGCGGAGAAAGCTCAGGCACGGAGATCGACTAGGACTTGTCGGAGCGATGTATTTCCTCAAGGCGGTCGACCAGAAGACTTGGCTTTGAACCAAAGCCGCTGGCGCCCGACTTTACCAGGGTGCCGGACTGTTGGGATCGGGTTGGTCTTGCTTCTGCGACGATCGTTTTCAGATGCGGCCCATTCAGAACTACCCAACCTTAACATGGTTTCTCGGCCTGTCCTCTAACTCCAAGTTTCTGCGTTGCAATTTAATCAGCGTCGCTTTTCAAGTACCGGTCAATCCGCTGGAGTGATATATGAGCTGATGTGAGAAGTTTCAAACGAATTCTTCTGAGATAGTAACGGCCTCGAAGCATGTTAGACTCCTTCGGCTGCACTAATTGCGCAGTCACTCGCCCATATTCAAATTACCGTATTTCTGCTCTGGCATGGCATTTCGACCAAGCCTGCATGTATGTCTCACAGTGAGATATTTTGAATTACCTCAGTAAGTCAAGGCTAGAGTGGCGCTCAGCGAAGTGGAGATGATCATAGCTTGGTCATGAGCTTTTAGCTAAAAAAGACCCTGGGCCTGGGCCAGCCATATTGCATGTTATTTTCCCAAAGGTCGCTCAAAATCCAATGGTGACATTTCGCGATGTCCCCAAACAAAGGTTGGAATAAAACATGGGAATATGTTGGCGGGTTCCATATACAGATCTGCACACTTTTTGTGTCAAGTCTGCGAATCGAGCGACGACGTCCGTACTAGCTGACCGAGTCGGCACTTGTTGACGAGGTCTTCAACCATAGACGGAGTCCTCGGTCGATCCGTGCACCGTTTAGCTCTTGATAGTCACGGAGTACCACTTGAAGGGGTACCTGACCGAGCCTAGAGTGGAAAAAGGAGGCTGAAAGTGAAAGGCCTCGCTTGAAGAGTGGGATGGCCAATTCTTGTTTCGAAGCGAGGTGGGAGAGGCCAAGTAGATCAGACGGACATGTCAGAGAATGAAGGAAACCTGGACTCATAGTCTGATGTTATTTACCCCTTTGTATCGAGTAATGAACGGAGTCTAGGAATAGGATTCGACGGAACATGGCTGCGGGCTAGTTGCATTAGGGAGTTCGGTAGTTTCCCATTCGCACTAATTGGGCGTCAACAATTTGCTGCAATCATTTGCACCTGTCAGAAGTGATTTCGATTTGTATCGATAGTTGTAGATCTGGCGTCCAATGATGGTTGCTCTTGGCGATCGAGTGTGGTCGGAAGAACGCCAGAGTCTTACTAAGTCTTACTTATGTGCAAGAAGCCAGCAAGGAAAACGAAATGAAGCCAAGTCAAGATTCGGTAGCTATCCGTAGGTAGGTAGTCTGGTAGTTCGTGATAGTCTTCACTTTGACAGTGTGTAGGGCGTCGCCTGAGTAAGTATGGCCTGAGTCGTAGAACGCATGGATACCCCTAGAAGGGTCTAACATCGATCAGACGGGTGTACGCGAAAAAGATACATGTAAGATGAAGAAAAACAGCCGCGATTTCTGAGATGGATGGATGAAATTTGTTATTACCCTTGATGTTGGGCAGGTACGGAAGACAAAAAACCACGCGCCAGCGGGCGCAAAACCCGTACCTAACGCATACAACTGCCATTAGAGGCATGGTACCTAGTTAGGGGTCTCCCGGTGGAAAGGTACCTACAGTACTAGGAAAAACGCACTTTCTAGAGTGCTGTTGCCATTCCCACTTTGTTACTTGCTCCGCCCCCGCCTTTTTTTCCCACGCCCGGGCAGGGCATCACTCCTCTTATTTTTGACTCTTTTTCCTCTACTGTCCCATTTCGCAATTCCCTTTTCTTTTCCGGGGTCTCTCTCTTTTTTTTCGGTTCCATTTCGACCTTGTTATTCCCTTGGATTGATACTTCACTTTAAGAGGCTCTTTTACGCTCTGGCCTTAGCGACGCGAATACAGTGTCTACTCTCACTATATCCGTCACTGACTGCTCCCGCCAACCGTCATTATCAATCGTTATTTACCTACCGTTACGGCTATTCTAATGCTTTTGTATTGCCCAGGGCTAACAAACTCTCTGCCGTCTGGTCGCTCTACCCCAGCTACTGCCGCTACCGCTGCCGCTGCCCACTGCCATCAGCCGAGTTCCGGCGACATAAAATCATTCCCGCGTCAATTTAAATCAGCATCCCGTATCAGCTCAGATTCCAGTCATTATTCCCGGGGTCTTCCACCTAAACCTAAAGTTATCCCCAGCCCAGAGCTATCAGAGCTCCAGCAATAGCTAAAGCTCCAGTCCCAGCTCCAGCTCTGGATCCAATCCAATCCAATCGAACTTCTTTTCGGTCCTGGTAAATCCCAGATCTCAGCCCCATTTTCTTTCAGATCCAGCTTCCCACTCTGCAACGTCTGATTGACGCGCCTGTAATATCCTCAAAAAAGGCGCTCATCCACTGGACCGAATATTTTGGTGAGCTTTGTATCATCGTCAATGGATCTATCACAGCGGGCGCTTCCGCGTCACACTCATCATCAACCACCACCATCTCTCTCAAATCCTTCGCCCTCGCATCTGCCGCCTCAACATTCTACGTCTACGTATAGTCCTGGTCCCGTTGCCTCACATCCGACTCTCCCTCTTCCCGGAACTCACCCACCATCCTCGGCTTTGACACCAGGATCGGCCTCAACATCCCCTGCATCCATCTCCCACCGCTTACCTTCAGCATCAGCTTCGACGACATCAAGGCATCCTACTGGCGATTATCTCCCTGACGCGGATGACCAAGACGCGTCGACACCTGTGGATGGAGAGGAACCTCCAAAGAAGAAGCAAAAGCGCAACAAACCAACTCTTTCATGCCATGAATGCGTAGAGCGCAAGACCAAGGTGCGACATTTCTATCCAATGCATTTTCTCATGTTGTGTCGTGCAGTCTGCATATCATCTCACTCATCTCTCTACTCATGTTCCCCCATATGAGATGAGCCCACTTTACCCCGACATTATGGCTCAGTATGGAATTTGATCATCCCGGGTCGTCTGAACGCACCCAATCACTCCCGCTCCTTTCCTTCTCTTGCGTGGGAGTTAATTTAATTCGCTGGATAGATTACTAACATCATTCAAAGTGTGACAGAGGTCGACCTCATTGTCTTGCCTGTAAGTGCACCTGGGTGTTGTTTCGCTGGTTTCATACTAACTTTTAGCTAGGCATAAAACGACAGACTGAATGCCGATATGCCCATGTTGCAAACCTTCTCGAGTATGAAGCCTCCCGACTGAGTAATTATATGTGCTGGTTTAACAATCAAGTAGGGAGACCACCAGGTCGGCCGCCAATGGCCGCCGTATGACGAAACCCCCAAAGAAGAAGTCTGGTTCTAGTGGAAAGTCCCCCATTCCAAATATCGCAGATAGGGGTATGTCGAATGATCCCAGGGCAACCTCGCGTGGCGCTGTTGCCCTCTCCATCGGCCTTCTGTCCAACGTCCCTTATTCCTTGCCTTCTGCAAGTAATGTTTTTGGTATCGGGTCTGAGCACCCATTTGCCAACTACTGGACCTGTGAAGGGGGCTTGCCTGAGGTTATCTCAGTGCTTCCTGACAAGATTCAGGCCGATATACTACTTAACCGATACTTCGAATGCGTTGACCCCGTGTATCCCATGATACATCGCCAGACATTCTATGCGGACTACGAACACTTCTGGCAGATGAATCAGCAAGAAAAGATCGATACAGATCCGTCCTTCATTGCATTAATCTTTGTCATGCTGGCCCTGGGGACTCAGTTTGTAACATCGACTACATCCCCACAGGAGCGAAGGCAGACAGCAGAGTTCTATGCTTCGGCTAGCAACCAAGCTCTCCGTATCGCATCATATCTTAGCAGTGCATCGTTAAGGTCAATCCAGGCTATGGTGCTACTAGTTTACTTCCTTATCAACGACAACCATGCCTCGGATGGATGGGCGTTTGCAGGTATTCTCATTCGGCAAGCTTATGCTATGGGTCTTCATAGAGATCCAAATATTGGTGAGTTACTGTTTTCTTTATTTGCTCTTTCCTTATACTGATTTCTTCCAGTGACTCCAAATGCCACCCTGTTCGAAAAGCAGCAGCGGCGTAAGGTCTGGCAAGCGGTACTTCTCCAAGATACTTTCTTGACCGTCTTACTCTCCCTGCCACCGTCTGCGACACATACAGATGTTTCCGTGGAAGACCTACTCGACGATGGCTCCTCGATTGCAAATAGCGACCCAACAGATACGGCATATATCCGAGGCTCTTGGACTTTGGCCAACTTAGTTCAGGAGACGATCTGCTCGCCACGATCATTAGACCTACCAATCTGCACTACGGCAAGGCATAAGTCTAAGTTGATTGCTGACTTCCGAGCTGTTTACCGTTCGTTCCCTGATGTGTTCCGGTCATGGGATCCTGATAGTATCACGGCGCTCGCAAAAACTAATAAGAGGGTGGTTCGTCAGACCCTGTTTCTGACGAGCAACTACTTCCATAACTTGATGCTTGTCCATGCTTCTGAGAGCCCCGATGTTCCCGTCAATGTTCGTGGTACATTGGAGGCAGCGCATGACGCCATTACAGCTTTCTTCCTTCTTTTCACCCTTCTTGAGATAGAAGCACGTGTTTGGTGGGTGTTCAATCACCGAGCTTTCTTGGAAGCGCTGTGTATCGGAAATGTCCTGAAGGAGGCTGCTAGAGAACCAGGTGGTGCAGATATGATGGCAAGAGATCCTCTCCTTGTCAGGGCAAAGGCCGATATCAGTGAGTCTTGATGCCTTTGTTGTCCCTGGCCTCCCTACTAACATGTCAATAGCACGCATGATCCAGATCATGCAGGTTATGGGCGAAGACTCTGAGGTCGCGAGGACTCGAGTGCAGGTTTTGAGTGACTTTCTGGTATGAATGACAGTGGTCTGTTTGTATAAAAGTGTTCTGGTTGACGACTGAATGAGACGTGAAGCATATTCAGGGGCAGCATTGGTCTAGCACGTCAGCAGATATCTAGCAAGGCATGTACATACCGAAGGCCATATTGTTTGATATTCAAGCTGCGAGTTTCGAATGCATGCTAGAAGATAAATAGAGCTTATCATAATATATGCATACCAAAGAGAGTATTACAAAGCTTCTTCGTTCTCAGATGTTGTGTTTGTTTGAATTTCTTGGGATATATGTCTGATGAATGAACTATCCAAGCTGTCAGTAACAACAAGCAAGAGGAAAGAAACATCATGGTAATGATTTATTGGGTGTCTTGAAAATATTGAAGGCATTGCCATATTCAAATATTGCCAAGACAATCAAGGCAGGGGAATTGCCGATGCCGTTATGCCCCACTCACGACACCAAAGACTCGGCTGGGGGCTGAAGGATGGACTCGTCAGCTCATGGTTAATGATTGGCCACTCGCTTAAAGTGTGGGTTGATTGATTGCGTCGCCCGACCCTTTCAAGATAAGGCCGTCAGCCAGGCTAGACTCAACAGGGCTCCAGAGCTGTTTCAGTGCCTAAGCCGTCGTGAGCTACAGGGCCATTACAGGGCCTTTTTTGGGAGGCATCCGCGTGGCCAGGCTCCCACATCCCGTCTAGTCGCGTGGGCTTTTTCGCTCTCATTTCCATGGGCATGTCATCGCCTCGACTCAGCTCATCTTGCATTTGCTCTTAATTCTTTTTTCCCTTCTTTGAATTATCGACCATTTCCCTCCTTGTCTCATTTTCGTATCATTCTGCCTTAAGCTTCTTTGTAGCGTGGCTGCCTGCGTTATATCCCCTGCTCTGCCGTGTAAGAGGGGTTTTTGCAATTGTCCTACGATACCTAAAAAGAGATCTTCTCGACCTTCATACCTCACTATGCGCGGCCTTGCTCAGGCTGCCATGGTGCTAGCACCGACGTTGGTGTTGGCTCATGGACCTCACCATCCTCCTCCTCCTCCGCCGCCACCTCCTCCCATGGGATTTCTCCCCTCAGCTCTCGATGTCACACCCTCAGCCTTCGTCACAGTCAAGCTCCCCTTGAGCGAATCCGAATCCTATCCTCTGGTCCGTCTTTGAGACTTGATTACAATGGCATGAACTAACATGTAATAGACACTACGATTTGATGTGGAGGAATCAGAAGAAGTTTGTGGTCCCGCTAGCATCACTCTCAATGGTGAACCCCTCAAGCAAGACGCCAAGGGTCGCGGTGTCGGATCTTTCCTCGTCAACAATGAGACCACTATTTCAGCAGACTGGGATTTCGAATGTATTGGTCCCAAAGAGTTCCCCTTCGGCCAGTCTATGCGCTTCAATGTCAAGGCTCTCGACGACATGGCTCTTACAGAGGAGTCTTCCTTCTGGATGACCTTCAAGCAAACCGCACCAGTCCGAATCTCCGATGTTGGAAACGCCGCCTATGTCTGGAGTCTGTCAATGCCTTTCAGCAAGGACAAGGAGTCCTCCTCTGACGGCAAATCCACCTCTACATCACCCCCCATCTGGGAGTATCCCGACCGCGATTTCCAGGACCCCGAGGAGGAACTTCAGGTTGAGCTTATGGAACTGAATGCTTTGCACAAGCAGATTCTTCAGCTTGAGGAACTGGTGAAGGAGAGGGAGGCATCCGTTGCTAAGAAGCTGGGCAAACAGTATCCTCCCCCACCCCCTTCGACTATGAAGAAGATCAAGCAGTGTGATGGCGTGCAGTGTGTTCTGCACACTGTTGGTGAGGAGGTGCGACACTCGGCTCACAGATTCTACGATAGCATATTTGGACATCACCCACCTCACCATGGTCCGCACGGTCCTCATCATGGCCCTCATCATGGAAACGGTACTCACCGGGGCCCTCATCCTCCTCATCATGGACCTCCTCACCCGCCGCCGCCTCCTCACCATGGTCACCCTCCCTTCCCCTTCCCTGGAGGTCACCCTCCCCCTCCTATGTGTGCTCCTTGCTCCTGCGATCCTCACCATGGAAACCCTCCCCCTCCTCCTCCTCACCACCGAGGTAAGCCTCATCATGACAGGCCTGAGCATGGCCACGGTGGTTTCGGTGCTGAGGATCATGAGGGCCACCCCCCTCCACCTGTAAGTCTAATGCTTCAACCAAAAATTGAATTCGTTCCGCTAACTACTCCTCAGCCTCCTCAGCATCCCATCATTGTCATCCTTGGAATCGTGACCATTGCTCTCGCTCTTTTCTGTGCTATTGCCATCGCCTACATTCACCGCCGTGTAGCACGCCTCAGCCCCGAGGCTCGTCGTGCTATCCGCCGGGCATTCCGGCAAACTCGCGATGAGCGTCGTAAGAACTCTGCTCTGAAGGCTGCTTACCGTGCCTTTGTTACCCGATGGATCGAGAACGAGGATGATGAGAAGGAGGCTATGCTTAACGGTGAGCGACGCCGACGATCATCTTCCTGCAGCAGCGTTACCATGGAAGAGGAGATTGCTTCCTTCCGTGAGGCTGCTCAAATGGTTGAGGGCATCGTCGCTGCTGAAGAGGGCCAGCACAGCCATGCTCGTTCTTACAGCTACGCTGCCGGCCCCCCTGTTCCCCCCCGTCCCTCGCATCACACTGCTGCCACAGCATACCCCGGCTTCATGGAGACGGATGACAACCTTCCTGCCTACGTTGACGATGAGCGTGACTCGTCGGTTGTAGCAGATGGATGCCGATACACTCCTGGCAGCTCCGATTATACCCCTTCAAACTCCGCGTCCAATGCCAGCGATGTCCTGGGGGATACCAAGAACTAAATTAGACTCAATGATCTTGGGCATGAATGATTTCCTTTGCATATTACTATGATACACCAGATTTCCTTGTTTTGAATTTATGCGCATCAGATGTGGGATGTTGGGAATTGTATTTACAAGCAGCAAACGCTCCCGCTCAATAGAAGCTATAGCAATCTAATACCACAACTTGAAACATGCATCTTTATAATACGCTCTTCTGCTTGATCTATTTTACTTGTGCTTATCCAATCCTCAGGGAGCAAGAAAACATGAGACTTTAGAAGAGGGTGCCAAAATAAACCCAATGAAGACTCACCTAAACTTAGACTAAATTGCCTAAGCCTTTTCATCACTTAGGATAAAGGTCTCAAGTTTTCTCACCTCCCCCTGCCGCGCATGCTCCTCTTGTCTATCACCCGAATATGAACTCTTCGTAATTCTTCGCAATCTTTTTGACGCCTTCATCAAGGTCCCAGCCCTTGACTTCACAAACATGCCGGTACATGTCTTCCAATGCACTATCCATTTGTTCGCCGGCAATGTGAAGATCACTCTCCACTAGGATACTGTCGTCAGGCAGGGCCCGTAGTACATCGTCAGTCTTATTCCGGCTTGCATCAGTGCTTAAGTTGACAGCTGTTGACAAAGAGACAAATATACGAGCTGGGATGGTTCGGTTCAGATACTGCCTCAATACTTCGACACTGGCGCTGAATGAATGCAGACATATTCGAGGGGGGTACGGCTTCACACTGCCGTCCTCGTCCTCGTCTGAGAAGTCCTCAGCACCCGATGCCACAAGACGCCGCTTGCGTCGTGTTATAACCTCCCGTTCATGGCCCTTCCATGTTGCCGCAAGCGTCTCATACAAGATGCCATGAGCTTGTACGCCATGCACACTAACAGCTCTGCCAGTTTTTGCAGCAAGACGAAGTTGTGCAGCAAGAACATCACCCTGGTGCTCTATTTTCACTCTATAAGGGCTGAGCTGTCGGCCCTCACGGCCCCCTGGAGTGAGTGTTGAATCTCTCTCGATATGTTTCGATGGCAGCCAAGGTTCTGGTAGACGAAAGGCCTTATCAAGGCCGATCTCGCCAACAAGAGCGTGAGGGTTAGTGGATAGACGGGATTCGGTTGCACTGAGAAATGAGCTTATAGCGACAGGGGAAGGGAGAGAAGCAACAAAATCTGGCGAGGGCGCTGGTTGTAGAACGGCAGTATAATGCGCTTGTTTGGCGGCATTGTCAGTCTCGGACCCGGAGGTGGGCTGAAATGTCGGAGTGTCGGCCGAGTCGTCGTAGAGTAGATGGGAAAACCATGGATGCCAGCCAAAGGAGGGAATAGCACAGGTACCTGTTGCTTCCGAGTTTTCTTGCAAAAGTGATTTGAGATCAGGGTTGGAATGTTTGCTGGCGACATCCGCAACGAGGTCCTGGTCTTGGGCACGTGTTGCCATGATGGTCAAAGCTGCTGCACGCATGGAGGGTATATCGGTTATTGAAGCCATTGTGTCTGTTGGATGACAGTGGGCGTCGCATATTGGCAGATGCCAGGGGAATGGAGGTTGATCCCCTGCAAGCTCTGGCTTGGACTGCTGAGGCTCATCATGGTTATGGGTGTGGGTGTGTTGACACATGTTGGTGTTGGTACCGTATCTCTTTGAGACCGGTTGAGTGCCTTTTAGCGTGAGCCTACAAATTCCCTACAAAAATACCCTTGCTACTGGGGGTAACTTTAAGCTACACTCTTAAGCTATATTGCTACCTCTAATTAAGTTATTTTAATAATACTAAAAAAATTATTTTATAATTAAAAAATATATTATAATAGACTATAAATTTATAGGTTATTAAAATAAGAAAAACTATATCCCTAGCTTTATTATAGCTATAGAAAATGCAGCCTTTAAATCCTACTTTAACTTAACCTTTATACCTAATAAAGAGATTACTAATAAAGCTAAGGTTAATAAGCAGTTTATGCCTCTTTAGATCCCTTTTTATAATAGTAAATGCCTTACTAAAGACTTTAACCTTATCTCCCTTTTTAAGGAATTTATACTAGAAAATACAGTCTTTTTATAGATATCTTAGACTAATTAAACAGCCTAAACAGTTAGAGGACTAGGCTAGATAGATATAATAGTCCCTGAGGTTTACACTTAGCTAGGACTTCTCATTTATATAAGGGTTTATAAAGAAGAAGCTATTTGCAACTATTAGAAGTCCTCTACTAATAATAAAGAAGTCCCTCTTTATCTTCCTACGCAATATATGCCTAGGGACTGATTTCTTGACCTTAACCTCTTTATCTGGCCCTATAACCCTGATTCCATCGATCTATAAGCTATAGACTTCTATAAGGTATATCAGAAGGTCAACCTGTAGTTAAATATCATTAAATTAGCATTAAATTAACTCTATTTTCTAGGCTCTTTTATTGCTATTAATAAGTATATAATCTAATTTACAGGATAAAGTAGCAATACAGTTAAAATGCTAAATAAGCCTATTAAGGAAGGGTTTAAGATCTAGGCTATTGCTAAAGGAGATTACTTTCTTAACTGGCTGTAGCATTTACTACAGCATATTCTGATATTATTTGATACCGAATCACAGCTCGTAAGGCAAAATGAAGGTATTCAGAAGGGTATGCCGGGTTAGTTCTGAGAGTAGGCCTTGGTATTGTGAGATAAACACCAAGGACTAGATTAACTATGACCCGCTATTCAGGAGAGCTATGATTCTTACGCATTATATAGCTAGCCTCTAAAGAAACCTTCTAGTTATCCTTAACTATTCTATTATTATCTAATATATATATATTCTATATTAATTAATTCCCTTAATTAATCTTCTTTAAGATCTTCTTTATCTAACTGCTTCTTTACAGTCCTTTATTAGTAAATTGCTTAGGATGCTTCTTGTAGAAGGACTCTATAAGCTCTTCTAATATATCTATAGTCTTTACCTACTAATTGTATTTAGGACCCTATCCTTTTTATTAAATAAGAAATCCTTTAAAAGGAGTAGTATTCCTTCTAAGGCATTATACCTATCTCTTAATAATAAAATTAACTTTATAGCAATTCTTATTAATAGGTTCTTCTTCTATAAGCCTAAGCTATTTATTAATAAGGTTATTAGCATATACTAGAAGAAGATGCTTTACTAAGATAACTAGATAGATCTTCTACTAATTTAAAAGCTTTAATTTATAGGCTAGATTATTAATAACTTATTTAATGTAAAAGAGACTAGTTTACTGCTATAATTATTTCTTTAATGGCTTTTCTAGGAGATTATAGCCTTTATAAAGTTGCAGATAGATACAATTGCCTTCTTTTAATGTAATAGGATAATGCTTATTATTATACTAATATTTTCCTTTTATTATAGTAAAATCTATAGCTAGTTAAGCTTCCTTGCAAATAACTTCTTAGAGATAAGGAAGATTTATAATATCCTTTATAAGGGTAATAAGATTAAGAGCACTTATTAGCTTAAACCTATAAAGGAATTTATATATACTTATTTTAGTTCTAGTATTATATGCTTTATTTAGATTCTATTAAAGTATTAGAAGAATATAAAACTAATCTATTAAAGGATTCTTAATATAGTAAAAGCATAGAGTAATCTTAACAGTTTAGTTTCTTCTTTTAAATAGACTATTAGCTTCTAGATAGTATGCTATAGTTATAGCAAGTCTATACCTAAATTCGCTTTATAGCTTTTACTAGAATAGTAAAGTAAACTTTCTATTGCAATTTAAGATAATAATCTTAGGAATTCCCTAATCTGCTATTAATAGCATCTATGCTAAGGTAATAGCCTAGTCTTTAGCGCTATATGTTAAGTATCTAGGGATTAGAAGATAATACTTACTTGCTATGTAAGTTACTATTATAAGCTAATTAAAGAGATTAAATCCTTTAATTGCCTATAGGCTTCTAACTAATAAGACAGGGAAAAGATTAGTAATAAAGTTAATTGTAATAGTATGCATAGGAGTAATAGGAGGATATATTAGTATATAGTTGCTAATTCTTTATTATTAGTCTATCTATCCTAGATAACATATCTTATAACTGTAAATGTATTTTTAGATTCTTGCAGTAAGATTATATATTAAGAGTCTTAATAATTCTCTTATTATCCTTTTAGTCCTAAGATAATTCTAGTCCTTATATGCTATCTTTAGGATTTTATTAATTATAGAGTGTAGAATATATAAGCGAAGATATCTATTAGTTTATTTATAATATAGAAGTCTATCCTTTAGAGTAAAAGGTATACTGCGCTTTAAAGCAGATACTACATCTTTACTATTTAATTAATTAATATTAACTGCTTTACCCTTAGATTTAAGAATTATCTTAAGAATAGGTAGATACTTTATATTATTAAGATATCCCTAGATAAACCTATCCTTTATCTCTTTAGATATAAGTAACTTTATGCCTATATATATATTATTAAGTGCAGTGTAATTAGGATAAAGTCTATAAGCATTACTATTAGTCTCTAGAGCCTCTAAGTAACTAAAGGTATTAAAAATAAAGTTCTTCTTTCTAGGAATATAAAAAATATATAGCTTATACTCTAAAAGATAAATTAAGGTATTAATAAGTCTTCTATTAATATAATTAGTACTTATTATATTTAAAGTTATTTTCTTAATAATTTATTTTATTACTAAGTAATCTATAAATATAATAAGAGATCCTTTAGAGGATCTAATATATACTTTTAGTCTCTTTATTGCCTAGACTAGTATTACTATTTTTAGCTCTATTAGTCTATATTTTATCTCTACTGCTATTAATATCTTACTAATAAAATAAATAAGTATAATAATATTAGAGGGAATATAAGTACCCTCCTTCTAGATGTATCTATCCTTTATATAATATAAAACTGCTTTAAAGCCTTACTAAATGCTAGCATTAAGTTAAAGAAAGAGATGCTTCTTTAGATTAAGATAAACTAAACCCTTCCTAGAGGCAATTTGCTCTTATATAATCTAAAAGGTAATCTTCTCTACTAATATAGGATTGTAGTATGTTATCTTTATATATAACTTTCTCTTTCCTTTATTACTATTAATAATCTTATTATTCTTTCTTCCTTTAGCTAAGAGGGCAACTTTATATTTCTATAATAGCTTTATAATCTTAGCATAGTATAAAATAAGATATTAAATGTATCTAATTGCTTTAATATATTGTTTAAGAGCTATAAGCTATTATAGAAACTCTAGCTTAGTAAAGGCAGCAACTCTCTCTGCTATTATTAATAATCTAAGAGCATTAACATAAAATCCTAATACTTAAGCACTTAGATAGCCTATTTAGCTCTTTATTAGAGAGATAGATAAGTTCTTAGAGATAAAGAGTCTAAAGAGCATATCTATATGCTAAGCATGCTTCTTAATAGACTTAAAGAAGATTATAATATTATTAATAAAAGCATAATAAAAGCTATAGTATAAATATAAAAGTCTATCTATATACTATTAAGTGTATATAAGAGAGTTATAAAAGCCTATAGGAGTAACTGTAGATCTCTCTAGTCTTTTATAACTTATAATTATAAACCTATCTTAATATTTTAGTGTAACTCTAAATTAGAAAAAGAAAGAAGATGCATTAATTGCTAAGATGTAAGTTGCGCCTTATAGGGCTATAATGATATTCTTCTATCTAGGTAATAGATAGCTGTTAGGAATTGTAACTTTATTTAAGGCTTTTAAATTAATTATAGCTTAACCTTTAGGTTTTCTATTAACTATTCTCTAGATAATAAAGACTAGAGCTATAAATAGTATTAGCTTAGTTACCTACTCTATTTATTTCTAATTATATAGCTTATTAAAGATCTAATTAATAAGGTTTTAATCTTTTAGCCTATAAGTATATAGTTACTAAGTAACTCTCTACTTATACTAATTATTAATTAGAAGTATAGTTATTAATTTACCTTCTAGAATGTAAATAAGACTTAAGTCTATCTATAGAGTAGTATACTTAGTATATAGATCTTAAGCCTACTTTATAAATTTAAAGCTATTATTATAGATATAAATTCCCTTTTAAGTCTTAATCTTAGAGAGATTTAGTTATCTCTAAATATATACTTAATATAGTACCTAAGGCAATTCTAGAATTGACTTATAGATAATTATCTTAAGTTCTCTATTAATAGAGGAGGTAAGAGCTAGCTTATTTAGGACTAATAATTCTAACTCTAGAAGCTCCCTAACTATTAAAAGGGGCTACTTCTTTTTATTCCTTTTCTACTATTTATATAGTAGCTTAAAGTCTTTAATATCTTCTAGAATTGCACTTCCTACATCTTATATTAGGTTTATAGCAGTGCCTATAAGGGTTATCTCTAAGATAGATGTTAAGGGGCTATTTATAGCTTAAGGAATAAGTTCTCTAGCAGTAATAGTACTAATTTTAGGAGTAAGATTAATATTAGATAAGATTGTAACTTATTCTATGCCTCTAGTAGTTCTATTTAATGCACCAGAGGCTATTAGTCTAGCTGTTGCTATTAAGGCTAGACTAGCAGCTTTCTATAAGCTAGAGAAGTATATCTATTCTTCCTTATATTCTTTAATGTTTTCTAGCTTCTACTTTCTCTAATAAGTAATATCTTTATTAGTATTATTAATAATTATAACTCCTAGAGTAGTACTTAAGTTTATAAAGGCATTAAAGGCTTTATTAATATAGCTATTAAATATAAATGTTCTTCCTTTAGGGACTTCTTTCTAGGTTGCTAGTATAAGATATATTTATTTAGCAGGAACTGTTATTAGCTAAGCTACTATTACTTATTAATTAACCTTCTAAGAGAGCTAAGAGATAATAAAAGGAATAAAGAACTTCTTTAGACTAGTATAATATAGATGTTTATTAGTTATTATAATATTAATGCTATATAATGCTATCTATCTATTCTTAAGTAAAGCCTTAGGAGATAAAGATAGCATTCTATCCTAAATCTAGGCTTTACAGGTAAACTCTATGTAGCTAGCATCTAATCTATTATAATAGATACTATTAATGTAAAATGTAAATGTTACCTACTTACTATATAGCTTTCTTACCTTATTATTAACTCCTTAAATAAAGATAGGCGTTTTTTCCTTAATAGTATATTAAAGTGTTTATAACTATTCCCTAAAGATAACTAGTTTTCTACACCTAGTATTAGTATAGATAGAAGCTATCTCTCCTTCTAGAGAGCTTATAGCATTAAATTTAAGGTATATATAGTTACTATTAACCTTATAAACCTGCAGTTAATAGTAAATATATACAAGAATATATTCTGTAGATGCAATTGTATTATTAACCTAAAGAGTAACCTTTTATATAGCTAACTTCTTAGAATATCTAGACTTTAGGTATCTATAAAGCTTATTATAAGATAGAAAATCTCTATAATAATAGATATAACATTTAGACTTAGCAGGTACCTGCTTACTTATTAACTGCATAGGGCTAATATAAGATCTTATAGCCCTATATTCCTATAGTATAGCCTGGCTAGGAAAGACTTAATAGCAGATGCTATAGGGAAACTCTTATATAATATCTGCTAGCACTATGCTGCCTATTATATAGTTAAAGTATGCTTATTAAGAAGATATTAATTAAGAGAAGCAAATACTCTTGCTATTACTATTAGTATTAGCTCTATTTAACTTAAATTTATCCCCTTTATCTTCTAAGGTAGGATATTTCTATTTAAAATAAACTTTCTTCTTTTCCTTAATATTATAATAAATATAGTTATTATTATATAAGTAAGAGTAGTAATCTTAGTTATTACTGCAATAACAATTACCTAGTTTATTATTATTCTTTCTATTCTTTATATATAACTGTAATAGTTAATTGCTATAGTATTAGTTATCTTGCCTTAATTAGTTATATTTATCTTATTACTTAAAGCTAAAGCGTTTATTATAAGGGCATTAATTAAATTAATTACCCTTATCTTTACCTAAATAGCAATTAGACTTATATTAGTGCTTACTTCTATTACCTTAATTCTAGTAATAATAGAAGTATTTAATTGTAGTTTAATATTACTTATACTACTTAATAAATGCTATTAGTAATGTAATTTCCTTAGGATATTTAAGGAAATATAAAATCTTAATATCTATCTAGTTAAATAGTATAGAGATAATAGTATAATCTTTATTATATTTAACTTGCTTAGCTAGACTGGCTTTTTACTAAGCCTATTAAGTAAGCATAATACTATAAAGAATAAGCTTAGAAGTAAATTAAATTTAATAAAGATTCTCTAGGATCTCTATATTAAGATACTTAAACTATTTAGTAAGCTTTTAATTAAATTTATTAATAGGAAGATTAAGAAATTAATTATAATTAGCTTTATTTAACTTAGATATTAGCTAGATACTAGCTTTCCTAGTAAGTATTTTAATATAGTATTCTATAAGACTAAACTTACTAAAATGCTTAAATAAATAGAAATACTTATAAAATATATATATATTAGTATAAATTATCTTACTTATACTAGTAGTAATAAGACCTTAATAATCTTTATTATTAGGATTATTAGAGTTAAAGATGCTAAGTATCTCCTTTTAAATCTTCTTGCTAATATTACTGCCTATAGATTATATAGTATTAATAGTAGTCTTATATTATTATTGCACTATAAGATTATTATTAGATCCTTCTAATAGATTATCTTAGGGCGCTAGTAGTCTGCCTAGCTATACCTCTAGGATCTCTGCAGAATGTAGATAATAAGTAGTAATTAATTTTGCTTAATTCTACTAATTAAATGTATAGATATTAAACCTTTACTATACCTGCTCTTACTACTAGGGAAGATACTTAAGATGTAAGAGCCTAGTATAAGGATACTTAATAAGCATATTTGCAATTGTAGACTTAAAGATCTAGTAACTTAATATCTATTACATCTATAAGGCTATATTGCTATCCTAAATAGTAAATGCATTAAGAGCTTAAATAAGGTAATATTTCTCTATTATTTAATAGAAGTGTACTCCTTATATAAGTATAGATTTATTCTTTACAATTTAATTTATAATATTATCTTCTTATTCTCTTAGATTATAGAGAATAGAGCATTAACTGGCTTATAGTTATAGTTGCAGTTATTAAGATAAAGAATTTAATTTATTATCCCTAGACTTATTATTATAATGCAGCTAAGAAGCTAATAGATAGATAGTATGCTAATAACCTAGAGATTAAGGAGATACTAAACGCTAACTATTATTACAATTATTAAGAGACTTATCTTGCTATTATTATTGCGTAGAATTAAATAGGCTGCTGTATTGCCAGCTTAGTAGATTACTTATATTATCTCTATAGTTAGATTATGCCATTGCAGCAAAAATGCAGTTATAATAGCCTTAAAATGACTTTAGTATATAAGGTATAAAGGAGTAGTATTAAATAATATATTAATTAGGGGTATATAGTAGCTATATTAAAAGGTATATAACCTGTAGTTATATTAATTACTTTAAGTAAGTAGAGATATAATATACCTTAATAGTAGTCTAATAGGATAGTAGCTCTTCCCTATCTAATAACTATAAGGGGTAGCTGCTCTATACTAAAGACTACACTGCTTAATTAAGCTATCTTGTATCTCTTAACCTCAGTTTCATCCTAATATACTACTTAGAGGGTCTTGCCTGTAAATGTTAGATAGCTAAAGGATTTATCTTGCTTAGTTCCTTTTAGGGATTTCTATAACTAAGTAGTAGACCTAAGTAAATGCAGTTAGGGGGCCTCTTTTTTAGTAATACTAGTACTTTTAAATTAAAAATTAGCATAGAAAGGCTAATTATTTAAGAAAAAGTAAGGCTATTATAAGAGTAGGTTAACTTTATAAAAGAATGTATTAATAGAGATAATTTCTACTTATATATACTAGTAATTATATAAGGTAAAGTATACTTTCTTAGGTAAATGCTAAAAAAGCTAAAGGTTATAGGTTTAAATTTGAATGTAAGGTGCAAACTTTTGCCTTTTTGGCTTTTTACTGTAATATAATGTGTATACAAGGGCAGGGATTAAGGGTTATAGTGTATGCATGTAATGATAACTTCTTAATTAGCGCTTCTTAAGGGATTAAATAACTGCTAATTTTAGGTGTAATTTGTGCTATTAAGAATGCTTTTAATAGCACTTATATAGATAATAGTAATTAAGGTTATTAAGAGGTTAATAAATGGTACTAAAGGTAATAATAACCTTCTGCAGGCTTAGAGGTTGCTTGATAGTGGTTATAATGCTAATTATAGATAGTTAGGCACTATAGATCTTTTGTAGCTACTACCATTTAATACTGAATTACAGCTTGTAAGGCAAAATGAAGGTATTTAGAAGGGTATGCCGGGTTAATTCTAAGAGTGGGCCTTAGTGTTATAAGATAAACACCAAGGACCAGATTAACTATGACCTGCTATTCGGGAGAGCTGTGATTCTCACGCATTATTATTATAGCTATACCTTTAATTTTAAGTATTCTCTGCTAATAATATAATAACGCTAAACCTAACCCAGTCTGTTATTATTTCCTTGCTAAATACACTGCAAAAAGCAATATATTACATCTTTCTAGATAACCTCTTCTTATCCCCTAACCTCTTTAGAGTCCTTTATAAGCAGGGCTTTGCTATAACTGGCATATTATGCCTAAATAGTAGCATTTATTATAATCTTATAGAGTTAAAGACCCTAGATTATAAGAGCTGCCTTCTATAGCACTAGAATTAGCTTTTAAGGCTACTTATAGCAGATTACCTAGTAAGAACTAAGATTCCTGCTTTTTATAGCTATTTTCTGCCTTTTTCATTAAGCTAATATATAACTAGGTAATATAATTTACTTAGAAGGATAGCAAGCTTATGCTAATAGCCTTAACTAACTATAATAGCCTCAAGCTTATATAGGCTATCTAATATTAACCTTCTACTGAAGACCAGTAAAACTAACTGCTATAAGCTGCCTTTAGTAATAACCCTAAGCTTATTATAGCTATCCCTAAATTTACAGTTAACTATAATAATTATATAAATTCTATTAACTAAAAGGATTAACTATAGTCTTATAATAGCTAGAGCTACTAATCTTAATATAGTAGATAGTTTACTATTACCTAGGGTTATCTCCTTAAAGTTATTATTATTAATACTTATCTCCTTTAACTTTAAAAGCAGTTTAACCTTCTAAAGTAACTTACAGTCCTAAAAAAGTAGCAATTAAAGTTATTTATAGTTCTAATTTCTATATATAGTTATAATAGTTAAAGTTAGCTTAGAGATAGATCTAGATTTTTATAGAATTTATAATATTATAAATACACTATAGTAAAGAAGAAGGCACCTTATTATAGGTGCTAAGGCTGCAGAATAACAATTCCAGTAACATTTAAATCCCTACAGAATTCCCCTACAGTAATAAGGATGAAAAAGAGGTGTAGGGACTGCAAAGTACTGATTTATATATGGAAGTAATGCTAGGACTTATAGCACAGCTAAATTAGTATGTGAAAATCGAAGAAATGAAGTACCTTCATTGCCACCTTGTCTGATTGGTTCTAACCCTTGTCACGCTAAAAGGCACTCAACCGGTCTCAAAGAGATCTGGTAATGGTAGTGTCAAAGTGGTGCCGAGATAGCGGGGTTATTAGCACTGCATATGAACTTTACGTGCACAGAAGAAGCACACGAGATTGTTACTCTCAACGGCCAAGGTCTGGAAGGCTTGAGGCTATGAAAGACAAATTTGAGTGATGTCAGCGGGGAAAGCTGATGTGGATCATGATGGGGGCAGGCATTATCGAGGCTCCAAGTGGGGTTAACTTATGATGAGATCGGTCGATACATTACGAACATATCTAATAAGCATTCAGTTGATCTGGGGAAATTCAGTTTTCATCTAGTGAATACAGGAGGTTGAGCTTCTCGTTCGTGAATAGATTTCGTCTGCCTCGGCATGTTGAAACTCATGTGACGCGTGTGGTTGATGTTGGTTACCAATGGGCTTCAGTGGCTGTAAGTTGCTGCCCGGACAGTTTTTAGTACAACCGATTCCAGGGTCCTTTTGTGTTGCGGTCGATCCTCACTGGGCGCAGATACTCGGAAGTTTAATGCAGTCAATCAGTTCATTGATATATCAGCATTGTGATAAGGATTTAATACTGCAAGTGCATTGAAAGACTCGTCATGATGTGCAATCATGCCTTATCGTTGCATTCCACCACTGACGTTGCTTTATCTGCACAGTTTGGTAGGTATCATTGACCCTCCTTCTGCCAACATGAAGCTTCCTCCTACCGTTTACTATCACTTGCATCTCTTCCTGGTGCAGGTTCCCCGCACGATCCTTCCCCGTGGCTTGTCGCGTTGCCGTACGACAGTCACCTCAGACACCATAGAAATGGGCAAGTGCGGCATGCAAACCGACCTAAGCCAAGCCAGGCCCAAGGCGAGCCACCATTCACATGTGATTGCCTCCTCCAAGTGTAATCCTCTTCACCTTAGACCTCCGTCGCTTTCCTTTACCTTCAGGTAGCCTTCTCCTCTTTTCTTCCCATCTCCCGAGATACATATAATTACGGCTTCTACTTTGCTTCAGCTACAGCTCGATGCAACCCCGTAGAGTCACATTCACCGTACACCGACGCTACATTCTCACCGGCTCAAGCACCTAACCCCTCCGCGGCGCATCTTTTCTAGCTCCCCGGAAACAATCTATCCTATCACGGCTTTGGGGGATGTCGACGCATATCTCGTCCTAGAGCGGCAACCATCCATTCTATGTACATATCGGTACTCTACACCAACTTAGTCGCCCTCCTCTTGGTTCTCTTACTTCTTCCTCTTCCTTCTTATCCTTCATTTCCACATCGTCTTTCTCCTTATAGCCCGTGCCTCCATTTGTAACCACTAATTACATCGTCGACAACCTCCACGCCTCTGCAGACAGCACTCTTCGAAGCTGTTGTGGTCATGTGCTGCTAGTCACGTTCTGTAACACCATCAATATGGCACTCCTCAACCCTGTATACGCCTTCGTCGTGCCCTTCCTGTTTGTTGTCACGGTTCCTCTTGCTGTCTTCGCTGGTATCACAACTACTATCGCTTTCTCTGTTCTCATCCTCCGAGTTCTGGCTGTGTATCTCGACGTTGCTCTCTCTTTCGTTCCTCATTATTTGGGTGGACGTAAGACTCGCCCTTACCATCCAAATACTTATCATCCTCACCACCAAACCCTCGAACCGGCACCTGTAGCGCTCTATACCAATCCTGTACCTGCTTCTGCTGGTTCAACGGCATTTGAGTCCTCTTTGCGACGTCGTCGACATAGAAGAAGCTCCAGTGCTCTATCCACGGCAGGCACTACCACTCCAATCAGCGAAAAGGGACTCGGCTTACTGCCAAGCATTGGCCCAGAGCGAGACTTCGAAGGTGTTGGTGGCTGGCGTCTGGGCGGTGACGATGAAACATGGACTACCATAAACTCACGACTTGAACTTCCTGACAAGCAACACCATGGGCGAAATCACCATCGTTCCCCATCTGGTGGCCCCACGACACCTGGAGAAGGCGGGTATCTTATGATGAAGGGTCGCAACCGAAGCCCCGGAGCAAAACGCTTAGCATCTCCTAATAGCTCTCGTACAAGAACACCTTCCGGCCCACGGATCGCTTTTACAAACAAGTCATTCATTGACAGTTAGTTACTTTCCAAGTCTCAAAACTTCTCCAAAAGGACTGAAAAAGCTACCCACTCAGGGTGTCGTCGATGCGTAAGACCGACTCAGACTCGTTGCGCCATCGTGTAAACTATTCTAATGATCTAATGAAAATTTGTGGTTAAGGTGGAAAAGGGCACGAGACCAAAAGTGTCACTGTTAAATGGTAATAAGGGGGTTTCCATTGGCGTTTGAGCGAGAATTTGTCAATTATCTGGATTTATGATGATGCAAAAATAAGATATCGATGACGTTTCGAAAGAAAACGACAAAAGCGAATTCCAATCTGCCATTACTCGTATACTGAAATGATATAATGGTAGCAATGTGCTATTCCTGGTATCTGCAACGCCTCCAACGCCAACCCAGCGTAAATACATTATCGTGATAACATTGGCCAACCAAAAAGAAGGGGTTGTCTTCTTAGAGAGTCTGCCAGAAGTAGTTGGCGTAAAAGAATCGCGAGAACTTCTTGTCCATGTTGACAACATGCACGTCCCCTTTGCGATCATTCCGAATAACAGCCTTGGACCACTCACCGTCCCTCTCGTCCCTCTCAATGTCGATGCCCAGGCTTCGATACACCTTGAGCCTCAAAAGCACCTCATCATCCACTGGATCTCTACGTCGAGCATTAGCTGCCGCATCGCCCTCAACGCCCTGAAGCTCCAGCTCGCGAAGACGAGCCTTGAGATCAGCGGCCGTCAGAGCAAGACGCTCAGCGTCGGTTTCAGCATCAGCAGCAGCTTTGGCGGTACGGAATTTCAGGGTGTCTAGGCGTGCGATGTTGGACGCGTGATCCGCTGACGAGTGGGACGCAACGAGGTCATCATGTCGCGATGTGTGTGTTGCGAGCTGACGAGAGAGCTTCTTCAGTGAGGATTCTGCCTCACGAACGCGGAGGTCGCGAGCTTGTTGCAGTGTTGAAAGTGACTCTGTAACACGGGAGACGGCAAGTTTGTCTGGTGCGATATTGAAGTTTTCGATAGTATGATGAATGAGCTGGGTTTGTTAGCTTAGATAAAAGGGGCTACAGGAGTAGGTACTTACAGTTGCGGGTTCTTCGGAGAGCAACATATTTGCGGCTTATCTCGAGTGCTCGACTCAAATGTGGAAGATTTCGTGTCAATGAGAGCTGTAAAACGCAGTTCCTCTAGTCTTAAACGGTGATGATGATGAACTTGGTGTTTTGCCAATGCAGCTCCCTTTTGGGCTAAACACGTTTCCGTCGTCACGACGACAATCAAAGCTTATCTTATCAGCAACTACTTTTCCCCCACTTCATTTAACCGAGCTTACCCCGTCAACCGCACAGCGTCATCGGGCCCGCCACAGCCAGGCAAAGGTGAAGCCGAAAAGAGCTACCTCTGAATAACACGTGCAACCTCCATTACGTTACGTTTGCCATTCCACCTCGAAAGCCTCTTGATCCTGACCAAGATAATTGATACCAAGACTCCTATTTCTCCTATACAGAATACACCTTCACGTTCTTTGTCCTTGAGGACTTGTTCTCGCAGAATGGTTACCGAACTACCATGTGAGTTTTAAACTGCATGACGATATTCTAGCTTATACTGATAACCTCATAAGATGCTCTCGATGCCGAGACGTTAGTCCTATGCTTTGAATATACGACGATTTCTATATCCTGACTGACGGCGACAGACCACTAAATGCCTCTGAGCTTAATGTACTAAAAGCGCAATATGAGCGCGAGGGCGAGATGGTTGGCATCCAGACCAAGTTCAACTACGCCTGGGTAACCATCCTACGTCTTGACCTACGAGCCATCACACTAACTGAATCTCAGGGCCTCGTCAAGTCCAGCCAGCGAAACGACCAGCAGCTCGGCGTGCGTCTTCTCTCGGATATCTTCCGCATCTCCCCCGAACGTCGCCGCGAATGTCTCTACTACCTTGCCCTTGGCAACTACAAGCTCGGCAACTACGGCGAAGCGCGTCGGTACAACGACCTCCTTCTTGACAAGGAGCCTGCCAACCTTCAAGCATCCAACCTACGCCAACTTATCGATGACAAGGTTGCCCGCGAGGGGCTGATGGGTGTCGCTATTCTGAGTGGTGTTGGTGTTGCGGCCGGTGTGGTGGGAGCATTCATTCTGAGGAATGCTAGGAAGAGGTAGATGACGATATTGCTAAGGAGGAAAACTTGTAGGGACATATATTGCATGGGCGGTTTCTGGGACACTTTACTCACTCTTCACTATAACCTCTGGATTGGGCCCTCTTGGAGTCTTGACATTATGAGATATGCCTGCACTACAAACTGAAGCGACCATTATTACATACGTTAACCCATTTTATATAAGTTTATCATTAATGACCCTAGTTCCATCACGATACTGAGGTGACAGATAGGACATAGGCTGTTGGAAATTCACATTTGATGAGGTAGTACAATTTTGCTAGAGGTCGTACTACGTGATGGTTTTCACATGTTAACGTCACAGACAGATATGTTGGAACAAGAAATCTAGACAAATAAAACAATGTTAAGGAAACCAAGAACAAGCCAGCTAAGAAACAAACCAAAGAGACGACGCATCACCATCTAGGGAATATCATCTGTCGAGACATAAATGACCATCCTTGTCTCAACAAATGTACGACTAAAATACAACAAGCTGCTGCTCGACAACTTCCTTGGCATCGCCCATCTGATCCTGTCTAATATCATCCATGACCGAGGCACCATTAAGCCTGGGGGAAAAGAAAGGGGTATCTGAAGGCAGAATATGTGAGCAGAGCAACAAGGTAATGTAGGCAAAGCACAAGGAGACAGCATGTCACCCTAAAAAAAATATGGCGAACCAGATGCATAAAACATATTAGCATCTGAAACGTCTCTCCCAGCGAGAAGCGCTCAGACTGAAACGCCTTTCACCGGTTTCCCTGCTGTTCTTCTCTCCAAAAGTATCCTCATGTGACAGATTAGAGGTGAGACCAACAGGTTCTCAGGTTTGGTTTGACTCAAAGCATGGTCAGAGAAAAACGCTTGCCTGCAACTTGAAGTCATACCGAGACTCCTGCAAAGCCATATAGTCTGCATCTCCCGTCTTGCATGACTATTCTTCATAAATGACTTTTGTTCCGTCTCCGTACGACAATCATTCCATGTGGCATATGTGATGTGATGTGATTAGGAGACAATGTTTTGTTTCTTAATTAAAAAAGGTGAGAGAAAGAGGCGACAAAGAAACGAGAATCGAATACAACGAGGGGCGTCGAGCTGGTATTGTATGGGCATCATGGGTACTCAGACATGGATAACGAAGGAGTGAAAGAATCCGCAAATCGTGAAGAGGCTGGAAGTTTAGCGAAGAGAGAAACCCTTTCGCTTGCCTTCCTTCTCTAGTGGCCGTCCGCTTTCGACGCGCTGCTTCTTGTCCTCGAGCTCCAGTCGTTGGCGGTCGAGTTGCTCCTTCATCTCCTTGTGGCGGGCGTAAAGTTCCTCTTCGGATTGCTTGAGCTTGCTCTCCTTCTCTGCTACCTTCTGTTGGAAGACCATCTTCATCTCGGCCTCCATCTTGGCTAACTTCTGCTCGTGCAGGGCACGCTCCTCCTCCTGCTTGACAGCAGGGTTGACCTCCTTGAAAACGCTGGGGTCTTGCGATACGCCCATGGCGAGCAGCTTGTCGGTACGGTAGTTCTCGTAGAGTTGGTTGTTGGTGTGCTCCTTGAGCTCCTCCATGTGTGTTCGGATGAGCATTTGTCGAAGCTTGACAAAATCGCAGTGCTCCTCGTTATCGACCTCAATGATGCCCCAAGGGTAGGCACGACCGCGAATCTTGCGACCATCGGCGCTTGTGATCTCGTTATTGGCACCAACAACAGCGAAGGGAACCTTGGACATGATCTCGTTGTTCTCAGCGATCGTCTCCTCATCATCAAGCTCGTATCGAGGTCCCTCGAAGATCTGGATGCCATGGTGCTTGATATCGGCGAGAATCTTGATTGGTTAGTAATTGAGCAAAAGTTGTTAAGCGAGCGACTTACTCGTGACTTGAAGGCAGCAATCTCCTCGTCGGTAAGGGTATCAGCCTTAGCGATGACGGGGATCAGGTTGACCTTGGTATGGAGTCGGCGCATGACCTCAATGTCAAGAGGCTTCAGGGAGTGGCCGGTGGGTTGGATAAAGAAGACACATGCGTGAATACGGTTGTCAACAATGTTCATGCGGTTAACCTTGTTCTCAGCATCCAAGTAAGAGTCGAATCGCTGCTCGATGTTGTCGACGATAGGGCGCCAGGACTCGTCGTTGTTGACGAAATCGCCGAAACCTGGTGTATCGACAACGGTCAGGCGGAGACGAACACCTGCCTCCTCAATGTCGGCACTAATGGACTGGATAGTAACAGTCTTGGGAATAATGTCGAGGCTGGGTCCCTTGCGCTCCTTGGGGGGGTACAGGGAGGTGTTGAACAGAGTGTTGACCAGAGTAGACTTGCCCAAGCCAGACTCACCTATATTAGTGTCAGTCAAGATCGTTTTACATTTCAATCATCTTGCACATACCAACAACCATCACGTTGAAGTTGAATCCCTTACGAACACTCTTTCGGTGCCATTGGTTGGGTAGGTTAGCAAAACCGACATAGCCAGTAAGCTTTCTTCGGACAATGTTTCTGTTGTCAGTCGGGGGAGGTGGCTGAGATGGAACTACATGACCAGTCAGTACGGGAACAGAAATTCATGTAAAAGATAAACTTACCATTGGCAGGCGAGGCAGAAGGAGCCAACGCCGGAGATTCGCTGCCGGGAGAAGCTATTAAGACACATGTTAGCATCCAATGCAGCCACTGATATTGAATATTATGCTGTCAGAGGTAGAGACACAAGGAGGAGCCTGACTCGGTGAATAATCCGAACTTGTGTTGCGAGGATTTCCCCTGGTAGAAGCCTCGACGGTGAGATGGTCGCGATTGGGCTTCACAATAGCTATCTGTTCATCTCCAGCTGGCCCGATTGTTGCAGAATAGACATATAGTTCGTCGAATGACACTGGCTTCATAGGGCTTAATGTCGGCGGATCCTGGATATCCACGTCAAGCATACTGCGATAGTGGCGTACTGTCGAGGGTCGAGGGGAGGAAGGAGATGATGGGCTTTTATCGTCTTGGCTCAATGGAAAACTAATAGTTCGCTTGGAATCCCGCGATGCCTTTGGCGATGATCCGGCGAGAGGTGTGGTTGCCATGAACATGAGATTTCTATCAAAATGCACGCTGCGAGTGCGAGCCTTGACGTGCTGTACCAAGTCGAATGTCATGATCGAATTTCAGGGGTTGGAAGTGCTGATTTTCAACGAGGAATGCTGTCAGGACCAAAAAGGGGGCTAAGAAGATAGACCCAAGAAAGTGTAGATGATTCAGAAACGAATGTCGTCGAGCTTATCGGAAATCGATGGGTTGCACGGGATGAAGTTCAAGATCTTGTCGGGCTCCCGGAGAACAAATCATCCTCGTGGTCGAGTTCGGAGGCTCTTTCCGTGGTCTCTACCTGTCGCTTGTGCCATGTGGTCTGACACGAGTGTGCATAAAAAGAAAGAATCATCTTACCCATATTGAATTATCAAGAACGGTCGAGTTGAAAAAGCTCGTAGGAAAGTGCGTGTTTCTAAGTTGAAAGTTGATGGTTAGCTACGTCAGGGGAAAGGCCAGCTAGATAGCTACACGAGCTTGGTGGAGTTGTCTCGAACGAGACAACGAGAAGGGCCAAACGACAGCTGACAATCTCCGGCAAACAAGCGCAATTTGACGACGAGCGTACAGTCGAAGAGATATCGAGACGATCGAGGGCGCTCCTTCTCAAAATCGTGGTCGGGCAGTAAGGAGTGGGACGAGGACAGCTACTCACGGAAATACCAGGAGACGCGTGTCAATGAGCGTCGCAACGAGTGAATACGAAGAATAGAAGGCGGCCTCGGGTTTATCAACACGGGACCTACTCTCACGCACGATAAAAGGCGATCGAGAGAAGAGTAGCAATGATGAGGCTAGAAACGGGGGGTAGGGAAAAAAAGAGAGAAAGTAAAGTGAAGGAGAAGGATGGGAAATTTTGGAGGTGACAAGCGGACCAAACAAGGAGACGAAATTCTGATGTGCTTTGCTGTTCTCCCAGCAGAGCAGCCTTTGGGCAGACAGCCGTGCTGCAGCAAAAGGGGTTTAGACGAGCTAGTCCGAGTTGAGGCCCTTGTGGGTCTTCCAACTTACATGATCCAGGGGCAGGCTCTGGAGATTTAGCGGACAGGGTCGCCGAGAGCCTGCTGTCGAACCTCAAAGGGTGCTGCCTCAGCGCTTGTGATTGGTTCACAAGGCACAGGTCCAATTAACGGCGCGGGATAAGGGTCGTTGAATGGGAGGGAGAGCTCTAGCTTCACCTCAAGCAAATTACTGTATCTTGGCTATCGGCATATACGTACCTGTAGCATGTCGTGAGCCGCCCTGCGGCCATCCATACAATTGACTCTCGATACAGCCTCTACGAATTTAGAGCCTCTATCCAAGTCTTGACATCATTTGAATTACCGGTGAGGGCCTACAAATGTCTGGATGTGGCCGGACCTCCTTACATCGGTCCATTCCCCAGGCAAGCTTGGAGCTCACCTGAGGTAGGTTGTTTCTAAAAGGGGAATGCTACTCTAAGTACCTGTTCCTAGCTCGCTTGTGCTTCAAGTATCGATAATCATTCTCATGCTGCAAGTTGCCTTGGGTATTGATAGGGGTTATTCTCTCCTTTTTGGAAGAATTGTTCCATGGTTGCTCAATTGCTTCTTTGAGCTCTCCCGTGTGTCATTTATCTTTGATCTACAGCAATTTTTTTTTTCTATTTCACTATCATTAGCTTCTTTCTAGCGGCATAGCTCAGGGTATTCACAACTGGGCTTTATCGGAGACAGATTTCAAGACATACGCAGATCAACCGGTTCTGGAAGAGGTCAGGGTATCTTCCCCCTTCTCTCTCGTGGCCAGAATGCTGGCCTGATATTGGATCACGGGATAGCCCTGTTCTGAACTATTTATTTGCTCCTCGTGCTACCCGTACTATGGTCATTTTAACATTGCCCACTCGCCGTCAAGTCCGGTTGCGCCTCAACCGCTCCCACGTCTGTGTTCCTCGTTTATTGGTTTCCTTTCCTCGTCAAAACATCAAACATCCGGTCCATTCAAGCTGTTCTCTCTGTGGGTCCGGGATCAATTGCCGTCCACTGTGCTCTAGCTTCTCTTCAGTGACTATATTGGGTGTGCTCCGGCAAGCCAACTTTTTTCGTTCACGGAAGGGCATGACAATGAATTCTACAGGACTGGCATGTGCAGATACGTGAAACCAATAGGCTTCTACATGGATATGCCAATCCTATAACTGTAAGACTGCATACGGTTTACAAGAGTTCACTGCATCTGCCCGTAAAACAATTATAATACCTAATGTATGTATCTTGTGAAAATCATTGAGAATCCTACAAGCTACCACCTCCACGCCCTTCTCCTGCATGTACGACACGAGCATACACTCGTGCAGTTCAGGTCTTATATAAAGGGATGTGAAAAGGAGGTACTCCGTATGCAACGTGTAATTGCATTCCTGGCAAATGTCCCTGGTCCAAACGAGAAGTCATGTGAAGTAGTGTCGACCTGTGAAACATTTCGTGTTAACCCAAAATTTCATTTAGTTACTTTAAAGCAGTGCATGGAAGCTCTGGCAATAAGTTCAACTTAATTTACATTTTGATGTTTCCCATATCTAATTCAACTGTTTTTAAACTCAGATAATTGCATTCATAATGTCCAAGCGCTTAGCCGAGTTGTAGATGAATCTTTCTTCACCCCCGAGACTATAGGTACATCCTATGTGACAACAAAGCAAAGGTAAGGAGTTATCCCATATTACTTTATTAGTAGAGACTAAAAGACAAAACGTGCAACAATAGATTTATATAAGGCTTTATTAGGTTTGCTTGTGATTGACACACATATCAGTGTAGGGTAGGAGAGCTGGCTTCAAGTTCAACTTTACCGACGAAAGTTTGGTAACATCCAATGTCAGGATTCGAGGATCTAACAGGCATGATAACACAGCACTACAAAGGATAGGCAGAATAAGCCAAGACATGTAAACTGTCACATTTGCGAGTAGAATATTGTCTCTATACACCCCATACCGTCTTCTAAATGTTGAATAAGCACCAAAGCCTTCGATGCCTGTTTTAGTTAAGATACACGCCACATTTTCGCTTCTAGTAAAGGTATAGTACACTGCTGGGAAGAGCTGCACAGGTTTTGACGGCTCAAATTTATAGCATGGTCAATCATTTCAGTCATCTTAAGCGAGGCCAGCCTGCTGGCTCGCAAAGAATCGTTTCGACTCAGCACATCTCTCGCTCTTACACCCAGGGCATCGAAGACCCATCTGCTTCGAGCAAGCCTGACCTGCTGCCAGGTGCGCCTTGGCAATGTCGGCGAGAGCTTGGATAAAGACAGGACTTCCGTTGAGAGACTCAACCCGCTTGACAGTTTCGGGGTGACCACTGTCGCCGATGACTTCTTGATCCAACTCATATAGAGTTTCGATATGGTCGGATGTGAAAGCGATGGGGATGAGCACCAGATCCTTCTGACCCTTGGATATGTAGTGCTCTACACTGTCCGAGGTTTGAGGTCCCAACCAGGCCGACGGACCGACCTGAGACTGCCAGCACAGTCGGTAAGAGTTGGAGAAACCGAGGCGCTGCATGACAGCGTAGACAGTAGCCGCAACTTCAGCAGGGTAAGGATCACCTTGATCATGTTAGTATGTGTTACGAATATACGTGACTGAGCAACAAACCTCGGTTAACGACAGACATGGGCAGACTATGCGCAGAGAAGAGCAGCACAACATCCTTTCTTCGCTCCTCAGGGTATTCCGCAAGCTTGGCCTCGATGTTTTGGGCAAAAGCCTCGACCAATCCACTGTGGTTAGGCCAACGGTCGATTACACTCCAGGTAATGGTACCGTCACCGGACTCCTTGTTGGTCTTGCCTTCAAGCCGGTGCCTCCACTTCCATAGCTCGTTCAAGCTACTACCTGTTGTTGAGCACGAGTACTGAGGATATTGTGTGAATGCGACAGCGCGGCCACCTTTTCCATTTCCAAAGCCGTCCTTCAAAAGCTGCTCGTACATTTCCTCGGTTAATGGGTCCGCGTATCGAAAAGCGACGTAGGGCTTGTGAGGCGCAGTCTCGGGAGAGATCTTGTCCAAGATCTTACACATCTCGGCGTTTTGGTATTCAGACCACTTTCGAATTGGTGATCCTCCACCAATGGCAGAGTATTGCTTGATGATTTTGGGTGTTCGCCGCTTCGAAATCAATGGACCGAGATAGTTTTGTAGAGGGCCGAGAGGAATTAGATCGCCGTCGGCCCGTGGTGGTTGTCAATATACATGATCCGGGGGTCTCGGTGTTTGGTCAATGACTTACAAAAAGGCGGCTCAAAAAGTCGCCAACCTCATCGGTAGTTGAAGGTCCTCCCATATTGAGGAAGACCATAGCCGTAGGGCCCTTTGATCCAGTAGCATCTTGAGTGACAGGATGAACGGGAGTGGCCAGATATCGCTTCTGAGTAGCGATTTGGGGTAGCGCAAGTCGATGCGAACTGGCCTGTGAAATGCTCTTGCAGAGCTGGCCTCCAGATCTTCGCAGAGCCATTGTCGATGAATTGTCACTGACTTCAAGAGACAAGGCGTGGAAGGGGCAAGAAAATCCAATTTATTGATCAATTGGAAGTGGTGCGAGGTTTGGAATCATAAAACAGCTGAGGGGTGTAAAGAAATCTTATGTTACGAACATGCAACTAGTGCCGACGGCGATGATGCACGCATCTCCATGGGCTCCGGGATCGCCTACAACGCATCATATCGGGATTTTGCCCAGGCTTGGCTGTTAGGTGTTACTTACTTGACCCGCGGGTCTTCCGTGGTGCAAGAGGTACTACTGAGCAGGACATCGCCAACCAATCACGTAATTGGTAATCGCTCTGAGCAGAGCACGTGAGCTCGCGACAGGCAGCGCGTCAGACCTTGTCATTAGCTCGCGTTTGCCTAAAGCTATGACCCGCTAGCATGAGATCTCTCATCAGCTCTTAAAGTCAAGCTGACCCTGGGATGAGAGATTGATCGGTTTTCACTAAAAGCAACAGACATCAATCGCATCAACATGGCTGATAAACAGCCCTGGCGAAAAGAAGACGAAGATGAGGAGGAGCAAGAACTCGATGAGAACGTGAGTTGATCAAACATTGGTACTCACCCCAACTCCATATTGATCCACCCATAGAACTATAAGGCACAGAAAGATGCCATCTTGCTTGCGATCGATGTCAGCAAATCTATGTTAGAGCCACCGCCGCCTTCGGACTACAAGAAGGCAGATCGCGACAGCCCTGTCCAGGCGGCCTTAAAATGCGCCTATCATCTCATGGAGCAACGTATCATTTCTAATCCCAAGGACATGATGGGTATTCTTCTTTTTGGAACGAAGAAATCAAAATTCCAGGACTCTGTAGATAGTCGCAGTGGTCTAGGTTACCCTCATTGTTATCTATTCACTGATCTCGACGTGCCTGCGGCAGAAGATGTCCAGGCACTCAAAACCCTGGTAGAAGATGGCGAGGATGAAGATGAGGTACTGACACCTTCGGATGAGCCTGTCAGCATGTCGAATGTGCTATTCTGCGCGAACCAGATCTTCACAACAAAGGCTGCGAACTTTGGCAGTCGTCGTTTGTTTATAGTAACTGACAACGACAATCCCCACGCATCTGACAAACAGGCCAAGTCCGCTGCAGCGGTACGAGCCAAGGATCTATACGACCTTGGGATCTTGATAGATCTATTCCCTATCACCCGTGGAGACGAGAAATTCGACCTCAACAAGTTTTATGATGTAAGAATCAGTCTGAAGATACCAGGGACCCAGCTAACACGCAAAGGATGTTATCTATCGTGACCCTGTCGGAGAGGCGAACATGACAGAAGTCCGAACATCGAAATCTGGAGACGGATTGACCTTACTCAATTCGCTCATCTCAAATGTCAATTCCAAACAAACTGCGAAGAGAGCCCTGTTCTCAAATTTGCCATTCGAGATTGCTCCTGGGCTACGCATCTCAGTGAAGGGATATAACATTGTTCATCGTCAAACACCAGCACGCACTTGCTACATTTGGTTGGACGGTGAAAAGCCTCAAATTGCTACAAGTGAAACTACGCGAATTGCGGAGGATAGCGCCAAGACCGTTGAAAAAGCAGAGATAAAGAAGGCGTACAAGTTTGGCGGCGAATACGTCTACTTCTCCCCAGACGAACAGAAGTCATTGAAGGATTTCGGATCGCCCATCATTCGTATCATCGGCTTCAAACCGCGCAGTTTGCTCCCCGTATGGGCAAGCACTAAGAAGTCCACATTCATCTTCCCCAGCGAAGAAGATTATGTTGGTTCGACCAGAGTTTTCACAGCACTCTGGCAGAAACTTCTCAAGGATGATAGAATGGGTGTCGCTTGGTGTATCACTCGTGCTAATGCGCAGCCAATGCTGGCCGCCATCATACCGTCTAGAGAGCGGTCTGATGATGGCTCGGGAACGCCGTATCTGCCTGCTGGACTTTGGATCTATCCTCTACCGTTCCAGGACGACCTGCGAAATATCAACCCACCAAGTGAAGTGCTGCGAAGTTCCGGAGAGCTTACGACGCAGATGCGGACTATCATCCAGCAACTCCAGCTGCCAAAAGCTATGTACGATCCATTGAAATACCCCAACCCCGCGTTGCAGTGGCATTACAGAATCCTTCAGGCTCTTGCTTTGGAGGAAGAGGTACCCGAGAAGGCAGACGATGCAACGGAGCCAAAATACAAAGCGATCAGTAAACGAGCAGGCGGCTACTTGGAAGAATGGTCTGAATCTCTAGAAGAAGAGTCTGGTAAAGTTGCGAACAAGAAATCTACAAAGCGTGAGACGGATGATGAAGACATGGAGAGACCAGTGAAGAAATCGAGAGGTTCATCAGAGAAGGCAACTGGTTCGTCGTTCAGTATGGCTCAATTGAAGGCCGCAATCGAAGGTGGGACTATTCAAAAAATGACTGTTGTTCAGCTCAAAGATATACTAGCTACTAAGGGCTTGAGTACTGCCGGACGAAAGGTTGAATTGCTCGAGAGAATCGAGGAATGGATAGAGGAAAGTTCATGAGACTGAGGTCGAAGAGCACAATAGAGTGCATTATCGATGCTTCATA
The DNA here is from genome assembly GCA_013183765.1 of Fusarium xylarioides. Taxonomy (NCBI): domain Eukaryota; kingdom Fungi; phylum Ascomycota; class Sordariomycetes; order Hypocreales; family Nectriaceae; genus Fusarium; species Fusarium xylarioides. The sequence continues at coordinate 255,923 of SRZU01000031.1, read as the reverse complement.
TGAAGAATGGGTGGTCGGCGGAACTGGCGTTTATGCTACTTTGTAGGGGCACTGTTTTTCAAGCTGCGAGCACTTGATCAAATTGAATCAAAACCCTGAGGAGAATTACCCCGCTCATTTGTTTCTTATTGTGACTGTGATTACATGCTTTTTCTACATGGAAGCCTTTGAAGTCTTTGAAGCTTTCGCAATTACTTCCTTTTCATCACATTCACCAAAGCTTCTTTTACTGGGTGGCAACACCACAAGTTGAACAAGCAAATCATAAAAACTGCCAGAGTTCATTTCTATTCACTTTGATCTGAGTATCTCTTTGAAATATTCCAATATGAAATATGGCGACTGCAGGCGGGAGGATAGATTCATCCTCTATACTCACACCCCCTTCAGCACCCGTTAGTGGCTCTCAGTGGCGAGGCGCTCAAGCCACGCCCACTAAACGTCAGCTAAACACTCCCCGGCCCCTTACCTCATCTATCAAATCCGTAGCTCCACCATCACCCACCTGCGCGTTCGTGAGCCCGCAGACGCCAGGACAGCGTCGTTCGAACATCCCATCGGCAACACTTCTCACCTCATCACCTCAGAAGGAGCCGGGCGCTGACGAGTATAACTCGAGGCTATTGAGTTTGGCGCGACGCCGGCCAACTTGCGAGCAACGAGAAACCATGGCCGATTTCCTCGCAAGCCTTGGACTTGGCGGCGCGCAGAAGCCGGCCGCGTCAAGTAACTCGCAATGCGATTCGGTCGAGGAGCTCCAGCACAAACTACGAAGCATTCTAGATGCCAAGGCGACACCGACACGGGCCGAACATGTGGCTTTGACAATCGAATTGAGAGCCACAGTACGATTTCAGTTGCCTGTGTCCGAATCGGAGAACGGGACACTCGAGAGCCTGAACAACATCGATCCGTCACTGGGAGGAGCGCAATCTGTAGGAATGAATGGCAATCGGGATGAAGGACAGCTATCGCGCGTGGTATTTGCCAATGACACGATCATGAACCAACCCCAAGACGATCCGACGCTTCAACGATCGGTCGCAAAACACATCATTTCAATAATCAGCTCAACCGATGGGAGTACCTGGACCGTTCGAGAGGTGTCGCGCGGTACACAGGGTTGGACTTTTACGTATTTGTGCAAGGACTCGTATCAGCAATGGACTCGACAGAATGCAAAGAACCAAACGAAAACAATAGTAGGAGAGTTCAGTCAGAGAGAGCCTGACCCAGTTCTGCATGGTAAGTTCAGAGCGCCATCCAAAATTGCTTCACTGGCTGACAATGAGATAGCTCGGCCTGCTTTTGACTGTCGAGGATCTATCACGATTGCCTTTAACCGTGGCAGTCGCTCCATCACCGTAAAATACGACCATACTCCTTTGCACAAAACAGTTGCAGAGCTGGCCGCCCACTTCAAGCCTGCTCCTCGTCAACTGGGACCAGGTGCGCAGAGACTTCTAGAACAGCAGCAGAAGGCAAAGGAGAAGACGCCGAGGAAACCTAGAGGTGAGAAGAAAGACAAGAAGGAGCGAAAGAAGCGGGATTCTACAGTAAAGGCGCAAGATGAGAATGGTAATCCCCGGAAACGAAAGAAGAAAAATAACGGAGCATCTCAACCAGCGGACTCAGTAGACGGGCCGATGATCCCTCCAGATTACCCTGGGGCGCCAGCAATCGATGGGCAAAATCAAGGGGGTCCATCGTATATGAACGGCGGAGAAGCGTCGGGCAATCCTGGGCAGCAAGGATTCAACGATTATCCTCAAGGATTGATGGGGGACGCAACGACGAATGGAATTTCGTCTCAGCAGGCAAAGGGCCAGATGGCTTCAGCTGCTTTCCCAGTTAATGTCTCGGCAGCTGAAGCAGCACGTCGAAAAGAGGCAGCCACGACAATGCTCAGCAACGCTGGTGTCGATCCCACCACATTGTCCCCTGAGCAGTTTGGTATCTTCGCCAACCAAGCACCAGAGTTGCAACGCGAGTCACTGAACATGCTTGTCAAATATGGTGCAGAACGCCTCCGCATTGTCCATCCCGGTAACAAGGAAGGCTCAACACAGGCAAGCTCTTCAACTCAGAGCAGCCAGACAACTTCAACTGGACCTAGAACTACCAAAGAGCTAGTGCCACAGTCAAGTGCTCAGAGCAACACGAACACAGACACTGAGACAGCAGTAGCTCAGGCTGCTGACGACACTTCCACTCCTAAGCGTAAGAGGAAGAAGATGGGCAAGTCGAGAACAGCCTGTTTCCCATGTAAGGCACGGAAAACAAAGGTAAATGCCCCTCAAACTAATCAAGCGCTGCTGAACTAATAAAATTAGTGCCCAAGGGAGAGACCAATCTGCACCGAATGTGCGGATCATGGGACTGCATGTGAATATGCGCCACAGAAACCAAGAAACAGGGCAACAAAAACCAAGAAGTCTGAGGCGATCGTTATTGATGATGATGATGACGATGGCGATGAGGAGGATGAAGAGGTAGAGCAGCAGGAAGATGCCGAGGGAGAAGGTTCTGAACAGGAAGATGACGAACAACAAGACACTTCACAGGACTACTCATACCCTCAGATGAATATCGGAAACATGGTCACCAACACCGATGCAACAACTCAAGATACCCAGCCCACACAGAGCAACTACTACCAGCCTGCTTCCGGGTTAGTTCTCCCTCAGCCAGACCCTTACTCGACCAGCTCTCAAGCAATGAGCACATCGGTACCGCAGAGAGGTAATTCCTTTCATAACCTGCCAGAAGTGACACAACCCATGGTCCACCCGGCCCCTCCTATCCCAGCTCCTGCTGGTACGATCGCTCCCTCTGAAACAAGGCGATGGACCGCCTTTGGTAGCGGTAGTGTTGGTGGAAGTAGCACCACCAGCAAGACACGAAGAAGTCTTCCGTCCGAGCCCAGCCAAGCGAATGCGCAAAACATGCCTGCAAACTCACAGCCATCAGACTGGGCTCAAACTTCCAACACGACTATGCCTGCAACATCAATGGCATCCGTCTCTCCGCAGATGACATACGACACACGCTCAAGTGGGAGGACTCGACAGAAGAACCAGAGCCTAACGAATGATACTCCCCAACAGGCTGCAGCAGTGCCCAACACGGTCATGCAGCAGGCTCAGGCACGTCAATCGCCCGTCGCTGCGGCAGCCATGATGGCACAGACCCGCAAATTCCCTTATCAACAAGCTGCGGTTCCTCGCACGACTTCTAGAACAAGCCAGCGAAACCAGTCTCGCACACCTGTAACTGACCAGGCACGAGGCTATCAGCCTCCTTCTGACATGGCTCAGCAGCAGAACACACGAAGCAGCAATCATTATGATACATCACACATGTCCAGTGGTTCTGGCTATAATGACTATGGGCGTTACAGCAGTACTAGCACCAGCGAAAGCCATCAACCACCGACCACCATGAGCACAAGTTATCAGACTACTTCTTCCACTGCAAACCAGTGGTCTAATTCTTCGAGTCGAAACGATCGCTCATATGGCACCAACCCATCATATCAAACACCTAATATTTACGCACAGACAACAACGTCTAAGCCAACGGCGGCATCCCGTCAGAACTTTAACATGCGTTCAAACACACAACAGCATACTCGTGCTAGCAGTGGTTCATACAACCAGCAGCAACCACAACAGCAGCAGCAGCAGGGTTACGCATCATACTCTGGATCTGCACACCAAAGCCAACAGGCTCAAACATCAAACCAGCAACAGCCGCCTAGCTGGTACTTCCAAAACTCGCACAACCCTTCTGTTCATCCTGGGGGCCAGTCATCTGGCTATAACTATGAGCCATGGTCAGGCGTTTAGGAGCCAGAGTGCTTCATGTACACAACTAACTATTCATCTATGGTTTATGAGCTGAGGGGAAATTGCTATGGATGGGTTTAGCGAATCGGTTTATTTAGCGCAATGATGGCATAAACAGGAGTTGAGTTAGGGCCCCCATATCTGGAGATACCCGGCAATGTCAGACAATCGAGAATCGTAGGTTGTCGCATTTCTTCTTCTTTTCACCTGATGGATGTGATAAAATCTTTGAAGCATCACATAGCTTAAATCCAATCATTATTAGGTGCTACTCAGCTGATCATTAACTTTGACCCATATGTATTTCTCTCAAGTCCCGCCAAATTCCATGGTATTTCCATCACATTAATTTCCAGTCATTCGTCCAGTCATACAAGGTATTCCAGTAAGTATTCAGATAGGTTGTCGGTCCTTGGGCGTATGTTGCTTATCTACTCAACATGGTCTGAAATAGCAAACTTGCTGAGGGATCGCAGCTTGCCACCGTAAAAGTATAGCAGCCAAATACCAACGATACCAATAACACTTAGACCACCGAGAAGACTGGTACCCTTAGCAACACCGAGATTGTCGAACAAGGGCTGGGCAAAGAGAACACTGCCACAAGCAAGAGCGCTTCGGAAGAAGTCATTCGCCGCAAAGAGACTGGCAGCATACATTGGGTAGCTGAGAGGAATGTACACAAAGATACACTGCATCACAATGAAGACTGTAGCTCCGTAGATGGTGATGCCAATGGTGGGCACGATCCAGTGGATGGAGGCTCGAGCTGTCCAGGCAAAGAGGAACAGGCCAATAGTAGGACCAAGGGCGGCTGGTAGAGCTGGAACAAGACGGCTTTCTTGAATGGGCCAACCACGCTTAGCGATGCGAGGGTCCATGTAAAAGTACAGGTAGGAGATGTAGATGCCTACGCCGATCATACAAGAGACGAGAACACAGAGGAAGACGAGACCGATTTGACCAAGGTTCATGTTGTAGTAGACTGGGTAGACACGGGGGAAAACCTCGAAGACTAAGAAGAGTTAGTTATCGAGATGCTAATGATACGGTGGAGCGAACTTACATGAATAGTAGATACCATAGATAATGGCAGTGTAGACCTGCACGAACAGAACGGCAGGATCCTTGATGGTGATCTCCATAGGCTTGATGAGTGCATCGACCGCAATGGCAGAGACCTTCATATGGCGCTGGTCAATCTCACTCTGTGACATGAAACGTTGGTTGCCAGTGAGCTTTCGAAGACGCTCTGCTCGACGGAGGAGAATATTGGCACCGCTGGTCTCAGGGAGGAGAAGGAACATGACGATGAAGATAGGGGCGGAGGCCCAGATACTCTCGTAAAGAGACCATCGCCAGTTCTTTGCGGGTACGGCGAAACCGCTGATCAGAGGACCGAGAGCAGCTGTATATGTTAGCTGAAAGCAAGAGACAGCGAGAGTAAAGGAGACTTACGACCACAGTAAGCAGCCGAGACCCAGGCCATCATGGCATAGGGGAGAGCCATGAGACTGTAAATATCTCCGAGTGAAGCGCCGCCAGAAGCCAGACAAGGCGAGCCGAAGAAGCCTTGAAGGAACCGAAGAACCATGAGACCAGGGTAGTTATCCACTAGTGCTGTTGGGATAGAGATGATAACAAAGAGAAACATTGTGACAATGTAAACGGGGTTTCGTCCAATGCGAGGAATCTCACTCAGGGGTGAGAAAATCAGTGGACCGATACCATAGCCCAAGACATATAGTGCAAGACCAAGCGTAGCTTTGAGTTGACTAACTCTAAAAGCACGCATTACGCCTTCCGTTGAGGATGTGTAGATCGCAGAGGATGTATAGACGACGAAGGTGTATAGACAGATGATGAGGGAGACACCTAGGCGGCGGTTGTTGGTCCAGTTATGGGGATTCTCGTTATCGTCGCTGAAGTACCAATCGACAAGGATAGAACCATCCTTTGTCCGCTTGGGAACAACAGGGATAGACTTGACCTTCTCGACATCGTGCTCTTCATCGGCTTCGAGTCTGTCGACAGTGTAGGCTTGTGTTTCTTGGGGAGATCGCGAGCGATGGAGTCTCATGGGCTGAGGATCAGCACGTTCGATGTCGTCGTTCTCGTTATTCTTCTCGCTCTTTTCGTTCTTCTCATTCTCATTCTCACCCTTGAGCTTGGGATCTTCCTCTGCTGCAACAGTGGATGAGGCTGAGGATGCGAGAGCTGTACCAGTGAGGACTGTGTTGTCGTTGGGAGAAGACTCTTCGATGATAGCATCGGGATTGTTAATCACTGCAACCCAAGACTCTGGGAGCTTGAAGTCGGGCTTTTCTTCTGGGTACTGGAGATATTTGTTGCGAGTGACGAAGCGGATGAGTTGCCCCAAGGGAGCATCTCTGATAAGATCTGACATATTGATGTATATCTTCTTATCGAGATAACTGTATCAAATGGGGATAAGAGGAGGCTGTTAAGTGGGAAGGGTTCTCTTTAAGCTTATTATGCTAACTGAGATCTGGAGTTCAAATCTCGTGAGGTTATGCACTCGTCTTATACTCATATTTCTCTCCCACTCGCCTGCTCCTCTGCAAGCTCTTACACCACGGAGCTTAGCAATCCGGAGTTAGTCACCCATGATGCTGTAATGCAATCTTAGCCCTTCCACATGTCTTTGATATGGTCCATACGAGCAAGCATAACTCTGTAAGCCACTTTCGGACTAACATGCCTGACGTTATTACCAATCCCTGCTCGGAGCTCGGCCTACTTTATTATCCTAGAGGTGATCAACAAGCTGCAGGTTTTGGAATAGTCTGGACCTAAGCGGAGTTTAGGGCTGACATTTAGGATTGGGGGGCGATTGATTAGTGTTTATCATTGGGGTGATGTTTTGCTTATCTGCGTGAGCACTTACACTGTAATACTGTATGCATTTTCACTTTAGCCTGTGGGTCTATTGCGAATTAAGTCGGGCTTCTTACGTTTTAGTCGAATCTAGACGGTAGTCGAATCTGTCTACCTACAGTAAGATTGATGACCATCTGGAAACTGAATTCGTATGTCGTCATTGAGATCCGGATGCTCGGCTGCCTTTTTCTTAGACTATTGTTGATCTGTGAGCACTAACACGAAGATATGTACATCTTGGCTGCTTACTTTGTCTTTCATCTCTGGATCTCAGCCTATATCTCTTTGGCTCTCTCCCTTACGCATGTCTCTCACCTCAGCGGTAAGCTCCAAGAGTCCGCCAGCTCATAACATGCTCAGCAAATAAAAAAACTAAAACATATCTCGAACCCCAAAGATCAGCACTAATGACCTAAATGGGTGAGACCCTCCGCCATCTGCCGTCAAAAGCTTAGCAATCGTCCCGGGGATGTGGTGCCAAGATCACCCAATCATAAGCTTGAAGGCCCCTGGATTAATCACCCTCGGTGTGACGTCTCCCCGGTCGAGGAGCCTCAATTGTCCTTGAATGCCGAAACTCTACGGAATATTAATCACGACGGACCAACTTTGAATTAAAATCGTTGCTTTCAGAAGGGAGATTGAATATGTGTATACCATTTCATGTGACTCATTTGAACTCGTCCATTTTTCGGCCGAACTATGAAATCTCTTCTTATATACCCCAACATTATCCGAGTCCCTTCACACCATAACAGCCAACAGCTTTCCTGGGGCTGGTAGGATCTTATACCTCACTGACTGAGACCTAAACGCCCCAACTACTCAACGATCGGCGCCCGCTCCCCAGCCTGATAAGAATCATGCTCAAGCTAAAATACAAATACATCGGATAGCCCGGGACCCTGCTTACTATAATGACACTTCAAGACCAGACATGAAAACTCAAAGGTCGCATTATTATGTTCGTCACGTCATTGACGCTCACGCACAACAGCTGGCCTGTTTGACGATAAGCTCAAATGCACACAGTAGCTAGTTGATAGGTTAGACATCGTCCAATGCTGACCCGGAAGTGCACCCAGAAACTAGATACGATAATGTAACGTAATAGACTCTTTCAGGTGCATTCTTGGCCCTCGAGTCTCATTTTTGAGCTGATGTCTATTGACTTATGCAACATGGCATCTTATCAACTGCTTGCTCTCTTCTGAATGCGCCGTCGTTGAAGCTCCTTTCGTACCATCATAGCTGGCGCGTCTTGGCCTTGGTCCAATAGGTCGACAATCTCCCACACTCGAGGGTGCTCTGCATCAAGGGCCAGCTTGATAAATGGCTCAACCCAACTTGCAGACCTCCAGGCAGGGTGATCAGGCGATGCATTCTTGGCATAGTCAATGAACTTGAATGCTAGGTCAAAATCGCCCATCTGTGCGCAGGCTGGGATTATCACGTCAAAGGCAGGGCCCGCTTCGACTTGATCCATCCACGTCTCGGGGACTGTGGCATCGTCATTGCCTTGATTGTTTTTAGAATTCTTATCCCCTATTGACACCGGGGTGGTGTCAATCTTGGCAAGTTCGGAATTGTAAGCCACTGCAAGGTCATACTGCGTCTTTGTTTGGCTGGCATGACGAAGAAGAAGTCCAATGTCTGACAATCGGGGACTTTTCCCGGTGAGGAGGCGCATGTCATTGAACAGGTACATAGCAGCTTCTGAAGCTCGGGTTCGAGCCAGAGCCTCGATCGTGACCATAAGGACTTGCTGAGGAACAGGCCCCTCTTTGCGTATGCTTTGAATAGCAGCCTCAGCTTCGCTAATAAGATTGCGGTTCTTGAGTAAAGCCCGTAGAACAGGCATTGTGGTTTCTCGAATAAGGAGGCGCCCGTTGTTCTGTTGTAGATTCAAAAGTGTAAGCGCACCCGTAACATCCCCCGAATTAGCGAACGCTTCCAGCATAGCATCATTATGCTGCTGGCGAGGCTTGCCATGAATCGCCAGCTTCTGAAGAGCTTGACTGGCGAGTTCAGTGTCACCGTACCTGGCCCCAGTGGCCAAAACGTTCTCAAGAATACCATATGAAGGGCTGTGAATTGGGATATTGACAACATCTCGCCATACAAAAGATGTTCCTTCATGGTGGAAGCCCTGGCTGAACATGTCCAAGGCCATCAGCTGGATACTTCTGAAAGCACTGTCGGAACCACGAGCAAACTTTCGCTTCTGAAGGATGTGAAGCATTTCGTCAAAGAAACCTTCTCTACCAAACTCCAGAATAAAGATATCATAGACCCAAAGATCCACATGCCCTGGCTCTTCTAAAAGCTGTTCGAATTTACTCAAGGCCAATTCAAACTGGCCTTCTCGTAACATCGCCACGGCAATACTTTGCTTGGCAGGCATCGTGAATTCGAACCAGTGCTGCTCCATTATCTGCACAACTTCTTGCCGCAGGATATAGTCTGGGTGTACACTGAGAGCTTCGAGAGCAAGGTAGCAAATATCCGCAGTAAGCGGGACATTTTGAAAAGTCATATCGTCCAATAATTTGCCAACTCCTTTGCTAGACCCCTGTGGGTCAGCCATAGCAGTCATGAGGCTCTCATAGATCAAAGCATCGGGGGGATAGTTGCGGTGTCTGAGAAGAAATCTAACGATATTCAGGATTCTTAAATATCTGTTGGTAGGGAGACTAGAATTGCCTTCTTGTCGTGGCATCCGTAACCGCCTGAGGGCGTCAACCATCACTGGTATTGATACGTTATTCAAGTCTGGCAACACTTTATCCAGGGCTGGGTTTCGGCCTTCTGGCTTGGCTGGTTGATCAACATGTTGCCCCGTCTCTATACTCTTTTGCTGAGCTTGCCCGTGCTCATGTTCTTGAAAAAATGCACTTAATGATCCCGTCTTCTCTCCAGAGTCCGAAGACATGGCCTGGTCAAGTTCATCATGAAATGAACTCAATAAGTTATCATTATCGAGAAAACCTGTGCTTTTTTTGTCCTTGGCTATGTCGGTCCCATATTGGCGATTTTGGACTGTTTTTAGATATAGAGGCCATCGTCCTGGCCCTGCTGAGCTCAGAATTCTTAGTGAATGAGGCCTATAAGTTGCTTGGCAAAGACAGCGTCGTAGACCATTATACACTAATTGTGGGCAAGGCATTCTCGCCGTACGATTATGTTGCCAATGTCGATGTTGAGAAATGGATTCTGTCTGCCGATAATCGAATGAATTCTGTACCTTGCATACAACTAAGGCGGCGGCGGGCCTTCACTAAGGTATTTGTGCAACGACCACTATCGCTAACGGGGCTATGCATTCTACGAGGCGGTAGCCGCTCACAGCCGCTCTCACCTTGGGTCTCACCGAACAGCCGCGCTCCACTGAGCTTGTTCCATTCTCATCGTCCCGTTTCCAGCACGCGCATCATAAACCACATAATTACGACGCAACGAATTAGACCATGGTATGTTGGAATTGCCCCTGACGCCCGATAGTCACCATTCAGTGCCCTGATCACCTCAGCGCACACTGTTAGCATAGCAATAGCTGACAGCGAACAGCTACCCCTCGGACTACTCAATGCGGCCCAGGGCCACCCCATGCTCGTTGAGCTGAAGAACGGCGAGACACTCAACGGACATCTGGTTTCGTGCGATACATGGATGAACCTCACACTCAAGGAGGTGGTGCAGACAAGTCCGGTATGCGCCCGCAGTCACGAATGCGATACTTTCGAACAGGATATACTGACGGGCTGAGTGTAGGAGGGCGATCGATTTGTCAGGTTACCAGAAGTCTTTGTCAAGGGAAACAATGTACGTTTCAAATGTGCCGTGGCGTATTTACCTAGAAAAGGAGACTGATGTGCAGCAGATCAAATACCTGAGAGTACCCGACGAGATCATCGACCAGGTCAGCGAATCACAGAAGGGCCAGCAAGGCGGTTTCCGAGGCGGAAGAGGAGGACAGTCAAGGGGAGATCACAGCGGTCGTGGTGATCGCGGTCGTGGTCGTGGTGGAAGAGGCCGAGGTCGGGGTCGGGGTCAATGAGATAATTACATGGTCAACGATGATATCTACACCTTGAACCAACGGTCCTAGATTTCACAACACCTCACGACAAGGCATAGTGGAGTCTACGATACCAAAGAGAAGAGGGGGACTACGAAGATTCTCTGGTATCACCGCATGGACATCTCAACTACCAGCTTGGTCGCGGCCCTGTTGGTGGGCTGTAGAAGCTCAGGATGAGCTCTAAACAAGCTAAAAGAAGAACCCAATCCATGTGCCAACAGTTAATGACATATGTCTTCAAGTCAGCACGAGACAGGTTCCTATTTTTAGTGTTGTGCGCGCGCGCGTTTAAGTGCCATACGTTGGCTAAGCAAGTACTATTGCAAATGATCCATCATATATTCAAAGCCTAAAAAACTCGCGTCCACTCCCATGGATTGAGTATCAACTGACCACAACTCAAGTCCCTGGCCTTAGTTCGTGGTTACAAAAACTGATTACATTATCCATGGCCATCACAACAAGGGACCGTGGGGAACTGTAAAAATGTCTATTTCATGCGTAAAATTGTTTTACCCAGCGCAGTCTACGCCAAGTTCTATCAACACCATAGGCCCAGTAGCCGGCAACATATATCATCAAAAGAGTCAGGCATCATATCGAAACATCGTTCATCAAACGCCCATTGCAAAGTCCAAAGTAAACCCGTACAAACCGTCCTTCTCATTGTATTCACTTAAAAGTTGGCAACAGCCACAGCGATAGCCTGGCTATCAGAGTGTGAGATGGACAGTGTGATATCCTTCACACCGGCCTTCTTGGCGGCGGCAGCAGCCTCACCATGAAGCTATAAATGTTAGCACCTTGCGTGTTTGACTTGGGTAAAAGGTGACTTACAGAAACAGTGGGGGCACCGTTCTCTCCCTTGACAATCTCAATGTCCTTCATAGCGGCACCAGCACCTTGACTGGCGACGCCGAGAGACTTGAATACGGCCTCCTTGGCACTCCAGCGGCCGGCGAAAGAGCTCTGGGGGCTGGGAGCTTGGCGGCAGTAGGAGATCTCGTTAGCGGTAAAGTTACGCTCGACGAAAGTGTCGTTGTCGATGTTGACAGCGGCAATGTCTTCAACATCAACGCCAACCTGGCTGTTCTTGTTTGTGACCTTGAGGGCCAGAGCTTCCATGACTTGCTCAGTCTCCTTAGCCTTGGCTGATGAAACAACCTTCTCTGACTTCTTCATGAAGTCAGGGGCATACTTAAGTTCGGATGACTTCTTGTCCTCAGAGACACGAGCATCAGGGTTGAGAAGAACCTTGCTGAGCTGGTCATCAGAGTAAGGAGAGTTGTTCTTGGCGACGAACAGCTTGTTGTTGATGAAGCCATCGTGGAAGTATCGGTAGGCCTTCTTCTGGCGAGCATCAACCTTGGCGCAGTATTCGGTGTAGGTCTTCTCATCAAGAGTAGCGAACAGGTACTTGGGGTGGACACCAATAGCCTGAGCACCCTTCTGTCCGAAACCGAAAGAGGTAACGGAGAAGGCCTTGACACCGTCGGTCTGGATGCTGCGGCTGGGGTAGACGATGAGGTCGTACTGCTCCATGACAGGGTCAACGTTGTCCGCGTTGCGGTTTCCAGGAACAAGACCGGTGTCGAGGACCTGGAGACAACCGTTCATCATCCAAGCACCAGCAGCGCCCTTGGGGTGACCAGTGAGGTACTTCTGGAAAATACCCAGGACAGCGTTGCCCTTCTTGCGACCAAGATGGCGAAGCTGCTGGCAGATGACATTGGACTCGTTCTTATCATTGGCCTTGGTAGAGGTTCCGTGGAACGAGGCGACACCAATATCGTCGACAGTGAGACCCCATGTGGCGAGGGCACCGCGCAGAGGAGCGATGCTAGGATCGCTCTTCCAGAAGTTGTTGCCCATGCTGCGGAGAAGCTCCTTCTCTTGTCGGGCAGCTTCCTTCTCAATGTGAGCGAAGCGGTCCGCAGCATACTCCTTCTCGTCAAAGGAAGCACCCTGAGCCTTCATGGCATCAATTTCATCATGAACATACTCAAGCTCAGACTCTTGCCATTGCTTGATAGTCTTCTTGCGACGCTCGATCTGGCGGCGTCGGTAGTTGATGTCGAGAAGAGGCGAAGGGAACTTGCCAGGGTTCTCGCGAGCTGTGGTGAGAACACCCTGGCCTGGAGCGGGAACGGAACGGCCAATCTTGTCTGAAGCAGTGGTGGTCAGGGCAACAATACCGTGGATAGGGACACCCATGTCAAGAGCAAGCTTGGCAGTCATGATGACCTGGATACCGCAACCCTGAGACTCCATGAATCCGTTTCGAGTAGTAGTGGTAGGACGAGACATCTCCTTAGGAGTACGTCCATGGGCAAACTCGTCAACAGTATTGCTTGTGGCCTTCATGTTGGCGAACTCGTAAGAGCCTTCCTCACCGAGATCATCGAAGCCACCGACAAAGCAGACGCGAGCCTTGCCCTCCATGATGGTCTCATAACCGGTGTCAATGGACTCAACAGCGGTAGCACAAGCACCAACGGGGGTCTTGATAGGTCCAGAAGAGGACATCAACAACATGTTAACCCAGGCAGTCATGGTGTTGATGAAAGACTCTTGAAGAATGTCGTTCTGCACTGGCTGGTCGAGGAAGCGAGTGCGGTGCATGTCGCGGAGCGCGGTGGCACCACCCATACCGGAACCAACACAGTTACCAACTTCGGAGACATGCACGTACTTGTAGAACTCGTAGGGATCGGTGATACCACAAGAAAGGAGAGCCTCGGCAGTAGACACAAGCAGGAACAGTGTGACAGGGTCAACTTGGGAGACGATATCCTCAGGAACACCATATCGCTTAGGGTCCCAGCCAGTGGGGATCTGACCAGCGACGAGACGATCGAAGCGAAGAGCCTTGGGGATCCAGAGAGAGGCACCCTTCCTGAGGCGAATGATGTACTCGCCGCTATCCGGGATCTCAAAGACCTCAACCTTGTCACCGTGCTCACGCTTGAATTCCTCGGCAGTCTCCTTAGAGGCCTCGAAGGGCTCAAGATCCTCCTCAATGACGACCTCGTGAAGCAGCTGCTTCTTGTTGGGGTCGTAGCCCTCGAACAGCTCAGGCTCAATCAGACGAATACCAGAGTGCTCAAGCACATACTTCTCATACTTGGGCTTGACGTCCTTGTCGTCGACGGGCTCACCAGTCTTGGCGTCAACCCAGCCGGAGTAAGGCTTACCCTTGATAAGACCATTGTGGTTCTTGATGAGACCCATGATCCAAGCCATCTCAACACAACCCTCCAAGGAGAATTCGCCATAGGCCTCCATCTCCCATCGAGTTCGAGAGTTACCCCAAGGACCAACTTCAGCGAAACCAGTGACCACAACGACCTTCTCCAGGTCAACCATGCCTTTAAGGTTCTCGTTGAGTGGCTCGATCTCGGTCTTCCAGTCAGGTCGGTTGGGGAAGTCAAGCTTGATGTTGGCACGAGGATCAATTGTCTTCTTCTTGTAGAGAACGTCGGAGGCGGCACCATTAACAATGGTGTTCTCAATGGCGCTCTCTTTGGCAACAGCGCGGCGAACCTCGCTAGTCTCCATGATATCCTTGCGGAGCTTGGTCATGGTCTCGTTCAGGTTAGGAATGAACTGCAGACCACCGTTGAGGTCAGCAAAGACAGGCTCATTCTGGCACAGATCAACCAAAGTGGGAGACATGAGACCAAGAAGGTTGAAAGCCATCTCCTGCTGAGAGAAAGTGCGGACGCCGAAGGCCTCAACGCCCTCGGCAACGATGTTGTTACCAGACATGAGACCAGTTCCTCGAGTCCAGCCAATGACCGCACCGCAAATGGTTAGGTAGTTGGCCCAGCTCTCGGAGTGCCACCTGTTGAAGAGAGTCTCGAGGCCAAGCTTGGACTCGGAGTAAAGACCATCATTACCGAAGGTGCCGTGGTTGGGAGAAAGTGGCAGAACAACCTGAGCAGGTCGGGTCTCGAAGCCACGCTCAGTCTTTTGGGCCTTGACGCATCCGAGGAGACGAACAAGGTTGGTGAGCATGATACGATGGGCAAGCTCAGACTTGGAATCAATGCTGTCAATCTCGCGACCATTCTCGGGGATAGCAGCGAAAGGAACGATGAAGTCGAGATCCCAGCCAAGACCCTCCTTGGTATCGTAGATGTACTCGACGAGGGCCTCAACATCTTGCTTGCTACCCTGATTGAAGGGAACAACGACAATCTGGGAGCCGCGAGAGCCATAGCGGGTGTACATGGCCTGGTAGTACTCGGTGACCTCGCGGGAGAAGCGGCTGGTGGTAACAATGACCTTAGCGCCACCGCTGATGAGACCCTGAAGGACCTCGGCACCGATGGAACCGGCACCAGCACCAGTCATGAGAACGTGCTTGTCCTGGAAGGTGACACCAGACTTGGCAGCATCCTCAAGGCAGTTGAGGTACACGCCAGTAAGTTTCTTGCTGTAGTCCCAGCCATGGAGACCCTTCTTCTTGAGGTGAAGGAAGGGAATGGTCTCGACCTTACCCTTGCTCTGGCTGTTCTTCAGAACCTTTCGGCCCTTGTTATCCTTGGGAAGGATCTGGCTCTCGTTCATGGCAAGCGAGCGAAGGACCTCGCCATAAAGGCTCTTGATCTCAAGCTGGGAAGTCTTGGACAGCTTGTGCTGCTGCTTGATGAGTCTGTAGATACGAGAAAGATCGCTCTGTACCTTGGTGCGGTTGCCGTACTCAGAGATCTTGCCGCCCTCGGCCATTTGCTGGACGTAATGCTCGAGCTTACGACAGCTGACACGCGGGACTTCCTCGTAGTTGAGGTTGCCCCGGGCGTCAACTGTTGTCCTGGGTCCGGTAGGGAGGGAAACATCCTTGTACACAGGGGCGACATCAAGAACATCCTTGCAGTTCTCGAGAAGCTGCTGTCCGAGCTCCTGAGCAAGCTTGTAAGTCTCACCTCGCTCAGTGGGGCAATTGTCGATATGGTACTGCATGAAGTCGAGAAGCTTTGGGTTGGATCGGTTCATGAGGCGAATGCACTGGCTAACAATCTCACGATCGACAGCCTGGAGACGACCGAAGATAATATCGAAGTACATGCTGAGAGCGTCCTGGCGAGCCCAGTTCCATGATGAATCATAGGTTCGGGCCTTGAGGGGAGTGAAGACGGGCTCGATACCAGAGGCATAGAAGTCACCATGCTCGGCAGTCCAGAGATCAAGCTGGGCTTGCAAAACCTTCTCGGATTTCTGGGAGTTGAGGTGAGCCTTCTCACCCTCACGGAGATCGATCTTGAGGTATCGAGCGAGAAGCTCTAATTGTTGCTTGAAGAGGGCACGCTGGTCCTTGGTGAGGGCATCAATAGCAGCAGGATCCATCATCATGCCACCGCTAGAGCCGCCAGCGGGGCCAGCCGCAGTAGCTGTAGACAAACTGATGCCGGCATTGGTGGCATACTTGTTGGCGACGCTGTCAAAGAAGGCCTTAGCATCGCCCTCAGAGCCTAGTCGCGCAGGAGGCTCCATTGTGAGGGCGAGAAGCAGAGCACCATCTTGTCGGCCAGGTCCGAGACCCCATCGACTCTCGAGGTATTTTCGGGCAGCGGTGATATTGAAACCGCCAGGCATCTTGGAGGAGATAAGTCGAGCAATCAAGGACAGCGATTGCTTGCCTAGGTTGCCATCGAAAGTGGCTTGCATGGATGCACCAAGCTCATCGAGAGGTGTGTCTTCGGGCTTCTCAGGGGTGGAACCGAATTCCTTTCCAAGATCACCGAGAATCTCGTTCTGAAGAGTGGATTTGCCTGTGCAGGAAAGATCGTTAACAATATATCGATTGGTCCGGACTCAGTCTGACTTACCACCGACAAGGTCCTTGATGGCCTTGCTGAGAGGAACCTCGAGGAGAGGCTTCTTGAGCTTTTGCGCAATGAGGGCACGAACAATGTCGACAGCCTGTACAGGCTCATCGGCAACCTGGGCGACAGGACCTGAACTGGGGGCGGGTGCAGCAGCAGCGGGAGCAGCGGCAGAGGCCGCAGGAGCTGCAGAGGCATCACTAGAGGAGGCAGCCGCAGGCTCAGGTTCCTCTTCCACGGGATCAACATCATAGTAGATCTCCTTAGCATCCTTGTTATAGCAGAGGATATTTCGCTGAACGGACTTGGCGGCATCGTAGGCTTCGTACTTGGACTTTAAGGTTCGCTTAGCCATGACACCAAGAGTATCGGCAGGACCAATTTCCACGACTCGCTCAGCGGTCCTCTCGCCGAGGAACACATCTTGAGTCTCAGTCCATCTAACAGGAGAAGCAAACTGGTATGCGAGCAATTCAACGAGCAGCGTGTGAGCAAGCTCTTGCTCAACTTCGGGACGCATTTTTGGCGGTATTAGGTCGTGAGAGGATTTGAAAGAAGGGGTATCTCGAAAAGCGCGAACTGGCTATGGCAACCTAGAATTGGTGCAAGACGATGGTCGAATTGACGGTGAATATACTAGGGGCCCGCTTAACCCCAACGTAAAGAGAAGATGGAACCGTTGTAATGAACTCCGAAGCTGAAGGCAGCTGGCGGGGAGATGGAAAGAAGGGAAGGAGGGGGGGAAGGAGAATGAGAAGGATGATGGAGGCAGAAGAAAGTGGCCGGAGAGTCTATGAATATGAAGGCCAAAGGTGAAAATCCGTTCTGCCTACCAGCGAGAAGCAATGGGAGGAATTAGAGAAGAGACAGAGCTGAAGGATCAAGCCAAAAACATTCAATGGGATGCGGATGGCCCGTACGAATAGGTAATCACGACTGTAACCGACTTACGAGGGAGCAGCCGATTGTTGAACGACTGGCCCACCAAAAAGTCGTCGAGTGAAAAAAAAATTGGGGGAAGCTCTAGGCCACACCCCGGCCTGTTCTCTCCTTGCCCCCCCTCCACCGGGCAATTGGCGTCTTGTACAGTACCTGTTGGCAGAGCAGATGTCGGTACATCGAGACCCTTACAGGGCGCCCTGTACGCTCGCTCCCGCTGGAGCACGGTTGAGTATCCGGTACTTTCTCTTGAGCGGAACATTGGAACATCCCCGAGCCATACATGGCGGCGGGTCCTTGGCGTGCAGCCCGCTCCTCAACCATATTCCAGCGCTATGCCTATCCGAGTATGGTTGAACACCGTAGGTTTGGGCACCATCAACATCGATGAGATGGAGATAACTGGTTTTGCTGGCTAGGTATCTTCTTTACGGCTTTGCCTTCATGAGCCACTGATAGCTCGGCCGAGCGGCCTGCTTATGTTGCATTCTCGATTCTGTTATCTACTGGTCGACAATTAAGTTCTCGGCCCAGCAACGATAAGAATAGGCTCCATCTCGGAACATCAAAGGCAAGGTGACGACAGACATCCCATGGGCTATCAATATTAACCCCAGGGGGTCTAAGGCTATGACAGATGGTCCTTGCTACCAGTCAGAACTCGTACGAATAAGCGAGGATAGTGAAGGTTGAGTGGTCCAGGTAAGATAATTCATTGAAGCTAGATAGGGTACTGGGTTATGTTTTCCCCCGTGAACCTTAGGACGGCTTTTACTAGAGTTATGCAGTGCCATATAATTCAAAGTCTTGAAGATATAATTGATTCTGATGGTGGTGATGAACTCGTCAAAATTTCGAAGATGCCAGGCAACAACTCTCAGTGGTTCCATTTGTCAATGTAATTTCGCGTCTTTCTCAACTGCCATCCTAGGTATCCGGCTCAATGTACTCGGCTAGGTACCGATACATTTCAACGTCGAGTCTACTCGTTTGTCCGTCGGTTTCCGCAAATCCGAACTCCTGTTGTGTGCAACAATTTGTCGAGACGTTGAGCTGCCATTCCATGCTTACTGTCTGTCTCTAATAAGCCATCGTTGAATAATAGAGTTAGGTTGACTTGCTGAAACGTTCGTTGTCTAAGTCACTGTGATGTTTGCGGCTCTTATCTGCACCTCTCAGAAACCGCTGCGGATAGCCACAACCGTTGGTGCATGGAAACCGAAACGAGATCTACAGACGCCATGCCGCCCAGGGATAAGGGTCAAGCAGTCAAGGAAGGTCACATAACAAATTTCTCGCTCTTCAATTGCACACGTCCCATTTCCAGTAACTCACCGAAACGAGCCGACTCGAGGTCACACATCGCAAAAAGTACTCTATAGACTCCTCGGGCGGGGGGAGCAAGAAAACATCTGACCTTGATATAGGTTATCAAAATAAACTCGGAAAAAGGTATCCTAAACTTATACTAAGTAACTAACCTAAGTCTTTTTATCATTTAGGATCAAGGTCCTGAGTTTCCTTTCCTCTCCTTGATACTTAGGTACTTTACGCGTAAGAGACTTGGATACAGTAGTGATCAATATAGCCTGACCCCACCATGAGCTGGAAGTCGATGCTTGATGGAGAATGTGGGGGGCCGAATCATTGTTGGTAGGGGAAGTTGGGGATGTGAGTGAGGCGTTGACCAGGCGGTGGAGGGAGGCACAAATTTTCTCTCATGAGTTGGCGAACATAGGATGGAGTCATGAGTTCTCATGATGGTGTGCACTGTTAGGTTTGGGATCAGTTCAGGATCAAGGATCAGGAATTGCTACCCATGCCATTCAAACTATGTCTGTTCAGAGTCACTGGAGGCCTATAACAGCTTATGTTGAATCTATCCCCATCTGAAAGCTGTTTGCTGAGATTGGAAGTGGACGTTGATGCTTGTCTTTCAAAGTGGAGTGGAGCCACACGGGAGGCCTACGAAACTCCCGAGCTGAGTAGAAGTACAGTACTTTCAAATCAGTGCTCACTGATACTGGGCTAGAAAAGGCTGGCTAGGCTGGGCGGTGGACAGACGTGAAAAATAGCCACTGATTCAAGATGGTTCCCTAAGGGTATGATCAGCAAGCCCGGCGAATTTCACCGGGCTGCAAAGCAGCTACATTTGTATAAGTAGGTTAAAGAGGTTATATTAAATGAAGGCTATTTTATATCTATAAGAGGCTCTTACTGCCTTTAAGGATAACTTTAATAGTAATTTTAGCTGCTTTAATTAATATAATTATAGCTAGAAAGGCTAAATTAATTAACTTTTAAATTAATAATAATTCTTTTATTAAAAGTTAACTTTTAATAGTATAATTAAATAATATATTTTATCTTTTAACTTTAATATCTTTATTAAATTAGCTAAGATTAATATAATTATTATTATAGCTTAATAACTTATTATAGCTTTTCTTTTTATTATAGCTTTTTTTTATAGTTAATAAGTAATTATTAAATCTTATTATATAGCTTTAATCTAGTAATAACTAATAAATAGGATCTAGGTATTTTAATAAGCTATAGAAGTATTAATAATAAAGTCTCTAGCTAGATTAAAATCTTAATAAACTTAATTAATAAGGTTACCTTTAGGCTATAGTATCTTAAGTAACTCTAATTAAGATAAATATATTATCTAACTAGCTAAAAAGCTATAAAAAGCTTAATTAATAGAGTTTATAACTTCTCTATAACTTTAACAATTCCTAATCTATCTACCTCTTAAAGTTATCTTAATAATTATAAAATTATTAAGTTATCTATAAGTTCTTTACTTTAATTATATTAAATTAATAAGGCTAACTTTAATTATAGTTAAGATATTAAACTTAAATAATTAATAGCTAGTAACTACTATTTATTAATAGTATATATAACCTCCTTCTACTTACTATAAGTATTACTAAAAGGTTTATAATAGAGATATTATAGCCTTTTAATAGTAAATAACTTATAAAATAATATAAAAGAAAGCTATATAAGTAAAAGTAATTAGTTATAATAATTAAATAAATAATTAGCTACTTAACTTAGTTATTTTTAAGTATAATATCTTTTATTATTTACTTAAAAACTTTTATTATAATAAGTAACTTTAAGAAGAAATATAATACTTAATAGATATTTAATTTATAAGTAAAGCTAAATAATATCTTTATAAATTAAAAAATACCTTTTAACTTAAATACTAGATTATAAGTATTATTATACTTATAATAATAATCTCTATTAACCTATAAGTAGGCTTTCTATAAGTAATATTTAAAGTTTATATATAATAAAATTACCTAGAAAATTCTATAAAGTTAATTATATAAAGTTAATTATATAAAATAAAAAAATTCTATATATAAAAAAGAGTTTATAATTAAAAGTTAAAGAGTCTTTTAATAGGTAAAATAAAACTATAATTAATTAAATAGAATTTACTTAATTAAATATATTTACTTTATAAAATAATAATTAATACTAAGGTAATAAATAGTAGCATTAATAGTAATTTAATAAAGTTATTAAATCTTATAATAATACTTCTTCTTTATAGACTTTCTTCTTATAGCTAAGTAAACTTAAAAGCTAAATTTAAAGAAAAAGGCTATATTAAAGCTAGTTTTTAAGTTATTTATTACTTTCTTTAAAAAAGCTTTTTTAGTAATAAAATAAAATTATTATTAAATTAAATTATAAAAGATAATTATAAAAGATAATTATTATTAAAAAGTTAAAATATCTTTACAGTAATATATAAGGTATAGCTAATAGAGTTTTATATAATAAGATAATATAATATAATACTTATTTTTAGTATATTATAATATAAGGTATTATATACTATATTAAAAAATATAATAACTTTAAAATTAAGTCTTAAGATTATATAGCTACTGCCTTAAACCTTATAATCTAATTAAATAAGTAGCTTTAATTTATAAGTATAAAAAGATATTTCCTCTAGCCTATTAAGGCTAAATTCCTTCTTTATTATTACCTAGTTAAGGTAATTACTATTAAGGCTTTAATTTAAATAAATTATCTTAAAATAGGCTAAAAACTCTAAAATCTATTATAAAATATACTACTATATAATTAATATTAATAATAGTTAATCTAGCTATAATTAACTAAATATAGCAGTTAATAATTATATAACTAGTTTTCTAATTAATATTAATAATATTAATATTAATAATATCTTTAATTTATATACTTTCCTTTAATATTAGAATATTATAAGTAAAGACTTATTATATATTAATAAATTACTATTAATATAATAAGTTAATCTTATAATCTTTAATTATAAAGTAAGGCTTTATAATATACTCTTAAATATATTTATTATTATATATATTATAAGCTAAATAAAAGCCTTAAAAGACCTAGCTAATTGCTTAAAGTAGGATTAAAACCTATTAATAAAGTAATAAGCCTTTATTACTAGAATTATATTAAGTAGTAGTAATAGCTTATATTAAAAGTAATTTATAGAGTTAAAATATATAGTTATATTAGTTAAATTAATAATATAAATATTATATTATAAGAATTAAAAGCTATTATAATATAAAGAAGAAAAAGTAAAGGGGAAAAGAGAAAGAAAAAGGTAAATTAGAAAATAAAGGTTTTAGTATTAAGGGAAAAACTGTAAATATTAGTAAACTAAAGCTAGCTTAGCAGGTTAGTAATAGATTAAATTAAGTTATAAGGTAAGGTAGTATAATATAAGGAATATAAATTAAGGGTAAATATAGCTAATTAATACTTAAAGATAATTATTATATATATTAAAAGATAGCTAATATAATAAAAAGTATAAAAATTATAAAAAAAAGAAAAGTAACTATTAATTAATAATAGTAAGTAAACTTATAGTAAATATATTTATAAGTAGTAATAAAAGTAATAAAAGATAGTATTAATATTAATAAATATATAATAGTTAATAAGTAATATAAAATCTTCTTTAATAACTAACTAGTAAAAAGGTTTATTATTAAAGCTAGTAATAATAATGCTTTTACTTATTATTAAGAAATGCTACTACTTATAGTAAAGAGAGTAGTTTTCTTTAATAGCTTAAAATAAAAAGCAGTTTAAAATTATTATTTAATTAAAGTAAATAGTAAATTAAATAGTAATAAGCTTTTTAAAGAAGTTTTAATTAAAAAGTAAATTATATAAGTAAGTTAATAAGTTAATAATAATAAAGTTAATAAGCTACTTTTTATTTTTTTCTTTAAAGCTATTATAAACTTTTATTTTTTTCTTATTACTATTAGCTCTATATAAGGCTATTAAGCTTTTAACTTTTTAATTAAAGGCTTAAATAATAAGGCCTTTATAGTAGGCTAGAATTATAAAAGTTAAAATTAAAAAAGGTTTATCTGCCTTAAGTAGTATAATTACTACCTTAATAAAGTAGTATAAATATTACCCCTTAGCAGCTATATTAACCTTCTTCCTTTACCCTATTTAAAAGACTAAGATAATATTATACCTAGTATATCTATTATAAAGTATATTCCCTAACTTAACTTTTCCTTTATTAGTTATAGTTACTAATATCTATTATAACTACTATTATAATACTTATTTATAATAGCCTATAGGCTAATTAAATCTATTATATAACTAACTATAATCTTATTAATATAATTAAATTAGCTTTAAGGTAGGCTAAAGATAAGGATTACTATAAAGTTTATATTAAAAAGTTAAAATGTCTTTACAGTAATATGCAAGGTATAGCTAATAGGGTCTTATATAATAAGATAATATAATATAATGCTTATTTTTATTATATTATAATATAAGGCATTATATACTATGCTAAAAAATATAATAACCTTAAAATTAAATCTTAAGATTATAAAGTACTACTGCCTTAAACCTTATAATTTAACTAAATAAGTAGCATTAACTTATAAGCATAAAAAAGATATTTCTCTTAGCCTTAATAAGCTAAATGCCTTCTTTATTATTACCTAGTTAAGGTAATTACTACTAAGGCTTTAACCTAAATAAATTATCTTAAAATAGGCTAAAACTTCTAAAATCTATTATAAGATATACTACTATGCAATTAATATTAATAATAGCTAACCTAGCTATAACTATCTAGTTAAGGCAGTTAATACCTATATATCTAGTAATCTAATAAAAATCTATAGCTTTAAGCTTAATATTATATTAATCTTTTAATTTTTCTTAAAGTATTATAAAATTATAAGAGAATATCTATTATATATTAATAAACTATTAATAATATAATAAGTTAATTTTATAATTTTTAGCTATTAAGTATAGCTACTTAGTATTAATAAAGATAAAGCTAAAAATAAAGCTAAAAATAAGGCTTTTATTAATTATATTATAGATTAAATAAAAGTATTAAAAGACTTAATAAATTACTTAAAATAGAATTAATACTTATTAAGATAATAGTAAGCCTTTATTAATAGCATTATATTAAGTAGTAGTAACAGTTTATACTAACTATAGTTTATAGAATTAAGATATATAGTTATAGTAATTAATTTAGTAATATAAATATTATATTATAGGAATTAAAGGCTATTATAGTATAAAGGAGGGGAAGTGAGAGGGGAAAGAGGGGGAAAAAGGTAAATTAGGAAATAAAGGTTTTAGCATTAAGGGAAAAACTGTAAATGTTAGCAGATTAAAGCTAGCTTAGCAGGTTAGTAATAGATTAGATTAGGTTATAAGGCAATGCAGTGCAGTATAGGGAATATAAATTGAGGGTAAATACAGCTAATTAACACTTAGGATAGTAGTATTAATAGTAATTTAATAAAGAAAGTAATAGTAATATTAATAATTTAAAGAAGCTATTTATAAAGAGTTAATTATTTACTTATAATTATATAATATTTTTATAGCTAGTTAAAGTAAAGGACTTATAAAATATAATTAAAATTTTAATTTTTTTTATAGCCTTAACCTAGTAATAACTAATAAATAGAACCTAGATATTCTAATAATAGCTATAAAAGTATTAACTATAAAGTCTTTAGCTAGATTAAAATCTTAATAAACTTAATTAATAAGGTTACCTTTAGGCTATAGCATTTTAAGTAATTCTAATTATAATAAATATATTACTTAACTAGTTAAAAAGCTATAAAAAGCTTAATTAATAGGATTTATAACTCTCTTATAACTTTAACCTTTTTTAATCTATCTATCCTTTAAAGATACTTATCTTTATAATTATAAAATTATTAAGAAACTAGCTAAGCCTAGGTTATCTGCAAGTTCTCTACCCTATTTACATTAAATTAATAAGGCTAACCTTAATTACAGTTAAGATATTAAACCTAAGCAACTAGCAGCTAGTAACTGCTATCTATTAATAGTATATACAACTTTCCCCTGCTTGCTATAGATACTGCTAAAAGGTCTATAATAGAGATATTATAGCCCTTTAGCAGCAGGCAACCTATAAGGCAATATAAGAAGAAGTTATATAAGTAAAAGCAATTAGCTATAATAGTTAGATAAATAACTAGCTACTTAGCCTAGCTATCTTTAAGTGTAATATCCTTTGCTGCTTACCTAAGAACTCTTACTATAGCAGGTAGCTTTAAGGAGAGATGTAGTGCTTAATAGATGCTTAGTCTATAGGTAGAGCTAAACAGTACCTCTACAAATTAAAGAATACCTCTTAGCTTAAACACTAGATCGCAAGCATTATTACGCTTATAATAATAGTCTCTGCTAACCTATAGCTAGGAGATTATTATAGGTAGCATTTAGAGTTTATATATAATAGAATTGCCTAGAAAATTCTATAAAGTTAATTATATAAAATAAAAAAAATTCTATATATAAAAAAGAGTTTATAACTGAAAGTTAAAGAGTCCTTTAGCAGGTAAAATGAGGCTATAGTTAATTAAATAGAATTTACTTAACTAAGTATATTTGCCTTATAAAATAATAACTAATGCTAAGGCAATAAACAGTAGTATTAATAGTAATTCTATAAAGTAATTAAAGATTATATTAAGCTCTTTATAAAAGATTAAAGTATTAATTTTATAATAAAAGTAATAAAATAACTATAATTAAATATAAGTAATATTTTAAGTTAAAACTCTTTTAAAAATAAAAAAGTAAAAGAAGCTTTTATAGACTTATTAATATAAAATATATAATATTAATAAAAAAATAAATATACTTTTTATAGTATTATAAAGAGTTAAAAAGTTAAAGCTTTTATAATATTATAAGGCTTTAAAGATATCTTTTATAGCTTTAGCTTTTAGCTTTAACTATAAAGTAAATTTTTTAATTAAAATAGAATTAATTTATTAAAAAGTCAAAATGTCTTTATAGCAATACGCAAGGTATAGCTAATAGGGTCTTATATAATGAAATAATATAATATAATACTTATTTTTAGCATATTATAATATAAGGCATTATACACTACGCTAAAAAACACAATAACCTTAAAATCAAGTCTCAAGGTTATACAGCGCTGCTGCCTTTAACCTT
Source organism: Fusarium xylarioides (assembly GCA_013183765.1). Lineage (NCBI taxonomy): Eukaryota > Fungi > Ascomycota > Sordariomycetes > Hypocreales > Nectriaceae > Fusarium > Fusarium xylarioides. The sequence goes on along the minus strand of SRZU01000031.1, from coordinate 229,773 downwards.
ATAATCCAACTGAATAAGGGCGGGTTAGTAATAGATTGGATCAGGTCGCAAGGCAACGCAGTGCAGTATAAGGAATACAAATTAAGGGTAAACACAGCTAATCAACACTTGGAGTAAAGAAGTTATATAAACTAGTTATAATATAAATTATTTTAATTTAATTACTAAAAGAATATTTAAGTATACTATTTTTTATAATCTTTTACTTTTTCTTATATTAATTAAAAGCTTACTTTATAATTATTTAAAGCTAAATATAATAAAAGTTATATAATTTCTTTTTATTTATAAGTCTTTTCTTTATATTACTATATAGCTTTAACCTAGTAATAACTAATAAATAAAATCTAGGTATTTTAATAAGCTATAAAAGTATTAATAATAAAGTCTTTAGCTAGATTAAAGTCTTAATAAACTTAATTAATAAGATTACCTTTAAGCTATAGCATCTTAAGTAACTCTAATTATAATAAATATATTACTTAACTAGCTAAAAAGCTTTAAAAAGCCTAACTAATAGGATCTATAACTCCCTTATAACTTTAACCTTTTTTAATCTATTTATTCTTAAAGATACTTATCTTAATAATTATAAAACTATTAAGAAACTAACTAAGCCTCTATTAAATATAAGTTCTTTACCTTAACTACTTCTTATAAGATTAATAATACTAACCTTAATTATAATTAAGATATTAAACTTACTTAATGTATAACTAGTAGGCATTAATTAACTATACCCGTAGCCTATCCTAACTAGCTATAACTACCCCTAAAATGTTTATAATAGTAATATTATTACCTTATAGATAAATATATATTAAAAGGTAAAAATTAAAATAAAAAGGAAAGCTAATTAATTATTAGTAATTAGCTATAATTAGCAGATAGATAACTAGTTATAAAAGCTAGTTATCTTTAAGTGTAAGCTCTTCTACTACTTAACTAGAAGCTTCTATTATAAAAGGTAGCTTAATAGGGAGATATAAAGGCTAAGTACCCTAGATATAATAGATCTATACCTTAGTAAGCTAAAGACTAAGTATAGCCTCTAGATCTCTAGCATTATTATACTTATAGATATAATTACTGCTAATCTATAAGTAGAAAACTATTATAGGTAGCATTTAGAGTTTATATATAATAGAATTGCTTAAAAAATTCTATAAAGTTAATTATATAGGATAAAAAAAATTCTATATACTGTAAGAAAGAGTTTATAACTAAAAGTTAAAGAGTCCTTTAGCAGGCAAAATAAAGCTATAGTTAATTAAATAGAATTTACCTAACTAAGCACATTTACCCTATAAAATAATAACTAATACTAAGGCAATAAACAGTAGTATTAATAGTAATTTAATAAAGTCTATTAATATTATATTATTAATAAATTCCTTAATATTTATAAGTATATATTAAAAAGTTAAAATATCTCTGTAGCAATATGCAAGGTATAGCTAATAGAGTCTTATATAATAAGATAATATAATATAATGCTTATTTTTAATATATTATAATATAAGGCATTATATACTATACTAAAAAATACAATAACCTTAAAATTAAGTCTTAAGATTATATAGTACTATTACCTTTAACCTTATAATTTAACTAAATAAGTAACCTTAATCTATAAGCATAAAAAAGATATTCTCCCTAGCCTGCTAAGGCTAAATGCCTTCTCTATTATTACCCAGTTAAAGCAATTATTACTAAGGCTTTAATCTAAATAGATTATCTTAAAATAGGCTAAAAACCCTAAAATCTATTATAAGATATAGTACTATATAATTAGCATTAATAATAGCTAACCTAGCTATAATCTCCTAAGTATAGTAGCTAATTATTATATAATTAATCCTTTAATTAATATTAATAATCTTAATCTTAATTATATCTTAAACTTATATACCTTCTTTTATATTTAGAAAATTATAAGTAAAAATCTATTATATATTAATAGATTACTATTAAAGTAGTAAGTTAATCTTATAATCTTTAATTATAAAGTAAAGCTCCTTAATATATAAAATGCATTTATCTTTATATATATTATAAGTTAGATATAGGCCTTAGATAACTTTACTAATTAGCTAGAAGAGGGTTAAGTTCTATTAACTAAGCAATAAGCCTTCCTTGCTAGAATTACATTAGCTAGTAGTAACAGTCTATACTAAGAGTAATTTATAGAGTTAAAATGTATAGTTATAGTAGTTAAATTAATAATATAAATATTATATTATAGGAATTAAAAGCTATTATAGTATAAAGGAAAGGAAGTAAAAGGGAAAAGAGAGAAAAAAAGATAAATTAGAAAATAAAGGTTTTAGTATTAGGGGAAAAACTATAAATATTAGTAGACTGAAGCTAGCTTAGCAGGTTAGTAATAGATTAGATTAGGTTATAAGGCAATGCAGTATAGTATAAGGAATATAAATTAAGGGTAAATATAGCTAATTAATACTTAAATAAGTATATATAAGAATTATCCTTTAAAGTTAACTATAATAAAGATATTCTAGAAAATTATTTTCTTTTTTAACTAGAATCTTTATTAGTAAGTAAAAGAAATAAATATAAGTATATTTTTTTTATTACTATTAGCCCTATATAAGGCTATTAAGCTTTTAACTTTTTAATTAAAGGCTTAAATAATAAGGCCTCTATAGTAGGCTAGAATTATAGAAGTTAAAATCAGAGAAGGTTTATCTGCCTTAAGTAGTGTAATTGCTGCCTTAACTAAGCAGTATAAATATTACCCCTTAGCAGCTGTATTAACCTTCTTCCTTCACCCATCTAAAAGAATACTACGCCTGGTATATCCATTGCACTTCCACTTAAAGGTCAGTTAGACTCTCACTAAGTAAAGATTAAATATAAACTTATAAGTATATTCCCTAATATACCTATTAGTTACAGTTACTAATATCTATTATAGCTACTATTATAATGCCTGTTTACAATAGCCTGCAGGCTAATTAGACTTATTATATAACTAACTATAACCTTATTAATGTAATTAAATTAGCCTTAAAGTAGGCTAGAGGTAAGAATTACTATAAAGTCTATATAATAGCTATAGCTATTATAAAGAACTTCTTATTAAAAAACTAGTTTAATTTAATTAAAATAGCTATTTTTAATTATACTTTAATTTATTTAATTAGTTATATAGATTTAAATTCTTTAGATTATAAGATATTACTAGATTAGCTAGCTAAAGAGCTATTATAGCTAGAGAAGCTAGAAGAAGCTATTAGGTAAGGTAAGACCTTTATAGATAATTAGGCTATCTTTCTTACTGCCTTTAGAGGCTTAGCTAGGTATAAAGAGTAGCTTGTAAATGTGATTATTTAGGCTAAATGGGTGGTCTGCATCCTCCTGATTGTATAAGAATGAGGATGAACGCGGGGTAATGGCGGGGTTTGAAGGAATTGGGTTGACTCTATTATTTGTGTAAGTTAGTCGGCGAAAGTCAAATTGACCTCCATCAATTGAATGCACGTGCCGAGGCATGTAACTAATTGATCTTGCTATCTGAGAACAGATAAAGTGAAATCAGTGAAGAAACAGTAGTTTAAACTGGGGAAATATAAGTATATATATACTATTTATAGCTTTAATTATACTATTAAACTAATAAAATTTAATATTTAGTTTAATTTATAAATTAATATATATATAATTTAATATATAAATAAATCTTATATATAAATAATATATAAAGTTAATTAAGTAAAAGAAAATACTTAATATAATACTTTAATTAACTTTAAATTAATAAGCTATATTCTTTTAAGGCTTACTATAAGCTATTATTTATAAGAAGATTATTAGCTTTAATTTAAATAATTAATACTAGCTATTATTTACTTTAGTATTATTTTTTAATTATTAAGAAAGTTAATAAAAGTTACTTTTATTTATTTAAAATAAGTTATTAAATATTATATTTAAAGCAGCTAATAGCTATAAGATATAGGCCTAAGAGTTAATAGAAATATTAGTATAAAGCTGCTAAGTAAGTAAATTATCTTTATAGTAAGGCTAATAGTAATACTAATAGCTAAGGCTATTTAAAAAGGCTATAATAATAGCTAACTACTATAGCTATTAATTATTAAAGTTATTATAAAGGCCTAGTTATAAGAGATATCCTTTATATATAGTATTTTTAATTAACTAATAAAGCTATTATAATCTTATAATTATATTAATTTATATATATTTATATTTAATATTTAAAGTAGTAAAAAATACTAAGAAATAGAGATATTACTTAGTATCTTACTTTTATTTAGTAAATTATAAGCCTTTCTGCTAGCTTAGTATATTATTAGCTTATATAAAGGCTACTAAGTTACTTATTTATTATTTTATAGCTTTAACCTAGTAATAACTAATAAATAAGACCTAGGTATTTTAATAAGCTATAGAAGTATTAATAATAAAGTCTCTAGCTAGATTAAAGTCTTAATAAACTTAATTAATAAGGTTACCTTTAGGCTATAGTATCTTAAGTAACTCTAATTATAATAAATATATTATCTAACTAGCTAAAAAGCTTTAAAAAGCCTAACTAATAGAATCTATAACTCTCCTATAACTTTAACCTTTTTTAATCTATCTATCTTTAAAGATACTTATCTTAATAATTATAAAACTATTAAGAAACTAACTAAGCCTCTATTAAATATAAGTTCTTTACTTTAATATAAAATTAATAATACTAACCTTAATTATAATTAAGATATTAAACTTACTTAATATATAACTAGTAGGCATTAATTAACTATACCTACAGCTTATTCTAACTAGCTATAACTACCTTTAAAATATCTATAATAGTAATATTATTATCCTATAGATAAATATATACTAAGGGGTAAGAATTAAGGTAAAAAGAAAAGCTAGTTAGTTATTAGTAATTAGCTATAATTAATAAATAGATAACTAGTTATAAAAGCTAATTATCTTTAAGTATAAGCTTCTTTACTGCTTAATTAAGAGCTTTTATTATAGAAAGTAGCTTAATAGAGAGATATAAAGGCTAAGCACCCTAGATATAATAGATTTATACCTTAGCAAGCTAAAGATTAAGTATAGCCTCTAGATCTCTAGCATTATTATGCTTATAGGTATAGTTACTGCTAATCTATAAGTAGGAGACTGTTATAAGTAGCATTTAGAGTTTATATGTAATAGAATTGCCTAGAAAATTCTATAAAGTTAATTATATAAGATAAAAAAAATTCTATATATAAGAAAGAGTTTATAACTAAAAGTTAAAGAGTCCTTTAGCAGGTAAAATGAAGCTGTAGTTAATTAAATAGAATTTACCTAACTAAGCACATTTGCTCCATAAAATGATAACTAATGCCAAGGCAATAAACAGTAGTATTAACAGTAATTTAACAAAGTTACTTATTTATTATTATATTAAGATTATAGTAAGAAAATAGGCCTTAAAATGAAAAGGTTAATTAGCTAACCTGACTTATATAACCTTTCTAGCAGAAATCAACTTTCTGCCAGTTTTCACCGGGCTTGCTAATCATACCCTAAGCCTGAACGGCCGGATGATTACTTGCAGATTGTTAGTTAGTAGTGAGATCAGCTTTTGGCCACTCTTTACTACTATAGTTAGGTACTAAGTTAGAGAGAAATCTATCAATTGTCAATGGCCACCCCGAAGATGAATTTTCTGTTCAATACTTCATTGAGGCAAATGAAGTTCACGATAGTCCCGGGTAGGCGGCGACTGTGTGAATATCCTCAGCATGCCCGACATGCCCAAATCATTGGTAGCAAAATAGTTAAGGAGAATTGATTGAGGTATGACGAAATATCTTGCAGAAAATCCGACTTTCAAGATTGCTGAGAGATAATGATGATAACTCAATCATTCGATGGCTTGGTAAAGTTGCATAGCTGTCGAAGATAGATGGGAACTCACTCGCATAAGGAATTGAGTTAAGTTGAGTGCAACCAGTCCAACAAGCTTGGCGACACCGTGGCAATGATAGTACAATCAAAGTTAAGGATCAGACCCAGATCAATAGGATCAGACTACTGGTCTGCAGGGAGGATCCTGTTGTTCCGAAGCGGACGAATTGACTTCCCATCAAAATTCAGCATCAGCCTTCCGCCCACCCGCTTGCTGCAACCATAACTCAACAACAGCCTCACAGGCGCACCAAGAACAAACAAATGCTCCAGTATGGCTCCAGAATGCTGTTCCAGCCCTCCAGATCGAATCCTTGGAGAACAGTGGCTGGGAGTAATTTTGCCCGAAGTCACCCGGCCCTCTCTCTAGAGGCAGAAGTAATGGGTTGTTGCCAGTGGAAATGCGGTATACAAGTACCGGTACCTTGGCCATGACCCTTCACCTTCGTTGACCTTCTTCCCAACCCAAACCCTGCAAATGATGGTCCCCTTGTCCCTCTTTGGCAAGGAGCGTCATGCAGCAAGGGGCGTGTCTGATGTCGTGGGGTCCCAGCGGATCAAGCGAACCGCCAATGCGGTGCATGCCAATGGTTCTCGCAGTCTCACAACGGCGGGAGGTGGATGCGCTTCTTCACTAAGATAGCCCGGATTGTGGAGGGGGAGCAAAAAGTTGCCCTCCTACAGTGCACCTCGTAGAAAAAACAATGCCAGGATACGTACCCCTCCATATCCCCAACAGAACTGAAATTTTGGCCTGTTACTCCAGTCCATTGAGGCGGCCCCTCCAAGACTCCAGGTGCTTCAACCACACCCTCGACAACTCAATCCAATCCAATCCCTAGTCGGCTACCGGTACAAGCTCGATTTTTCTCGTCTTGACTTATACCGTGGCCGGGACCATTTCTGAATCCCTCTTAGACCTCTTCTTCCGACTCTTCCTTCTTGAGATTGTCCATCTTCATCTTCCTCTTCCATCATCATCATCCTCATTTCCTTCTTCCTTCCTCCCTACATCCCCTTTGCGCCTGGCTGGTGTTGTCTTGTCTTGTGCCGCGCTGCGCTCCACCGACTCTAAAGCTATTCTCTACTAATTTCTAACCCCTCCCACCTTTCAGGGGACCAGCCAGCCTTAACGCAAATCAGGACCGCCGGTTTCTTCTCACCAGCGTCCTTGGGGAAAGCATCAGATCTTATTTCTGGTGTGTTACGACTTGAATTGATAGGTTTGTGACCATTGAACCCCCCCGAGAAGGGTCTCAACCGCCAATTGCAAACTAACCTTTCACTTTTGCTCGCCACTGCAGATTTCTTCGATACCCTTCACTCATCATGTACGGCACTGGTCAAGGCCCTCAAACGGGCATTTCCACCCCCAGATCTAGCGCTTCTCTTCGGCCGTTGACTCTCTCCCACGGCTCTCTCGAGACCTCTTTTCTCATTCCCACCAACCTCCATTTCCACGCCTCTCAGTTGAAAGACAAGTTTGTCGCTACTCTTCCCGAAGCCACCGACGAGCTTGCCCAGGATGACGAGCCATCATCCGTTCCCGACCTGGTCGCCAGATACCTTGGCCTCATTGCTCATGAGGTTGATGAGGGTGAAGATGATGAGCAAGGCTCCTACGAGGAGGTGCTGAAGCTCGTTCTCAACGAGTTTGAGCGCAATTTCCTCCGTGGCAACGAAGCTCACGCAATTGCTGCCAGTTTGCCTGGCATTGAGTCTAAGAAGCTCGACTTCATCCGCAGCTACTACACCGCTCGTGCTGTGTGCAACCGACCGATCAAGCCCCACGCTTCAGCCCTTTTCCGAGCAGCTGAGGATGGTGACGCCGAAATCTACACAATTTTCGGCGGTCAGGGTAATATCGAGGAGTATTTCGAGGAATTGCGAGAAATCTTCAAGACGTACTCAAGCTTTGTCGGTGATCTTATCACCCGCTCAGCTGAGCTGCTCCAGACTCTCTCCAAGAACCCCAAAGCCGAGAAGATGTTCCCTAAGGGTCTTGATATCATGAACTGGCTTCATCACCAGGACTCTACTCCCGATGTCGATTATCTCATCTCGGCACCTGTCAGTTTTCCTCTTATTGGCCTCGTCCAGCTTGCCCACTATGAGGTGACATGTAAGGTTCTTGGTGTGCATCCTGGTATGCTGCGCGAGAGAATCACTGGCTCCACTGGTCACTCCCAAGGTATTGTCATGGCCGCTGCAACTGCCGCTGCCGACTCTTGGGACTCGTGGAGAGACATCACCAGCTCTGTCCTTACCATGCTTTTCTGGATCGGAACACGAAGCCAGCAGGCATTCCCCATCACCTCCATGACCCCTACCATGCTTCGCGAGTCGCAGGAGCACGGCGAGGGTGCACCCACTCCTATGCTCAGCATTCGAGATCTTCCTCAAGCTGAGGTTCAGAAGCACATCGATGCTACTAACCACTACCTTCCCGAGGACCGTCACATCAGCATCTCTCTCATTAACAGCCCACGAAACTTGGTCGTGACAGGACCCCCAACCTCCCTCTACGGTCTTAACGCTCAGCTGCGCAAGGTCAAGGCCCCTGTTGGCTTGGACCAGAACCGTATTCCCTACACAGAGCGAAAGGTTCGCTTCGCCAACCGATTCCTGCCCATTACCGCACCTTTCCACAGCAAGTACCTCGCCGAGGCTACCGCCATGATTGATGAGGATCTCAAGGATATCTCAATTGACTCCAGTGATCTCGGAATTGCCGTGTTCGATACCAACACTGGTAAAGATCTCCGAGAAGAGGTCAAGGGCAACATTGTTCCCGCCCTTGTCCGTTTGATCACTCGCGACCCCGTCAACTGGGAGAAGGCTACTGTCTTCCCTGATGCCACCCACATTCTTGATTTCGGCCCTGGTGGTGTTTCCGGTCTCGGCGTACTGACCAGCCGAAACAAAGAGGGTACTGGCGTCCGTGTCATCTTAGCTGGCACTGTCGATGGTGGCATGAACGACCTCGGCTACAAGGCTGAGCTCTTCGATAGAGATGAGGAAAATGCCGTCAAATATGCCATTGACTGGGTTAAGGAATTTGGTCCCAAGCTTGTCACCAACAAGAGCGGCCGAACATACCTCGATACCAAGATGAGCCGTCTCCTTGGTCTCCCTCCCATCGTCGTTGCTGGTATGACTCCCGCTACCGTCCCCTGGGATTTCGTCGCCGCTACCATGAATGCTGGATACCACATCGAACTTGCTGGCGGTGGTTACTTCATTGGCCCCATGATGACCGATGCTATTAACAAGATCGAGAAGGCCATCCCTGCTGGTCGTGGTATTTCCGTCAACCTGATCTATGTCAACCCCCGTGCTATGGCCTGGCAGATCCCCTTGATCGGCAAGCTTCGATCTGAGGGTGTCCCCATTGAGGGTCTTACCATTGGTGCTGGTGTTCCCTCTATCGAGGTTGCCCAGGAGTACATCGAGACACTTGGCCTCAAGCACATCAGCTTCAAGCCCGGTTCCGTCGATGCCATCCAGGCTGTTATCAATATCGCCAAGGCCAACCCCCATTTCCCTGTCATGCTTCAGTGGACTGGTGGCCGCGGTGGTGGTCATCACTCTTTCGAGGATTTCCACCAGCCTATCCTCCAGATGTACGGCCGTATCCGACGACAGGAGAACATTATTCTTGTTGCTGGTAGTGGTTTCGGTGGTGCTGATGACACCTACCCCTACATCACTGGTGACTGGGCCAAGAAATACGGTTATCCTCCCATGCCCTTCGACGGTTGCTTGTTCGGTAGCCGCATGATGGTTGCCAAGGAGGCTCACACCAGCAAGGCGGCCAAGGAGGCTATCGCCGCTGCACCTGGTCTTGAGGACAGCGAGTGGGAGCAGACCTACAAAGGACCGGCCGGTGGTGTTCTCACCGTTCGATCTGAGATGGGTGAGCCTATCCACAAGCTTGCGACTCGTGGAGTTCGCTTCTGGGCCGAGATGGACCAGAAGATCTTCAGTCTCCCCAAGGAGAAGCGAGTTGCTGAGCTCAACAAGAACAAGGATTACATCATCAAGAAGCTGAACGACGACTGCCAGAAGGTCTGGTTCGGTCGCAACAAGGAGGGCAAGGCCTGTGACCTTGACGACATGACCTATGCTGATGTTCTCCGTCGTCTTGTCGAGCTCCTCTACGTCAAGCACCAGTCTCGCTGGATTGACCGCTCCTACACTGTTCTCGTCGGTGACTATATTCACCGTCTTGAGGAGCGTTTGACCACCACCCCTGGCAAAGCCTCTCTTCTCCAGAGCTACTCTGAGCTCAACGAGCCCTTCGAGGTGATTGACCGCATCGTCGCTGCCTACCCTGACGCCGAGACCCAGATCATCAACGCTCAGGATGTTCAGCACTTCCTTATCATGTGCATGCGACCCACCCAGAAGCCTGTCACTTTCATCCCTGTCTTTGACGACAACTTCGAGTTCTACTTCAAGAAGGACTCCCTGTGGCAATCTGAGGATCTCAATGCCGTTGTTGGCCAGGATGTTGGCCGAACCTGTATCCTTCAGGGACCTGCCGCTGCCAAGTTCTCCACCGAGATAGATCAACCCATCAAGTCTATCCTTGATGGCATCCACGAGTCTCATGTTGAGTACCTTACCCGGGATCTTTACAACAACAACAAGGCCACCATCCCTTACATTGAGTACTTCGGTGGTAAGCTCGTTGATCCCGAGATGCCCCTTGATGTCGAGGGCTTGACTGTCAGCTACGACACCTACAAGAACACCTACCGCTTGTCATCGTCTGCCGCAGCCACTCTCCCTGAGCTCGACTCATGGCTATCTTTGCTTGCTGGTCCCAACCGCAACTGGCGCCATGCTCTGCTCATGGCCGATGTTGTTGCTCAAGGCCAGAAGTTCCAGACCAACCCTATCCGACGCATCTTTGCTCCTTCTCGTGGTCTGTTTGTTGAGATCTCTTATCCCAATGATCCTTCCAAGACCACCATTGTTGTTCGTGAGCAGCCTCGTCACAACCAGTACATCGACGTCATCGAGGTTAAGCTCGTCGGCGAGAACAAGATCCAGGTCAACATGATCAAGGAGACCACTGCTCTCGGTAAGCCTGCTGCTCTGCCTCTGGAGTTCACCTACCACCCCGAGGCTGGATACTCTCCTATCCGTGAGGTCATGGAGGGCCGCAACGACCGCATCAAGGAGTTTTACTGGAAGGCGTGGTTCGGCGAGGAGCCTCTCGACCTCGACGCTGACGTCACTGCTAAGTTCGATGGTGGCAAGACTACCATCACTGGCGAGGCTATCAACGATTTCGTGCACGCTGTTGGCAACCACGGAGAGGCTTTTGTCGACCGACCTGGTAAGACTGTCTATGCTCCCATGGACTTTGCCATTGTTATCGGCTGGAAGGCCATTACCAAGCCTATCTTCCCTCGCACCATTGATGGTGACCTCCTGAAGCTTGTCCATCTCTCCAACCAGTTCCGCATGATCCCCGGTGCCGAGCCACTCAAGAAGGGAGACGAGGTCTCCACCACTGCCCAGATCAACGCCGTCATCAACCAGGAGGCTGGCAAGATGGTTGAGGTCTGTGGTACTCTCGTCCGTGATGGCAAGCCTGTCATGGAGGTCACCTCCCAATTCTTGTACCGTGGTACTTACACCGACTACGAGAACACCTTCCAACGAAAGGTTGAGACTCCTATCCAGCTTCATCTGGCCACTACTCGGGATGTTGCTATTCTTCGATCCAAGCAGTGGTTCTCCGTCGACGAGCTTCCTCAGAACATCGACTTGCTTGGCCAGACTCTGACTTTCCGTTTCCAAAGCTTGGTCCGCTACAAGAACAAGGCTGTCTTCAGCAGCATTGAGACCCGCGGCCAGGTTCTGCTTGAGCTCCCCACCAAGGAGATCATCCAGGTCGGCAGCGTCGACTATGAGACCGGAGAGTCTCACGGTAACCCCGTTGTTGATTACCTTGAGCGCAACGGCCAACCTATCGACCAGCCCATCAACTTTGAGAACTCCATCCCCCTTAGCGGCAAGTCTCCTCTCGCTCTCCGAGCCCCTGCTTCCAACGAGAATTACGCTCGTGTGTCCGGTGACTACAACCCCATCCACGTCTCCCGTGTATTCTCCAGCTATGCCAACCTCCCTGGTACCATCACCCATGGCATGTACTCTAGTGCATCCGTGCGAAGCTTGATCGAGACCTGGGCCGCCGAGAACAACATTGGCCGTGTCCGAAGCTTCCACGCCTCGCTTGTTGGCATGGTTCTGCCCAACGATGAGCTCGAGGTTAAGCTTCAACACACTGGCATGGTCTCTGGTCGCAAGATCGTCAAGGTTGAGGTCCGCAACAAGGAGACCGAGGACAAGGTTCTTGAGGGTGAGGCCGAGGTTGAACAGCCTGTGACTGCCTATGTCTTCACTGGACAGGGTTCTCAGGAACAGGGTATGGGTATGGAGTTGTACGCTAGCAGTCCTGTTGCCAAGGAGGTCTGGGATCGCGCCGACAAGTACCTCCTCGACGCCTATGGTAAGTTACATGAATCGGTACTATCAATGTGCATCTGCTAATATATCCTAGGTTTCTCCATCACCAACATTGTCAAGAACAACCCTAAGGAGCTCACCATTCACTTCGGTGGTCCCCGTGGTAAGGCTATCCGCCAGAACTACATTGCGATGACTTTCGAGACCGTGGCTGCGGATGGTAGCATCAAGTCTGAGAAGATCTTCAAGGAGATTGATGAGACCACTACCTCATACGCCTACCGCTCCCCTACTGGACTTCTCTCGGCCACCCAGTTCACTCAGCCTGCCCTTACCTTGATGGAGAAGGCCAGCTTTGAGGACATGAAGGCCAAGGGACTTGTGCCAAACAACAGCACCTTCGCTGGTCACTCTCTCGGTGAATACTCGGCCCTTGCTGCCCTTGCCGAGGTCATGCCAATTGAGAGTTTGGTGTCCGTTGTGTTCTACCGTGGTCTCACCATGCAGGTTGCCGTCGAGCGTGATGCTGCTGGCCGATCTAACTACTCCATGTGCGCTGTCAACCCCAGCCGCATCAGCAAGACCTTCAACGAAGCCGCTCTCCAGTTTGTTGTTGACAACATTGCTGAGGAGACTGGCTGGCTCCTTGAGATTGTCAACTACAACATTGCCAATATGCAGTATGTTTGCGCTGGTGATCTCCGTGCGCTCGACACTCTTGCTGGTGTGACCAACTTCATCAAGATCCAGAAGATTGATATTGAAGAGGTCAAGGACAACATCGAGGAGGTTAAGGGACACCTCCGCGAAATCATCCGCGGCTGTGCCGAGAAGACTCTTGCCAAGCCCACACCTCTTGAGCTGGAGCGTGGCTTTGCTACAATTCCTCTCCGTGGTATTGATGTGCCCTTCCACTCGACCTTCCTTCGATCTGGTGTCAAGCCTTTCCGATCTTTCTTGCTCAAGAAGATCAACAAGACATCCATCGACCCCTCAAAGTTGGTTGGAAAGTATATTCCCAACGTGACGGCCAAGCCGTTCGCGCTGACAAAGGAGTACTTCGAGGATGTGTACAAGCTGACCAACTCGCCAAAGATTGGTGCCGTGTTGGCCAACTGGGAGAAGTATAACCAGGATGAGACTGCTACCAACGGTGTTGAGGGTAGCGACAGCTCCAGTGGCGAGTATGAAGGCTCTGGCCGTGCTGCTTGAGCGAGTTAGAAAACGAAAGAGAAACGGAAATATATAATAAAAAAGAAGAAAAGGGACCATGCAGAGACATGATGTAACGGAAGATTAGAGATGGATGGATGATCACGAAGAGAGTTTACAGATTCCCGGCCGGATTGTTATCCTGGCATGAGTATATTACGATGTATCTTGTTATCTTTAGCTAGAGGGGCGTTTGTTTTTGCTACAAGTTTAGAGAATTTTGAATGTTTGATGATGACATTTGGTTCAAATCGAAAAACGTATCTCGTCCTGTGAAAGCTTAGGATGCGCACGCAGTCTTGTGATGTTGATTTGGTTCGCTCCCGGGGCTGTCGTACAAGTGAAGCTCGTGTAGGAAATAATTGACGAGATAACGAAATACCTGAAATTGATTGGTATACCTCGGCTCGGCGATTTTACCACCCTACCTTTGGATCCCACTGGTTCCGAGCGGTAGCGGTCGGCTGCCGGCGACGGCCGGAGACGGACAAGTGGTGGAGATGGCCTATCAGGGGAATCAAGTCCGCTTTGGTCGCTAACAATATCGCAAACATAGATAAGTTTACGTGTTCATGAATTCGTATATAAGGTCCAAACGGGAGGGGCTTTAGACTCGTTCTTCTTGTTCTCGGGGTTTCTCTTTTCTTTCGGCTCTGCTGTTCGCTATTACATCATCCCCACTTGGCATCTTACCTCCTATTGTTGTTCAACAACACAGCGAACCCTTGAGAGGTTAAGATATAGAGGAATCTACAATGGCGGGCTTAAAGAAACAAGTCTTTGTGGGGACTTTCATATCCAGCAAAAGTCCCAAAGAGCTTGACTATCAGCATGATACGGTTGTATGTGTTGATGGAGAGGGTAGAATTGTCAAGGTCGATACAGAGGGCGGCAGTACCGAGCAGATTGGAAAGAGACTACGTGAAACTCTGAACTGGGAGCTCAGAGATGTAGATGTCCATATTGCGAAGCCTGGGCAGTTCTTCTTCCCTGGTTTTGTTGGTGAGTGGTTCAGCCCTGGCTTTCCAAAGAAGACACTGACAGAAACACCAGACTCACATGTGCATGCATCTCAATACCCAAATGTGGGAATCTTTGGAAAGACCACTCTACTAGACTGGTTGGAAAAATACACATTCCCTCTAGAGTCAAGTCTAAAGGATTTGAGCAAGGCAAAGCGAGTATATGGCTCATGTGTTCGACGGACATTATCCCATGGAACGACAACAGCAGCTTACTATGCTACCATCGACGTAGCAGCAACGAACCTTCTCGCTGATCTCTGCTTAGAGATAGGACAACGAGCTCTTGTTGGACGCGTGTGTATGGATAACCCTGATATGTGTCCAAGCTACTATCGCGATGAGAGTGTCGAAGAGGGTCTTGAAAAAACGAGACAGACGATTCGACATGTTCAAAAAATCGACCCTGAGTTTAAACTTGTATCACCAGTGCTGACACCACGATTTGCACCAACTTGCTCCAGCGATTCGATGAAGGGACTGGCGAAGATCCAAAAGGAACTGGATCTTCCTGTCCAGACACACGTTTCCGAGAACGAAGGAGAAGTCGAACTTGTGGCAAAGCTGTTTCCGGAGTCGGAGTCGTATACGCAATTGTACGATGATTGCGGTCTTCTTACCACCCGGACGATTCTTGCGCACGCGATTCACTTGACCGAAGCTGAAGCAAAGCTGATCGCACAGCGGGGAAGTAAAATCTCACATTGCCCCTGTAGCAACAGTTCACTCACAAGCGGCTCTGCACGCGTGCGATGGCTCTGGGACAAGGGGATCACAGTTGGCCTCGGTACAGACATGAGCGGCGGCTACAGCCCTTCCATTCTCGAAGCAGCACGTCAAGCAGCCCTTGTGAGTCGACACGTCGCGATGGGAATGGACGAGGAAAAGGAACGGAGCAAGTTGACGGTCGAAGAGGTGCTGTATCTTGCAACTCGCGGCGGTGCAGAGGTTGTTGGACTGGCTGATAGAATCGGTGGGTTCGAGGAGGGAATGGAGTGGGATGCTCAGTTGATCGGACTAGGAAGTGTCGATGAGGATGGTCTGGCGGAGGATGACGGGAATGTGAATGTTTTCGGGTGGGAAACTTGGGAGGAGAAGATTGCGAAGTGGCTGTTTAATGGAGATGACAGGAATGTCAAGAGAGTTTGGGTCAGAGGGAGAACGGTTCATGTGAGATAGGCAGAGGACAAAGAGATGAGCCGAGACAATCTGCTTACGTTGTTTCAGACACTATAACGAACACTGATACCAATGCTATTTGTCGGTACAGCAGCAGAGAAGTACGATCTCTGTCTACCCTTGTGATCACCAGCGTCAATGTTTCACTTGATTTCATGCTCATTCAGCCCTAATATGCCATGACTTAATAAACAGAGGCATGCTACGAAACCATGATAGGATTGTTACTCTGTGCTTTTCTCTGTCACTTCATCACGGACAGTACATGTCACTACTGACTTTTTTGTGTAATAGCTTTGGCTACCTGTGTGTATTAACTAATATAACTCCTGCCTATGAATCCGAGGCATGACACTTTCTGTGAAGAAAACACGACAGATCCGATTCGCATGTGAAGCCTTGGTCAACTTCACTGATATATCCTCCATACTCGCACAAAAAATACCAGCCATCCTCCTCCGGTATGGCTCATAGCCCTCATATAATGGCCGGAACTCCATCTCCAATGACAGACACTCGTAACCGGGAGACCTCGATGCGACTTTTCATTCCGAGACTGCATCAGTCCCCAATCGCGCGGCTTCTCACTTCAGCCCTGCGTCTTCCCAACGGGTTGGCAGATTTTCAAAATTGATTTCTTTCATCGTCGGAAGGGTACATTTCATAGTTAGCATAGTTAGCTTCGAAGAGACTTCTGTTACCCTCGCTTGTGAAAGAGTTCTCATAGGTCAGGTATTTGTCGTTTGCGAAGTCGCGAGCCCGAGGAGTGATGATCTGTTGGCTGGCAATAGGAGGCCGTCCGCCAAAAGCGTAACGGTCTGTGGGATCGATGTGGTCAAGTCTAGCGCGTGCAAGAACGGCTGCGTTGAAGGTGTTGTTTGGGGTGGGGTTTGTGACTCGAGGGAGATCGGCTGCGGTGATCTCACGTCCAACGGTCTCGGGGTTCTTGACGTTACTGCCATTGCTCTTGCTGGCCCGGCTAGGCTTAGTGGTCTTGGTGACTCTATTGGGCTTCTGTTTGTTCGTGGCGTTGCCATTACCCTGAGGATTAGTGCTGCTAGAGGCATTGTCCTGCATCAAATTGTTGTAGGGGGCGGCACCGTAAGTACCGTTGTTGGTAGGGAGATTGCCCTGGGGTCCGTAGTTGACAGAGGTATTGTCTTGGAAGTTGATATCAAAAGAAGCATTGTTCTGAGTACCGCTGTCGATAGAGGCATTGCTGAAAACGCTGGTGTCAAAACCGGCATCGCCCTGAACACTGTAGTCGAGGGAGGTACTGCACTGAGTACTGTTGCCGAGAGAGGCGTTGCCGTAAAGGCTGGTGTCAAGAGGGGTGTTGCCGTGGATGGCATAGTCGAGAGAGGTACTGCCCTGAGTGCAGTCGTCGAGAGCGGTGATTCTTTGAAAACCATTGGTGGTCATGTTAATGTTCTGCATATCACTGGTAGCAAAGAGAGTATCCTGGGGGTTGTTCTGCATAAACACATTATCCTGAGGTCCCAAGCTGAGGAAGTCGTTGCTTTGAGGGCTAAAGTCGTCCAAGACATCACCCTGGAATTCGTTATCCATCACAGTCCCGCCAGGAACCCAGTTCTGCATGCCGTTGTTCAGCACGTCGTTGTTCTGCATGTCGTTGTCCTGCATGCCGTAGTTGTTGAGAGGAGCCCCTTGAAAGTCCATAGACATATTAGGGGTATTGTCGGCCTGAGCGTATGGCTGATAGACCCAGTTGTTTGGAAGAAGTGAACTGTCGTTCGTGGCGAGTGCACTAACCAAGTTGTCAGTGTTCGGAGTGTCTTCATCCATTGTCAGAGCGTTTCCATCCATAGCATTGCTTGGAGCCATAGAAATGTTGTTGTTGTTGATATGATTGCCAACATCCATAGTATTGTTGACATCAGTGGTGTTGACATCTTCGTTTGCGCCTCCAGCATCGGCACTTTCACCGATATTGGCTGTAGACTCAGTTGGAACGCCATTGATGTTGATGGGGCCACTTGTGTTGGCATTAATACTGTCGTTTTGATCGTCGTTGATCGGAGTAGGGGCTTCGGCCGTGTCACCAGTCGTCACACCAGCAGCGGTAGTGGTATCGGCATCAAAGGTCATGTCAATGAACTCCGTGAGATCCATCTCAGGGAGTTCCTGACCCTGAGACTGTGCTTCCTGTCGTTCACGATCTTTAACCTCCATGGCAGCCATGATTGCTTGAACCTCTTTCTCCTTCTTCGGGGTGTCCAGTTTCGACAGTCTCTAGACACAACATGTTAGTAAGTTCCTAGGATATCAGAATCGTAAGCACTGTAGGTAACTCACTGCAAGTTCTGTATTTCGAGCTGAATGTTCTAAACCTTTGATTCTCTTAATGTGCTTTGATTGAGCGCTTTCGGCCTTGCACAACTTTTCATTCATATCTTTCAACATTTTCGTTTTGAAGACCTCGGGGACGGCATTCCATTCTCCAGGGTTGGCGCCAAGGGAGACAGCCTTGAGGTGCCACCAGTTCATTTGGACCTGTAAGTTGCTAATGAGATTCCTGAGGTTTTTCTCTTTTTCTTCCCGTCTCTCACGGGTTCTCTTTGCAGCTAAGTTGTTGCGCTCAAGACTGACCTGCTTGCCTTTCTTGAGAATAACCTGGTTTCTTTCGTATAGGACTTTGAACAGACGAGCGTCTTCGACTCCGGGCGGCATTAAGTAGAGACCGCCAACAAATTCCTTGGGAGGATGTGTAGGGAGCGTAGAGACCGGGGGGATAGGAATACTATCAGGGTGAATCTGATTCTTGAGCTCGGCCTCAATCATCTTGAAGCGACCATCAACATCGTCCTTGGGAAGAGTAGGATCGGGACCCAAGCCAACTTGGCTGAGCTGAACACCCCCGACGTGTATTGTGTGAGCACGAGGGTCCATAGAGCTAGCGTCATACTCCACCTGAAGCTGGGGGTCAATCGGAAGGTCAATGGCTGTCTGTTGATTATCCGCGCCCATCTCAGAAGATGGGCCGCCGGATAGGTTCACAAGAGCTTGAAGGCCTGCAGATACTGGATCTGTCTCTTGTTCAGGCGCAGTTGGGTTAGCAGCACCCTGGTTTTCAGCAGCTTGTCGAGCAGCAGCAGCATGGAGTCTCTGGTGTTCGATGACAGCCAGGTTAATAATTCCCTGGACAACTAACGGTTTAAGAGTGCCTTCTTTTCCGTATCTGTCTCTGTGATATTGCTTGAACGGTTCAGAGAAACCAGGTCTCTCCCACCATTGACCAGGGATGGGATCAGTGCGAGGTGCCTGGAACTCAAGTTGTTGAGCCGGCTGGTGTGGTGGTAGATCGATAGTCGAAGCAGGTGCTTGAGTCCCAGATTGAGGAGACTGAGATGCCTGTAGAGTGACTGCACAAGGGGGTGCTTGGGCCTCAGGTTGGGTAGGCTGAGATACTTGTAGAGCAACCGTAGAAGGGAGTGCTTGGATCTGGGGTTGATCGGGCTGAGATACCTCCAGAGCGGGCTTCTTGGTAGCAGGGCCTTCTTGGGAAGCTGAGGGTTCGACTCTGTCGATAGATCGCTTCAGAGACTTTCTCGGCTGCTTGGCCTTCTGAGAAGGGAGTGCTTCAGTCTGAGATTGTTGAGCCTGTTGAAATGCCTGTAGAGCGACTGTAGAAGAAAGTGCTTGGATCTCAAGTTGAGTAGGCTGAGACACTTGCAGAGCGGGCTTCTTGGTCGCAGGACCTTCTTGGGAAGCTGAGGGATCAACACTGTCGATAGATCGCTTCAGGGACTTTCTCGGTTGTCTAGCCTTCTGAGAAGTGGGTGCTTCGGTTTGAGGTTGATGACCCTGTTGAGGTCCCTGTGGACTAGACAATTGAGATGTTGAAGCTTGTTCTTGAGCCTTCTTAGGCTGTCTTCTTCTGGGCTTTTTAGCAGGGGCCGCTCCCGTCTGAGGTTGTTTAGACTGTTCAGTGACTGGTACAGTAGGTAGCTGAAGGGTAGTTGATGTCTGAGCTGCTTGGGATCCAGCAGCCTGTGGGAAGCTGGTACCAAAAGCTCGGAGAGATGCAATAGCTTCTTGTGCAGACCCGGGTGGCAGATGTACTTGAGACAACGGGCGTGCAGGTTGAAGAGACTTCAAGGGAAGTCCTTCAGACATGGTGTCTTCGGGACGCGAAACCGCGTGGGGAATAAATAGAAGACAGTTATAATGTGAAGGTGATTCTGTGATCAGTGTATCGTGTACTGATTAAGGGTAGATGTGAAGTGTGGCAGTGAATAGCTGCACAAGTCGTGGGTGGAAAATATGGTAGTGCAGTGATGTTCTGATGTAGTTCAAAGGGATGAAATCGCCAAGCAGGAGATGCTCGTGATTAGAAGAGAGATCAAAAGAAGATGATCCAAACCGCAGAAGTGTGTTGTGGTAAAAAAAAGAAGTTTGGGTTTGTGAGAGTGATGTTGTGATGGGAGGAGTAGAGAGAGGAGAAAGGAAGAGATGGGGGGAACCAAGTGGGTGGAGCAACCAAGAAGGCAGAGCAGCAAACGCAGTGAAGCGGACCTCGAACTGCCAGTGTCAGTAGAAATAGCGGGCTATGCAGTCGAGACAAGCCAGTGAGTTCCCTACGTGGAAATCTTGCAGTGGCATAGGGGCATTATGAGCTAATGCACTTGGTCACTGCGAGGTATAGTCCGCCTATGACAGTGGAGGCACGCGTAGACAGACAGTTTAGAGGTAGCAGACGCGCTTGAAGACGTGATCAAGAAAAGAAAACGTCACGGGCAGAGCAACAGCTTATATCCCATCTGATGCAATGGAAGCCATATGCTGCATTTTTGTTTGGCAGCCCACGTGAGCATATCCCATAGGTTTTTCTGACAACACTCTCTAAATAAGCGATCCTGAGCATCCTCTACTATGTATCTATATCGAATATATAATATTTCACAAGTGATGCATGTCTATGAAGCTATATCATCGAGTGTCTGGCGGACCCTATGCGTTGAAGTCGAGAGTGGAGTTCCATATCCTGGCACTGCAGAGCCTCTATCCCCCACATCAAGTTGATACGCATGGAAATAAACGGCCAATCGCCTGGGTGAAGAAAACACATGACGTGGTTACTCGCGAGGGTGCACGAGGCGTAACATGCCAGGAAAACAATTCCAGCAAGAATGCACTCTGATAGTTGTTTATATATTTCAAGCTCTTACTCTTATTGCAGAAATAAGGAAAAGAACAATCTTCGGTGAGTCATTCTTTATTGTTTCTTGTGTTGATGTCTTAATTCGTCTTGGTGGTTTACCCCCCAGCTCGCCAACTCGCCCCATTATCGGCATTCACTAGTGTCCAAGCTTCCAAAACCCAACCCGGAGGACCTCTTATATTGTGTCTTCATCGTCAGTGTTTTTTTGGAGTCGTATCGATCGTTCCGCTTCACCACAGCTAACTCGTATCATGGTTCGTGTCGTAGGTAGTGGCCGTATCGATGGTACACGTCAAAACAGCTCGCCGATTCATCGAAGTATCAAGACAAAAACAACATAGGAACAATGCCACACTATCTAGGTACGTCGGGATTCATTTTAGAAAGCGCTGGATCATCCTGTGTTGATGGGCGTAAATAGGGGTCACGGTTGGCGTTGACCGTCAGCAGTGTCGTTGGTGATGCACCTACATTAACAAGGAGAAAAAAGGCTTTGAGACCAACCAAGAGGACGAAATAGTCCATCCAAGTCAGTCTACTGAGATGAGCATGTTCGCTCGTTAGGTCGTTGTCTTACTGAACATACTTGCTCACCACCCCCCTTCACTTTACATTCGCGCCCTTTATTTGAACATCACCCAGCGCTCACTCACTCACATACAACCAGCATTGATCTCATTGCTAATCTCTTCCTTTACTAGTCATTCTACCATCATCGGTCGCGAACTATCCCGAGAAAGACACGATTCGTCAAGAACTCAAAAAGATTAATAGGAATTGAATTTCCACATGCCAAAAGACTTGGCTTTTCGACAACACATCGCTGCCCGCTTCATGGTATCTAAAAGCACCGTGCCGCTCCCATACTCAAGTCATGTCTCGAGTCCATCAAGGCCGTTATCCACCCGAAAGAGAGTGTCCCAATACGCCGCCGCGAATACGTTAACCCCCTTTTTCCAATCCCTATGGCTTGCTTGCCGTTATCTTGACCCAGAGCCCTGCTCACAAGGCCAATCCTGTTCCGTCCTTTGTCCATCGATAAACCGCCAAAAGCTCCCTTCGCCGTTGTTGCTGCTCTCCCAGATCCTCAGGCACACGACCTCGAACCTGAGCAAGAGCGCTTCGCATAACTTTGCTGAATTTTCGCTATCCATTGTTAGTTTTTGCGCTGAGACCTCAATTCCTAGAAAAGGACATACCTGATATTCTGTGCTTAGAGTGACCACACATGCTTCGTGAGCCCGCACGATTGTCTCGCATGCCTTTGCAACACTTGGCGATGCCTCCGACTGCAGCTTATCCGCAATAAGCAACAACAAGAACGACCCTTGAAGAAGATATATACCGAAGAAGAACGGCATGAATTCGAGTCCAGGATCGAATTCAAGAATCTGGTTGATCGCTTCAGCCGCAGCAACAGCATGGCTCGTCGATGTGATGAATCCCTGCGATGAGATCCACAAATCCTCATCATCCAGCAAGTTGATGGGATCCCATTTCCCGGCCAATAGAATATGCAAGACGTGCATAACGTGAGTTCCATATGCAATAACAATTCGAGTCTGTATATTGCTCTCGGTGAGACGATTCGATCCGTTAGTGTGTACTGAGTGGACTGATGGCGTGTTGGCATCAGGAACCCCTGAGCGCTCGTTACCCTCGTTCTGAGCATCGACTCTTTCCTCCGCCGGTCGAGGCAGGTTCTTATGCTCGAAAGCCTGCAAGCTCTGCTCATATATTTCCAGATGTCGAGTAATTTCTGCGGTTTGGGCATTCCACTCGTGGCCTTGACGAAAGCCGGTTCCGAAGCGCGGGTGATTCTTTGCGTGGTGCAAGTCGACAATTTCACCCAGGATTGTCATGAGAGGGAGGAAATATCCAAATATACTGTGGCCTCGGCACTCGTATTGAGGACCATGAGCTTGTGTCATGTCGGCGCCATACCCTTCTGGACTCGTTCCCAGTAAATTGGGATCTGTGGTTGAACTCGAGTGGCCACTGAAATCACCGCTCTGCCATCGGGCATCGTCCATGGGTTGCAACAAACCCTGGCATTCGATATCGAGCAGAAATAGGGGGCGATTGTAACACAATGCCAAATGCCTGTCGACGATGTAAAGGAGCCACCATATTCGGCGTCGCTCCTCACGTTCTTCCTCGCCTACATATCCGCTACCACTAATACCGCCTTCACCATCATCTGCGGTGTCAGTGTCCATGTTCTCTTGAGTCGCAGGTGAAGGTCCAGGGGGAAGCTCGCGGCCCAGCTTCAGCTCACGGGCAAGACCCCAAGCAGCGGTCCACCATCTCATACTTGCGCCTTTGTATTCGCTAGCAGAAACGACGACCGCCAGATGAATGTAAGTTATCACGTCGTCCAGACTACCTGCGGCACCAAACGGCCCCGATTCGCCACTTGTAGCATCAAGGCTTATTGAGCCAGGCATAGCCACACCCAACCCACCAAGAGCAACACCATCAGCAACGGGGCTGGGCGCATCGCTTGGTGCGGTATGAATGAGTGGTCGAAGAAGATACACTGTAAGTTCTAAGAGCTTCTGACACGTCTTGGCACGAGCTGACGGTGTGCTGGCGAGGAAAGGAGCGTCACTAGTCTGTGCAGCAACCCAAAGCATGCTTGCCAAGAGGGCTGGTTGACATGGCCTCGGCCTCGTCTGATCAAGGAAATATCGTTTTCGGAATACGAACCCCAAGACATAGGGTGACATCGGGTGCATCTGGGCCGATGAAGAGGACGCAAAGTATAAGTCGATCAAATCGCAAGCCAGCGGAATAGGAATAAGGTTGTTGAGATATGGCACCAATGGCTCGAGAACAGGATACCGCAACTTGGAGTTATTGAACGCCGGGGCTGGGACCTGGGACTGGTATTGACCTGGCGGTGAAGCCATTGAGATACCCCATCCAGGTGAAGTTCCCTTCCCCATCGAGTACCCAAGAGGGCTGTTTCCCATCCTGAATGTTGGGTTATTGGCAAAGTTGGGAGGACTTTGGGCTTGCATCGAATATGGGAATTCGGCATAGCCAGGCATGTTACCTCGCCCGTTGGCCGTATATGACTGACCGTTGAGTACAGGACCTTCAAGACCCTGCGTCTCATAGCCGTGTGCCATACTTCCGAAACCATTAAGATCCAGACCGCCGTTATTTTCAATGTGCTCGCCATCGAGAGAGGAACGACCCATGTGTGGTTGCTCACTTATGTTGCCAAGGGGGTCGAGGCCTTCCAGACCTTGAGTATGTCGCATCACATCGTCGCCGGGATCTCTGCTCGATTTGCTGCTTGTGCTCGGGTGTCGTTCATTAGATTGCTGCTCCAGTACCATATTCGACGAGTCGAGTCCCTTGTTGCCGGATTGGCCATTCTCAGATGTAGATTCATCAAGAGTCTGGCCGTTGGCAGCCGCCGCCGCCTGAGCAGCAGCTTGCTGGGCCAGTTCCTTTCTCGACGCCTTTCCTCTCTTCTTCCTTTCGCGGATGTACTCACACCCCAGGCCGAATTCTACAGAAGTCAGAAACACTCCGTTAATGTTTGACCTCAGTACCTACCAATGCAGTGTGCACAGGGGTGTTGGCCGTCGCATTTCGTGCGTAGTTGATTGCACTGATCGCAGGCTCGACTGATTCTTCTCCTGATAGGTCCTGAAGTGCTGGCGTTACGCGGATGCATTCCATAAGGATGTTGTCGATTCTTTACTTGGGGACCTGACCTCTCCAGGTGAGCGTTTGAGAGGGGGACGGCTTGCGAGAGTGGTTGAATCGGATACTGATGGCTTTGCCCGAGTGATTCCAGTCCTGTACCTGACATCGTGCCTTGCTGGACGTTTCCATCCGGTGAGATGTTGGAGGAGGTGATGTTCTGGTAAGGTGAAAAACGTTGAAGTGGATTAGACAACATGTTGCCGGTGCTCGCGCTCAACCGCAGACGCTGCGGAGGGTCTGGCGGCAGTAAGGGTATTGTGGGTTCGAGTATCCGTAGCTAGGACAGGATCGGAGAATGTTGTGAGCTACTCCCCTCTCTTGGAGAGACGGGGACAGCTTCGCTGATAAACCTGGTCAGCTTGCCCTCCTGCAGGCAGAACTCAAATCAGTTTATGGGGAAGTGCTAGATGTAAGAGGTAGGTAGGTAAACAGGGGTTCGAGTCTGATGACGGCTGCAGGCGGGTTGCAGAGGCATCAAAAGAGACCAAGATCAACGCGTATTGGTATTAGGGGGCAAATTTGTCGGGGAGCGGGGACCGCTGAGTGATTGACAAGGCATCTGACACCAGGTTTTGCATTATAGGTAGTGATGGACACAGGGTTTTGGGAATAGAGGGTTGTGAGAGTACGTCTTCCTGTATATATGAGGAGGGTAGGGTGTAAGAAATGGGTTGACAGTTGACAGGGAAAGTGAAGGGATTTGGGGAGATGAAAGACGGTTCAGGAGATGAGACAAAGTGAAGGCATACACTTACAGTACCCTGGTCGTTTGAGGTGTCTAGCTGCCGTCGTGAACTCTGGCTAAATAGCTTATTGCCAGATGCGTTGAGATTTGCGGCAATGTCAGTCAAGCTGGACCTCTTCCTCTTCCTCTTTGGACTCTGTGCTTAAACACAGCTCGACAAGATCTTGGTCTTTGATGCAATTGATTTCGTGATTCTTGATATAGAGAGGCAAGAGAGGAAAGGAACCTTCATATCAAGATTGGTCACCTTATGGCTCGTTTTAAAGAGGCCCAAGTATAATCAAGTCATGTCAGATCAGAAGACTGAGTGACTGACAAGTGGATCCTCGAGGTTTGACCTTGAGTGAGTTGTGAGTGCTATAAAACTCAAAAACCCCAGAGTCGAGATTCAACTTTGAGAGGGAGAATTGGGATCACGGAGATCAGAAAAAAGAAGCAATAGTTATGGATAGACAGATTCGAATGCTCTTGACCAACTATGACAAGGACAATATTTGATCAGACAGACGGTAATGAAAGAAGGGACGAGAGAAACAAACGGGCGTTGTGTTTTTCTGGAAAAACCAAACCAAACCAAACCAAACCAACCCAACCCAACCCCAAGGCATGACCGCTCGTGACTGAAATGTCGGGCGGTACAGTACCAGGAAAACCTGGGCATGGACGGGGCTTGTCGACAGAAACGGGGGAGTACTTTTACTAGACCAGCATGCCCCAAGAAGTTGCCGCATGCCAAATGGTTCGCTTACTACTCCGTACGGAGAAAGTGAGGATCTAGCCTTAGTTAGACTCCAAGCTTGGGAGCGAGGTCCCGCCGAAGGTGGGTTGATGAACAGATGTGGAGTGGTGTAAGAGGTGGAGGATTTTTGGTGCCATGGGGTGCCACTCTAGCACTCCTACCAACGAACGAATTGCTTGTCCTTGTCGGTTGGATCTTCCGAGAAAGAAATTCTTTAGGTTAGCCGAGGCTTGACGTCGAAAATTCTCTCGGCGTTTTGGAGTTTTTTGGGGGGATGGGAGACGGCAGAGTATCTACAGCATGTGTGATGTATGAACATAACATATCATGGACTTGCACTGCATCTGCATCCACAAAGTGGTTTGAAGCAGGGCAGAGTACTACGTAGGACAGGGAACGGGAACGGGAGGGAGGTGTGGATGAAGAATGCTTGGGACTTTCCTATTGCTCTCAGTTCCCCGGATTTTCATGGTCGAGACAAAGTTGACTTTATCCCCTTGTTCTCATGTTCTTTTGCTGAGATTCGAGCTTGAATGTCGATGAGCCAATGTGCTACGTGAACTGAACCCCAGGTGATTGATTGACTATGCGCCTTCCTTAACGGTTATTAGTGCAATGGGGAGGGGACTTGGACTTGGACTTGGGGGCCTCTTTGAAGTTTGGGGCTCCAGCTTTTACTGTATTCTTCCCCCAATCTCTGAGATCGAGGACAACCGGGGTGGGCCAATTAGCTCAAGAGCTTAACTTTGTTAACCCCCAAAGGGGAATTACTCGCGAGCCTGTCTTTCGTTTTAATTTCTCTCATATCCGATCCTGAAAAATTAGAAATTTCCACTTCCAAGTTTGAAGTTACAGCTTTGACATCTTCCTGTCAAACTCTTCACATCTTGTCTCTTACCAATTCTTGTGTAACCTCTGTTGCTGGACCTATATCATCGGTAGCCTGTAGTTAACCCGGCATTTGCGCCCGCATTCGCGCACCAATCAAATCATCGAGAGCCCTGTCAGAGCCTGCACCGGAACAGCGGATTAGACTCAGTGGAATGTACATATGTATGCAATGCCAGGCTCCAGTCGAAGCGACCATAGGCGATTCAATCACTCCAAGCAGCATATGAACCGCATGCTAGGGTCTTGGCCACGAGTTGGATGGATACCTTACCTTAGCCCTCCATCGTGATCTTCCCCCAACTCTGTATCATACCGTACCTTACTTGCTGACCTATTGTTCCTACGTTCCTTCACAGCTCCTACGCTGTAACTCCCTTTCCAGAAAGCCAATCTCGCCAATCGCTGCCTCCCCTCATGACGTCCACCACCGGAATGTCTTGCTTGTGGCGCCGAGGGTCCAACGGCCTTCCGGGCCGATTTCCCCACACTCGTCCCATCCCCATACACCCCTGCTATGTACCTCCTCTACTTTATGTATTCTGCACTCTCCCCGGTCAAAGGGCTCCATGAACTGACCCTTCAGTTCGTCTTGACACCATCTTCATCCAGAGACTCGCACTGCAGCGTGTGCTTTATCGTCCCTTGTTCCCGGATACCACGTGGCTCCCTCTTTACACAACCTCCTACGTCGCCCGTCGAAGCTTGAGTTTGGAACCATATTTTGTGATGTGACAGCCCTTCCACCTCGTTTTCTGCGGTATAGCAGTGTCTATATGACCACTTTATCTGTAACCGCCTGAATCTCAGGTCGGCAAATGCGGTCTGTGAGCCTAGCTGAATTACGGAGAGCTGAGCCGGACATTTTATTATTCAGTCGTAATAATATAGCCAAAGCTTACCGTGTAGGAGAGAGATCCCGACTGAAAAGTTGTCACACCGCATTATGGCCAGTCATGTAATACAATACGAATCCGCAAGTCTACACCTAATACATCAATTAATCTATGCTTCTGGTTTTGGCTAGTATACTTTCGACGACCAACTCCGATCCCTTCTAGTGACTGAAAATTCTTCATCCAAGTCGTGACTATTAAAAACAAATGCAGCCATATTTACAGTATCGTAGCGGGAATTTTCAGCCCCTTTAATCTAAGCCCGGAAGCCATCCACCACGGGATAATGAAGCTCCTAACCCATCAAGCGCTGCTATCTGGTCATTTGTATCAGCTTGCAAATTGCCGTTACCTTCTGTGCTGCTGTTAGGGGTATCCTGATTGTTGCTGTCACCAAACATGAACACAGAAGTGTCCTGCCCGTTGTTGGCCATCTGCCAGGCCTCAAAACTCTGGTGCCACCTTGCGCTGTCGTTCAAAAACCATTCTTGCCCATCCATCCTCATAGACCGGTTGGATGTTGAGGGATTGCTGACAGGCGGGACACTTGTGCCAGCGTTTGCCATGCTGTTGCGGTTGATGGGTGCAAATGCCTGCTGATAAGATGGCATCGATGATGTAACAGGGACAGACCCCCATCCACCCATAGGTTCGGGTCCAAATCCTGCGTTGGATCTGTTCAAAGAAATCCCCTGTTGTTGAGAAAGGATGGTGTTCGACAGCGGGGCGCTTGTCAGCATGGCATCTGTTACAGATCTTTGAGGCTGGTGCTGCGGCTGTTGCTGTTGAAGCTGTTGCATCGGTCGAGCCAACTGTGCTCGATTATACGGGGGAAAGGGGCTGTATTCACCCATGGCCTTCATCCCCAGACCACCATCAGAAAGGGGTGAAGCTCCTGCCTGCGAATGAGGTGACGGGACATCAGAGGTGCTGTATGTTCCGTATTTTTCATCGGCCCGATGAAGCACGAATGCTGCATCCTCAGGGAGTTCGCAATTCCACTTCCGGGCGAGAACGCTCAGGATACTCAAGGTTCTTCTCGCGCAAAGCCAATCTTCTGCAATTTCTTCGAGGTGCTTTACCCCATGAGTGATATCCCGACGAGCAGTTTTCTCGGGGAGATTTAGTAAATGGATTGTGCATGCGCTGTGCACCATATACACTGCGATGTTACAAATCTGGCGCAAGTTCCAAAGCTTCTTGTACAATCGAAGCAATTTTGAGATTGCCCCAGCATTTGCTGTACAAATACGACGGGGCGAGACATGTGGCGGAAGAGGGGAAGAAGTAGGTGAGTACTTTAGGAAAGGTCGGAAGAGATGTATGTATTGGAGATGGAAGAACATGCTATTCAGGGTCAGTCATCTGTGGCTTAGCTGTCCGGACTGTGTTACTTACTGCATGAGAAGCACATTGGGTAACTGGCCATCTTTAGGCTCGAACTCCCTTGGAAGTTCTTTTCGCCACTCTTCTAAACGGCGATGCAGCTCACTTAACTTTTTGAGTTCTACCGTCTTCCCACTGGACCTGCCGATGTGACTTGGATGGTAAAAGAAGGCAAGCAAATCACTGCTGATCTCGGAAAGCTTTGACATTTGCAGAGCAATAGCTCGTGTTCGTGCTGGTTGTTTAAATGACTGGTCAAATCCACTGTCCGTATAAGGCGACCATGATTCCGCATCTTCGTCGGGGAATACATCAAATTTGGAAACGTTGAACGAACTCTTGGGGATCTGAGGCAGCCTGCCGAGGTAATTGGACCAGCATTTGTCGAATAGATAGCATCCCCAGAATGTAATTCGCCTGGCATCAATCTCATAATCACTCATTCGTTCTTTATCGAGCTGGCCAACATCTAGGTTCAGGCCAATATCTTCAGCCATGCGGAAACTCATTCCGCTATAAACCCACCCCTTGGCTTCGCGAGCACAACCAGCTTCTCTCACCGACATGAGTGCCAATGCTTGAACGGTAACTAATCGGGGTTTTTCGTATTCGTCGTTCTCAACAATCAAGCGTTTTGCCTCAGCAAAAAAGTGATCGCCTTTCGTCCGGCTATCGCCAGGGGTACCATAGGCGCCGGCTACACTTGTAAAATGGCAACCCAAAGCGAGCATAGCGTTGACCAGGAGTGATGAACAGTATGCCGTACCTCTCCCTATCCCGGCCTTGCCTCTCAAAAAGTCTTGGAAGAAGAGTGTTTTTGAGAGCGTGGTAAAGTAAGGGTAGTGCCAGTTGAAATACATGTTAATCAGGTGAGTGATGAGCTGAGTGTCCTGGGTGACGCGAGTCCAAGAGGTAATAGGATCCTGTCCAGTTGTGTAATCTTCAAAATTTGGCTCCATTTCTCCTTCATGAGTCGGATCACTCAGATAGATGAGATGAGAGGTACCTCCGATGAAGCGAACGTTACCGTTCTCGAGTCTGAGCTCACCCATTTTGCGAGCCAGATCCCTTTCACCCTGCTCGGGTTGGTCGGTAGTATAATTATCATTGGATTGATCATAGTCATCGGAATCATCATTAACCAACGGAATTGTCGGTTGTTGTGGTTGTGGCTGTAGTGGCTGCTGCTGTTGCAGTTTGATAATATCTTCGGCAACAGCGTCAAGGCTATTGCAGGTACGGATCTTTTGAACAATGCCCAACACATCGTCTTCTTCAGCATTCAATATAGCTTCGATTAGAATCTGCAAGGTCGAATTGCGTGCCTTCATGCTGTCGACCTTTTCGCGATAAACACCCTTCCGGCGATGGTCTGAGTTAGGATCATAAACACACTCAGTTCCATATACGCTGGAGCATGCAGCGCAACTGGGGAGGGCACCATCGCACTTGGACTTGCGTTTGCGGCACGCTATACACGCCGTGCTCACGCATCGCCTCTTCTGACTGGCAGAGTCGGCGCCTCTGCGTGACTTCTTGCGAGTTGACCCTTGGGCAGTTGTTGATGGACCCGGCTGTACCGCGGTCTTGGGTTCTGGCTCTTCCATGGTGGACGTGAGCAAGCGAAGTCTGGTGATAAAAATGCACGCAAATCAAACAAATGGCAGAGGCCAGGATATGACGAGATTCAGATGATAAACACTCTTGGTGAGATGATATGACACGATGTTTTGTATGAATGTGCTGGTTCGTAGGGTCAACGCCGAAGACAGCCCGAGGTGCCTGACTAAAGTGAGGTGATATGAGATGAGGTGATGATGGGAGGCGATGCAATGAAACCTGAGGTGGTAAAAAAAGATCGTGGGTGAAGGGTGAGGAGGAATGGGAATGTGTGAGGTGGATTTCTTGCAGCTGAGGCCTAGACTCTGAACGCGGCTGATTAAGGTGAATCTTCAGGCGATTCCCGACTCGACCTGACCTGACACCGAATGGATGTTTCTTCTGGGACTTTACTAATGTAGGAAAAGACCCTGAGGTAGGCGCACGCGTGGTAAGGTTAAGCGGGAGAAGGAACAGTGAAACTGACGTTGGTCAAGGAATTGAGTGGAGGCAATAGCCCAGCATCAGCGTGGAGGGTCCCGCCTCCCCTTGAGTTCTGGCGACTCAGAGAAAGGCGTTATGTAAGTCGTCTCTCTTGGACCAGCCACTCTAAGCCGAACATTGTCTGGACCTGGGTCTGATACTATTTCGGTATAGTCTGAATATTCGGCTTTTGGAGGCGATGAAGACAGCCAAGATAGCTTATTTCCCAAAGGTTAAAACACCAGCTGTCTATCACATGGGATGGGATAATATTCTCAACAGAGATAATCGACATCTTTCCCGCATAATCCCCCACTTAGGATCGGCCAGCCAAGGCCCCAGGGTCTCTGATAACGGCTGTACGACTTAGGCAGGCCGTCCTGATAAGCTCTTGGGAGAGTCCTCAGATTGGCTACAGAACGGTAATCAACAGGTCTGGATTCTCTTTTGGGCCGGGACTTGAGCTGCATTCTTATCCACGGACGTGGTACCCAATAACCCCATCCGTGCTTCTTGTGGCGCCTTGAAGAAACGAGTTGGCTTTGTACTGCCTTGTACTGCATGTCTACTCCAATCAAGTGGACTGGCGGCTCAGCTGCACCTTATCAGCTTGGGGCATACGCTTTGACTTGTTCGTTCAGGCTACCTTAGTTGTACCCAAAAACATATGCACTTGTTCTCTCAGTCACCTTCTTATCATATCTCACTGTGATACCGGTTGACCAGAAGAGCATAGAGAGCAACCGTATCAAGCCCCTGACAATCCCTTTGTTAATGCATGTCCAAGATAACCTCCAAACTTTAAACCAGTATAAATCCACCAGCAGTAACGTCAAAGCTGCCGTCCTCCACACCAATAGATTATAGGTCCACCGTCATTGGTGGCTTGAGATCGGGAATCTAACAACCGCTTGATGACTCCTTAAGCCATTTACCAGCCGAGTTGCCCGCCCGTGTACCGGTACCCGAGTTGCACAGCAGATGAAGCGCGGAGAGTTCTCTCATGTTGCGGAAATTATATATGATCGTTCCAAACCTTATCAATTACCTACAACCCATTTCTTCTACATGCTTTATATAAGGACCCAAATCATAATTTCGTAGAAGTACCAATATGTGTGGACTTAATTGCACACTTAGCACTGTTTCTAACGGCAGGAAAACAATGTGCTATCCAGACTTGTCATGCTTTTAGCGGTGGTGATACATACAAGGTACATCCGGTTATCTACCGTACACTCTAGAAGGTGGTATATTACACAGGCATCCCATCCGCCTAGCCAAACTTCCCAATTCCAAAAACCACATATTTCTTTTCATTAACCTCGTCCCAAGTACCAGTTGTGGGCCAGCTGGTTGGTCAAATAGCTGAAAGGCGTGGGCACCTCAGCCATACCCTTTCTTGCGACAGGATGACGCAGGTAGACCGCAGCACAGATGTTGGGGTTAACCTCAAGGTAACGAGGGATGAAGGCAAAAGCAGACATGAATGGGCGAGGACGCCAGGGAGTAACATAGGGTTTAGAGGGATCGATAGGGTTCTCGGAGTCGTTTCTGAGAATGTTGATAAGGCGGCGGGTCTCCTCATGGGTCAAGTTCTCAGTGGCTAGAATATTCATAGCCCGGTCGCGATCTGCCTTATTCGTGATGCCCTCCAGACCCTTCTCAAGGACGTTGTTCTTGAATTGCAACTTCTTCGCCTCTCTTTCCTCCCTACTTAATTTAGAATTTGATTTCTCAGCTTGCGGTTCAGCGGACTCCTCGGCCGATGCTTCAGCTGAACCCTCAGCATTGGCTGCTTTAGCCAGTGTTGAGTCAGCCTTTCGGAAGGTATCGACAGACTCAAGCTTTGCGATTTGAGCCTGAATCTGATGGATGAGGTCTCGTGCGTCAATTTCACGAGCCTCAGGAAGAGACAGGAAACGCTGAGCAGTGTCCCGGAATAGTCGTAAATCTTTCTTCTGCTTAGCAGAAAGGTTTCGCATATCGCCCTTGAGAATCTCTCTGGCGGTTGTTCGGAGGTTTCTGACACGGTGCAACTGCACCTCTCGCTCAACACGCTTGCGCGCGTGTTTTCCAAGAGCCTTTGAATCAGCAGACTCGGCTTCCTCTCCTTCCTTAGCAACAGCCTCGAGAACTTTGGATCGCTTCTTCAGTCCATGCTTTCTGACTGACTCTTCTTGTTGGTCGATCATCTCCTTCTCACGGCTTTCCATAGTTGTATACTCGGCTGTCTTTTGCTCTCCAGTGCCATATAGAACTTTCTCAACCTCAAGTTGGAACATATCACCAGGATTCAATGCGTACGATGGGTGGACCATCTATTAAATGTTAGAGCAATCCGTGATGAAAGTTTTCTATTGAAACAAACCTTCTTGCCGTTTACCTTGACAGCTCCGTGAATGATAAATTGACGGGCTTGTCGTACGCTGCTAGCAAACATGGCACGGAAGACAGCGGTATCCAACCTTCGTTCCAATGGCGCGAATGTCATTTGCATATAGGGTGTCATGTTCTGGAAATGCTCCGAAAGCATATCATTCACATTTCCAAAAGCTCGGCCTCGCTGAGCAGGATGAGAAGGACTCCGGACTGTTGTACTGCCTTTGGGAACTCTCGAGTAGGTCTCGGCGGTCACATTGGATGTCGTCAGACCTGAACCACGACCAGCCGCCTGCTCGGCACCATCGTTGGCGGCTAGATATTCGGGAGGGAGATCGACAGCGGATTGAAGACGTCTTGAAAAGAGCCGCACCCACTTCTTCTCGGAAACATGCTCGCCGTGATAACCTCGGGTTTTCGATTTGGCTGCCCATTTCTGCTGGAAAAGTGTTGCTCGACTGTTGACTTGAGGCTCACGGCCGGCTGCACGGGCGATGTTAAACAAATTGTACTTGTTCCATGATTGCCTGAGTTTCTATATGGTGTGTCGGTTAGCAAGGCAAAATTCACCTCGCGCGGGGTGGCACAGCCAGCCCGGGTCAATTGGAGTCAAGAGGTGAGCATACCGGTCTCGTCAGACTATAGTATTTCGTAGGCCGACGCATATTGGCAGATTGAGGCCCACGCTGCTGGGAACTGGCTCGTCGTGATTGTCGTTAAGAGCCAAATTTTTGGCATCAATTCAGCTGTATCACCGGATTATCTCGTGGGTCCGGCCGCTCAATCCAAAGTCACTCGCTTATGTCAGCTGGGGAAGATGAGAATATGTGGGTCCCTACTGACTTACACGCAGGACGCGACTCAATTAAACACGACGCGTCCCTAGCTCAGAGACGTCCCAAAGGAATTCATGAGTCCCACCAGCAACACCACCGTTTTCACAATCCTTCAATATTAAGGATATTTCACTTCTCATACTCTTGAAAATCCTTCCGCAATGCTTTCAGCGTCATCACCTATCACTTTCCCTCATTCTCCACCGCCGGCGAAACGAGCCAAACCCCACGACCATAGCCCTCCTAAACCGAAAGCTCGAGGTCCATTCCTTGTTGAGGATGACGATTCCGATTCGGACAGCAATGGCGAATCTACTGACTCTACTCGTGTGGTAAAACGTCTAATGACCGAGGATCCACGAGAGAAGCCTTCAGATACCCTTGCACAAAACCAAACAACAACTATTGATCTAGTTGATGACGAAGAACCCTCAAGCACTCGTAATGTGCAAGCTCAAGAACCAACAAGACTGAGCCAAAGACCAATCTTCACCACTCCGATTTTCAGTAATGTACCGCAATCTTTCAAGGCAACAACATGTAACGGTAAATCCGTCACAATCAAGGAGCGAAAGGCCAATTCCGCGCCAACATACGAGTCCATGGTCGCAGCTCGATCGAAAACGAAAGAGGGGCGAGCGAAACGAAGCTACTACGGCGTTGATATCCACAATCTCATGAGTGCTGCATCTGCAGAGATCGCAAGTCAGAAACAAACGCAGCCGCAAAGGCCTAATGTGCCTATTCAATCGGTCGAACCCCGGCTGTCGAACAGCAAAAAGCCCAAGAGAACTCGCCTATGGACGGAGAAATACCGGGCAAGGAACTTTATGGATCTGTGTGGTAACGATAATACCAACAGGCGGGTATTGGGATGGTTGAAAAAGTGGGATCCCGTGGTGTTCCCGGGAGCAGCAAAGTCAAGGCCTGTGATAGCTAGACGACCAGGTGCTCAGCAACCAGAAGAGGAGGAAAAGCCTCATAGAAAAATCTTGCTGCTCACAGGACCTCCGGGACTGGGAAAGACAACGTTGGCACACGTGTGTGCGAGACAAGCAGGCTACGAAGTTATGGAAATTAACGCCAGTGACGACCGAAGTCGCGACGTCGTCAAGAACCGTATCCGCACAAGCTTGGGAACAGAGAGTGTCAAAACTGTCAGTAACCGCAAGGACGGAGACGGCCCCCCAAAACTGGCTAAACCAGCGTGTGTCGTGGTGGATGAAGTGGATGGCGTTGTATCTGGTTCAGGGGGGTCAGGTGAAGGTGGCTTTGTCAAAGCACTGATAGATCTTGTTCTCCTGGATCAGAAGAATGCTTCGGGTGCCACCACGGAGAATTACGGGCGAAAGAAGAAGAAGGGTGACGACTTTCGACTGCTCCGACCCCTGATTCTCATTTGTAATGATGTATATGCGCCAGCGCTTCGACCACTCCGGCATTCCAATTTGGCAGAAATCATTCACGTTGGCAAGCCCACTATGGAGTCGGTGGTTACCAGGCTAAAGAATATCTTTGAAAAGGAAGGTATCCCTTGCGAGAAAGACGCTGCGCGAAAGCTGTGTGAGGCGGCCTGGGGTATGACGAGCGGCATTGACGCTAGACGAGGAGCTGAGAGCACAGTGGAGGGTGACCTTCGAGGTGTCATGGTCGTTGGTGAATGGGTAGCGGGACGATTTCGCGCATCAAATCTAAAAGGAAAAGGCTCTCTCACGCGGCAGTGGCTGGAGCGTAATGTCCTTCAAGATCTAACCAGCGGCGCTGGTGGTGCTCGAGGTCTGGGTCGAGGTGGTGTCAAGGACATCGTTTCACGCCTCTTCCAAGAAGGTGGCGGCTTTCCAAAGCAAGCTATGGATCTGTCTCAATCCAAAACACAGCATGAGCAACCGCAGGCTGAGCTGGGTTTCGGCGAGTATCAAAAGAAGCATGCCATGGAAAGACTGCGGCAAATGATTGATACAAGCGGCGAAATCAGCCATATCATGACGGAGGTGTTTACCGAGTACCCAAATCGCGAGTTCAACGATGATCTGTACCTCACCAAGCCTAATCAAGCCTACGAATGGCTGCACTTTCACGATACATGTCAGTCGCGGCTTTATGCTAGTCAAGAATGGGAATTGGCACAATATCTCAGCCAGCCCGTTCTAGCATGCCATCACCTTTTCGCATCTCCCAAGCGCTATCTTCCCAGCATGGGCTACGATCGCCGCTGGGGTGGTGATGCGGAGGATAACTCTGCGCCTCCACTGCCATTCTCTGGTTCTCGAGTTGACTACCAAGCTTTCGAGGCAGAGCGTCAGAATAGGACTCAGCTCCAGACTTTGCAGGGACAACTCCCACCCACACTGATGCGTTCGTTCCGCAGTGCTGAAGATGTTGCCGCCGAGTTCCTCCCCTATCTTGCGCGTATTGTCTCTCCAGACGTCAAGCCCGTTGTGGTAGGTGGTAGTCAAGGATTCACGGCCAGCGTACGCAGGGAGAGTGAACGTGCCATGGTCAAACGTGCTGCTGATGTTCTCGCCGAAGTTGGTATCGAGCTGCAGAAGGGAAGAATTGAGAGTGGCTCGCTCACCAATCGGACGCCCCAATATGTGTATCGCATGGAACCGTAAGTTACTCTAAACCTCGAGCAGGTGAACACAACTAACATTACTACAGGGACCTTGATGTTCTGGCGACATTCGAAACAGCTGCATCACTTCTTCTACCCTCGGCAGCACCTACACGCTATGCTGTTCGTCAAGTTCTCGACCAAGAACTGAAGCGAACATTGGTGGAACGGGAAGCTCGTGCTCGACAGTCCCGCTTCAAAGCAGGCAACCCACTTGGACACGCTGAGCACCTCAGCACAGACAAGATTATGGCTTCCAAGAAACATGCACTTGAAGCATCATTGCAGGACACTACACTCATCAAGCGTGATTTCTTTGGTCGAATCATCGAGGCGCGGCCGCTAGCTGAGATCATGAAGAATACTCCCGAGCAGCAAGCCAAGCAGGATGAAAAGGAGCGCAAGGTATGGGTGACGTATCATGAAGGGTTGAATAACGCTGTGAGGAAACCAATGTCTTTGCAAGAATTTATGAGGGGATTATAAGAGCACGGTACTGTTAATGGTAATGGATATGGGTAGCATTGAGTCAGATTAGCATTGGTTGCATAGCGATGTTAAATTTATCCTGAATTTTATAAAAAGGTTCTGACGCTATAAAGAACTCGTGTATCTAAACCTCTCTACATCTAAGGCCACAACAAATTAACAAATGACAAGTCGTATCAAACACAGCTGGTCTAGAGTTTCGCTTTGGGGGTGTCCTGCTTGGGTCCAGCCTTAGGTCTCTGAGAAGGCACAGACAAAGGATCATATACAGTAGACGAAAGGTTATCCGATGGCACAGCGGAATGCTGGAATAGACTTCGCAGGTCAAGCATACCGGGATGCAAATCCTCGATAGTGCTGGCACCAATG
Source organism: Fusarium xylarioides (assembly GCA_013183765.1). NCBI lineage: Eukaryota > Fungi > Ascomycota > Sordariomycetes > Hypocreales > Nectriaceae > Fusarium > Fusarium xylarioides. Next base: position 191,600 of record SRZU01000031.1, on the reverse strand, counting down.
AGGCGCATGTTCATTTCCAGCTCATCCTTCAGCAGCTGCATAGCTCGTACGACACCAGCCTCACCATAAGCACTCATGGCGTACAGGAAAGGTCGTCCGATACCAACGCCACGAGCACCCAGGCAGAGAGCCTTGAGGATGTCAGTTCCACGACGGATCCCGCCATCGATGAAAATCTCAATCTTGTTCTCGAGACCACGCTCGCGAAGAACAGGCATCGTCTCGGCGAGAACCTCAATGGCGGATCGGGCAAACTCAAGCTGACGACCTCCGTGGTTGGAGAGAACAACGCCCTGGCAGCCGTAGTCAATAGCCTTGAGGACATCTTCGACACGCTGGACACCCTTGAGGATAATAGGCATAGATGTAATACTCTGGAACCACGCAATGTCCTTCCAGCTCAGTGCAGGGTCAATGAATGTCGAGATAGCGCGCGCAGCACCTTGGCTGTTATCCGTGTCTGTGCCCTCTTGGACGTGAGATCCAGGATCGGTGAACTTGGATCTCATATCCTTCTCGCGACGTCCCAGTTGGGGCGCATCAACGGTAATGAAGAGACCCTTGCAACCACGCTTCTCAGCATGTTGCACGATCTTCTTAGTGATAGCACGGTCCTTGTTGACGTAGAGCTGTAGCCACTGGCTCTGATCGTCTGCCTTTGCGTCCACAATCTCGTCAAAGGAGCAGGATGCAAGAGTGGGAATCATCTGAATGATGTTGTGCTTTGCTGCGGCGCGGGTGAGGACGACTTCACCCTCTGGGTTGCCGAGTTTACCAAGGGCCGTGGCTGTTACATAAACGGGGATGTCTGTTTTTGTGCCGAGCATGGTGGTTGAGAAGTCGATGTTTTCCACGTCCACGAGAATTTGAGGACGAAACCAGATGCGATGGAACGCGCTGTGGTTCTCTCGCATTGTCTATTTCCATTTAGATGGCTTCCTCAGTAGTTGTGCAAGGAAAACCTACAATCTCATCGTCAGCAGCGCTTGAGTAGTATCCCCATGCAGTCTTTGACATCACACGTCGAGCGACAGCCTCAAAATCGAAGAGGTTATAGCATTGCGACAGAAGAGGCTTCTGCTCAATGCGCTGCAGACGTTCCTCTTCCTCGGGGTCGACCTCCTTCTTCTCCTGCTGAACGGTGCCCATATCGACAGGGCCGAGATGCTTGGAGGCATCAAGATACTTGTCGAGGGTGTCGGGAGGATGAATTGGTTCGTATTCTTCGGTAGCATCTTTACCCTGGCACGTGTTAGTAGATGAGTGATGTTCAGTAAAGGGGGAGACTTACAGCGTATTTGAGAATGATCTTTTGACCTCCAGGGTGTTCTACAAGTTATCAGTCTTATCCAATCTTCATTTTTTAGTATATCAACCTGGCAGAAATTCTGTCACATCATATGCTTTACCCTATCGCATTCAGGTCAGTAAAAGTCGGTAAGTCGCAACTCAATTCATGGGGTCCATACGTGAACGATAACCCAGCACGACTTTGCGCTGTTGTGCTCAGCAACCTCGCCGCCTTTTAACACCATTTTGACAGTATTCGATTTGTTGTTTGTTGCAAGAAACGTGTATCAACTGAGGAAAAAAGAGGAGCGTTGCCTTTTGCCCGAGGATGAATGACGAAATAGGCTCTTGATCGACAGGGTATAGCCTATACCTATGTGGATGTCTTGTGTCTAGATCTTGGGAGAAAAAGTCAAGCAATCAAAGGCCAAAAGATTCAGGAGTAAAATGGAAGTGAGAAGATGAGAAGACGAGAGTATAAGAAGAATAAAAATAAAAAACAATCCCTTGAGAATCCGAACACGGAGACCGGATAGTCAGGGAATAACGGGTAGCGGAACGAAGCCGAGTCGGTTCGGCGACATGACCGGTCTGAAAGTTCAACCTCCCGGTTCAAGCTCAGTAACCTCAGTTGACTTCTGCGGGGAAATACTCCATAAATTATCTCGTAACAGCCTCTAAAATTACCTGTATTACTCCCAACATGCACCATCAAGTCTAGCGTCCAATTTTAGTTGGGGTTAACCAGCTCGGGCAATCGGGGTAAAGACATGCGGGGTGCCTGGGGTGCTTTTTAGCCTCATTACACCGCAACCACAACCTCGGTTTAAAGTGTGGCGAGTCTAAGCTCAGATAACCTTACAAGATGAAACAAATATTGTTGGCAATTCTTCTCTATATCGTATTCTTCCGCTCAGCTCTCATAGCTGCAATGCCTGGACACAATCGCTTTTTCTTTCATCACCGTATCCCTTCTCTTGAGGTCAGACGAATGCATCATAGCCAAATGTGTCTCAAAATTCATCGGCAAGCATAGTAGTCGTCTGTTACTACTATGTCACCCCCAGCCTCTTATGTCGTTTGAAGAAGATGCCCACACGGCCAACCCCTAAACCCGACGACTCGCTTTCACTTCCTAATTACTTCCATGCATTCAGCCCTGCCCAGGGATCGCTTTGCTGCTGTTGCTGAGGGGCTGCTGATTGAGGATGCGCACTCTGTGGATAAGCACTGTTTGGGTGCGCGCTGTTAGGCTGATTTCCATAATGAAATGTCTGTTGAGGTCCAAGCGGTGGTGGCCCCGGAGGTGGCGGAGGTGGCACGAATCCAGGTGGCACATAGCCTCCCTGTGTCTGCGGTGTAGCTGAAGCTCCGTATCCTCCAAATGATTGAGTTTGTCCGAACGTTGTCTGGTTAGGAGGCGGTGATGCTGGGCCCCGGTAGCCTCCGATGTTGAACGACGTGTGATTCGGAGGAGGCGACGTAGGTCCTGGTGTGCGTCCATACTGACTTGGATTATATGTAGGCTGCACGAAAGTGTTGATAGGAGGAGGTCCGAACGATTGTGTTGTTGGTGGCGGAGAAAAGTTCTGGTATGCTTGTTGTTGAGCCAGGGTCTGTTGCTGCACGGGAGGTGAGTTCGGCGCTTGATACTGGCCTTGGTAATTGGTTTGCGGATATCGAGGATTCTGTCCCTGTTGATACTGCGAGGGGGGTGTTGGCCGATTTTGCGTCTGAGGCTGTGGCGATGACTTGGAAGGGTCTATCGACATTCGGTCCATGAGACCCCTGAGTCTCTTTCGCTCCATCTCGGCCTGTGAGTTCTTGCTCGATGACCGCTCCTGCTCAATTTGGTTGAGTAGCTGCGCGCCCTCAGATCTACGGTTGTTGACAAAGCTGTCAACGTTCTTCTCCAAGCTCTCTACTGTCTCGCGCATCTCAGTATACCAATTTTTGGCGCTCTGTAAGCCTGCGACAAGGTCCAGGAATTCCTGGTATGCGCGCTTATATCGGTTGATGACTGATGATCGCTGCCGCTGGATTGTCTCGTATTTGCTCTGTTCCGATTGAACTCGCTTATCCTGCAACAATCTGTTGAACGTGTTCGTGAGCTCCTTCATCAAAGCCGACTGCTTGTGATTGGCTTGCAAAAGTCGGTTTTGATGAGGCCGGAACTTTTCCAGCTCTTGCTCAAAAAGCTGCGTCTCATAATTAGATATAGACTTCTTATTCAATATGAGAATCTGGGAAATATCGTCGTTGTGAGCCTAGCAATGTTAGTCAGGCTTCTGATTGAGTACTAGTGACTTTACTCACCTTTTCCTTCAAATCCTTCAGCACCTGGTTTCGTTCTCGCTTGATAAGGTTGAGTTTCTTGAGAATATCCTCAACCCTGTTAATCTGATCCACAACACTAGGGCCCTCTTCAAAATCGTCATCCAAAAGATTCGGCTCGATGCCAGCCGGGCTTGTTGCGTTACTTCCCCTTGCTCGCGCTTGTGCAACGGCACGTTGGAACAGCTGGTCGACTTCTCCTGACTGAGCAGCCCGTCGCATTTCATCAAAATCCATTTCGTTCTGTCGAAGTTTACCCGCTAGCTGGTTGTCACTCCTTGATGCCTCATCTAAAGCCTCACGGTAATGGCGAATATCGCCTCGTAATGTCGTTGTGAGTCTCGAGCTTGGATGCTGTGTCCAGTCGTTTTCATACTTGGATCGCATTTTTTCACATACACCTTCCTCCATATCTAGTTGCTTCGTGCTCTTATCCAGGATCATGAGGATGGAATCCTTCTCGGACCGGAGCGAATCGAATAAGGTTACCGGGTTCTCTTGGTCAGAAACATCAGCGCACCACTGCCGGAAGTCCTCGTCAGGCAGGATATCCTGGTCGAATCCACCCTTGAGGACTTGTAATGCTCCTGGCAGCCTCAGATAATCCAGACTGGCTGCCATTTCATCGTTGGCCGTTTCCACCCGTTCTGCCTCAGCTCGTACAAGCTTGGCTTTCTCTTCATCGTATAAGCTGGCAGACTCCGTAACAGCAAACGGCACAATTTTAGCGAAAAGGTCAGGCCCAGTGATACGTTGAATGTCTTGGCCAGCATATAGCTCGCTGACAGGAATTGGCTTCGCGGCTGGCAGCTTGGCAACGGCTTCCAGGCTGGCCTCGGCGGGCACCTCTTGATGGTACACATAGTCATTATCCCTCAAAGCACTTTGCAGCTGCGTTTGCACTGTCGAGTGATGTCTTTTCGTAATTTCCTGAAGAAATCCTCCACAGTCGGCACTCAGGTTCGAGCTCATGGGAACCGAGCTAGGAAAGTTCCTGGCAATGCGCTCGGCTTCCTTTGCTTGGGCCTCGGCAACTTGCAGTCTTCCGGCAGCGATACCATGCTGATTAGCCTCGTCATCCGCTAATGCTTGATAGTATTGTGCCATAGAGTTCAGCAGGTTGGTTTTGATCTGGTGCCGTTAGCGAACATACAACACCAAGAATGAGCCATGTTGGATGGCCACGGGTGTATCTACCTGTATCATCAAAAGCCACACTTTTTCAAAAATAGCCTTGTTCACATTTTCCTGGACACCTTCAAGGGCCTGGCCATATAGATAGCCAGCCTGGGCAGCCAACTTTGCGAGCAACCCAATCTTTTTCTTATCAGCAATTTGCTTTTCAAGAAATACTTCCTGAGCCTGCGCGAGCATAACATGAATCAGTGCCTTGACAGTCTCTCTACTAAGGTCGGATGATGGCGCATGGAGGAAGTTCTCGTTGATGTAAGTGAACATGCCAGCCGAAGCCTGAAAGTTGTGGTAGGCGGTCTTGAGGGCGGACTCCTCGGCGCGGTCTTGAGCAGCAGCGTGACAAGAGAGAACAGCAGAGATGTTGAAGATGATAGAGGCTTTCTCGAAGGCGAGCGAATATTGCGCAGTAGATTTGTGTGTGAATGCGTCGAACCTGATTATAGAAAATCAGCAGGTGTCAAAAGGTGCAGCGCACCATCAGGTCGAACTCGACCTCGGGGAAACGAACCATGTAAAGGATATCTTGATGTGCTGCTCATCAACAGGAAATCGTAGGTCAAGAAGCTCAAGCTGCCCATAGTAGCGATAAAGCATATCTCGTCCAGAAGTGCTATCCTTCCCAGCGCCCCGCACATCTTGTCTCAATCGATTCAGTGTCGCGCACTCCTCTGCATAGCGTTCTGGATCATCGCCGTAAGTATCGCGGATATAGCCCTTCAGAGGCTCGATCCAGTCAATCTCGTTGGTAGCCTTGAGGGGCACCGAGATCATGGGGGACTGTGCCATGGCAGGCAACAGCTAAAGGGCGAATAGCGTAGTGGCGCGATCGGATAAGATTACGGATCGAGGTGAGCGAGAAGAAAGGTATGTGGCCAATATGCAGCTGAGCGTGGAGATGTCTGCTGGAGCTCCAAGTTGGCGGTCGCACAGATGCAGCTAAGGGTTGCAGGAGATGCCGGGTGGAATGACAAGGCTGAGGAAGAGACAGATCAAGTTCCTGGATATTGAGGACGATAGCCGGCTGGCCGCTTGCAATGCGGCCCGATCTATGTATACGGTTCGAAGTGCGTGGTAAGAACGGAGTAAGAGGCCGGTCGTAAGAGGATGGTTTGGGGGCGGTAGCGGGGACAGCTACAGTACGAAGCCAGCCAAGAGCTAGAGAGACCGCAGAGTCAAATAAGCTCGAGGGAGATGCAGCTGGGATGCACTGTTGACAGGGGCCGTCGAGGGGTGGTGTCGAGAGGAAATCTGTCAGCGAAAGCTGCAAGAAGACACACCAGTCAATAGTCAATCGTCCCACGGAGATTGTGAGGGACGAACAGAGACGTGTCTTCGTTTAAGTTGAGTCGAAGGTTGAGTCGAGGTTGAGGTTGATGGAGAGCGGGGTCCGTCAGGCCCAGTTGGCGTACGGCGGTGACGAAATAGGTCCAGGGGGTCGTCGAAGCGCGGTAAGGGTACCTAAGACATGAGGTAGGCCCAGGAACAATGTTTTGTCACATTCAGATGAGGGCAATAAACACCGCAGTTTACTCTGGAGTGCCGCAGTTGATGAGACGGGTAAAAGTCTAGACCCGTGGCATGTACAGTAAGGTAGCTCTAGAGACGGCTAAATTTGGACAGAAGCACTTGGAGCTGGGCCAGCACCTTCTGATTTTGGAGACTACCCGACCTCACCTCAGCGGACATTACAGAACTTACCTTCAGTACTGTGCCTACGGAACATCATTAACTCCTGTCACGAATTGTAACAATAGGTATAGTATGGAACGCCCACGCTTAATTCATGCATACTACAATATTCAATGCCTGCAACAGATACCTACTAGGTAGTCATCTTCCATCGCCACTGGCTCATGATAACCCCCGTCGCCGTCTCATCGCGGCACATATCTCCACTCAAGCACCCCAGAACATGAGCTTTTTAGTGCCAAACCGCATCAACAACCGCCTGATGGGCCATCTTAGGCCCAATGTCAACAGCCAGTAATGTTGCAAAGGTGCCTTCCAAACCAGTTCTCGTCCCGTATCTTGTGGCTCGACTATTCCTGGCTTGTCTAAGCCTCAATGATTAACCGCCGCCATATAGTCCTTTTCACTTTAATCCGACACTATCACAGACCGATAATAATGTTGAGTTCGGTTCGTGATAACATTCATGGGCCGCGTTATTACTTACGTGGAGAGATGCGAATCACAGCTGCCTGTTGATACCTAGCTTTGTCAAATGCGTACTACGAGCTGATGAATACACTAGGCATCACAGTTTTCAATGCATGGGACTGGCCAGATTGTTTCCATGGGCAATGGACGTCAATCTTCATATCACTTTCTAAATAGTTTCCGGTGATCTCGACTCAGGCCCGCAAGGCGATTCGTTCGACAGTCACGCCAAAATGAAGCCTCATCATTATCATGTACGCCAAGACATTTTTTCTTCCAACCGTCACACTTTCTTTGATCAATAAAATGGAGTATATTCTAGTTATCTTGCTTGGGGTCAGCGGTCGGGGCTCCCTAATCGTCTCAATCACATCTACGGAGTAATCACAACCCAATAGAAGCACATGGGAAAGACATGTTCTGTTTGCTTCGTAGTCCATGCATGAAGCATGTCACATGTTCAGGCTCACATTCATTGATAGGTAGAGAACATCCTAATGGTCTGCCGAACTATCAAAGTTGCAGCTGGACCATCATCTATTTGCTCAACTCAATATCACTCATATACAAAAAGACCCTCGTCTGATGACTCGGGGCTAATGCAAGTGACGCTGGCCTCATCCTAGCCAGGAACGCTCGTTCTATCTACCATTGGTCAGTTCTTCACAAAACCAACAAGGAATCCCGCCCCAATCCGTAGCAATGAGCGGCCCGCTTCTGCAGGGGTCTTGATCCCTCTCAAAGGGTCGCCGCGGCCTATTATGCGACCCCATCTCTAACTGTTCCAAACCGTGCGCCACGAGCTCGAGATATGACCAACCGTGTCAGCGGTCTATAAACCAAATGGTATGTAGGATATCCTGCCTCTGTGTATCGACATCCTGAGTTTGAAATAGAGGTGGAAATACATCGACATACGAGATGGTCAGATACATGAACTCTAGTTGGGCAGAGTTACATCAGGCCATCTCAAGCTAGCTCCAGGACTCACTTGTCACACCGCAAACTACCTCGATGTGTCGGGTGCTCTTGACGACGGGGCTGATCACCCTTCTAGTAAAATAGCCGACGGCTTGCATTTCTTGATCGCAAGACTGATCTGAACATCATCGGATCCACCTGTTGGTCTCCGAACTGAAAAGTACGACTGCCGACGATAGATCATTGCCGGTAAGTCAGTATCCACTATCCACGTTCTCTACACAGGAGTGGTTCACGGTGTAGATGACTTATCTACTAGGTAGATTACCAAGGGGTTTTCAGTTACTTTTCTTGCAATGATTTCCCGTGCTCATAGCTATGTCCTGGCCAGTATCCGTACATTCATTTGTGATACGTAGCATGGTCTCATCCCTCATAATGTATTTTCCAACTGATGGTCACGAGGGTAAACCTCGTTCTCGAAACTCGTATCTAAGTCCAAGGCAGCTATTTAATAAGTGATTACTATATCAATAATAACAAGCCCCCATAAATCGTTCACATTTCAGAAAATCCATCCTGTGTTCGGTCTCTAGGGTAAGGTTGCATTAGGATGGTATAGTCTATGTAACACAGCGATACAGACGCTGACTGCGAGAGTCGAATTTAGCAGAGATCATAGCCTAGGTGGGCGTACGGCATATGTGGACGGTGGGATGTCTTCTATGTAGTCCTGTGACCTCCATGAAACAGCCGGGATTTTCGGCGAAAATATAAAAAAAAGCGGGCCATACCCGGAGGCCAACGTCCGGCCCCGGATCGGGATCGAATCTGGAAAGCCTTCAATCTTCTCTCGGCTCACGTGCCAAGTCTCTTGCGAAGATGTACGTATCTCTACTAAATGAGGGACCAACAAGTGATGTAATTATACTGGGTCTATCGAGAACTTCGCATTGTACCACATTGTGACCTTGATTCAACTATCATTGTCGCCTGACGTCAACGATAGTGATGACAAAATGACGATGGATTCGGCTGTTGGAGCTCAACATTATATCAGCCGCGAGTGGCCATATATCAATGAGAATTGCTACTATTTAGTTGCCCACTGTCACTCATCCTGAAGAAAAATCACACTTCTTTGTATTGATTCTCGAAATGTCGACACCAGCAGCTCCCTTCTATCAGCTCCGTTGCGGCTGCAACCAATACCCATGGGGTAAACAAGGTTCCAACTCTCTATCTGCACGACTCTGTGAAAAGACGCCGGGATGGGATGGGGATGGAAAGGAGAACTTCAAGATTGACGAGGACAAGCCATATGCTGAGATGTGGATGGGCACATACCCCGTGTTGCCATCTTATGTTGCTAGCACAGGCGAAGATCTCCAAGACGTTCTGGACCGATACCCCAAGGAACTGTTGGGAGAGAAAATCACTTCGAAGTTTGGACACAGCAAGCTTCCATACCTCCCAAAGGTTCTCTCTATTGCGAAAGCATTGCCATTGCAGGTTCACCCTAACAAGGAATTTTCGAGTAAGAAGCACAAGGAGGACCCAGACTCATTCACGGATGGCAACCACAAGCCAGAAATCGCCCTCGCATTGTCCGAATTTGAGGCTTTTTGTGGCTTCAAACCTGTTGAGGCTATCGTGGATATCTTACGCCAGAAGCCTTTGAGACACTTCCTTGTCGCCGGTGGCGCAACTGTCGCGGATGAGAAGCTCAGTCAAGAAGGGTTGAAGCAGATCGTTAAAACTATTTTAACATCATCTGACGAAGACATCAAGAAGGCTTTTCAGGCAATCCGAGAACTCCCCGACTCTGCCTTTACGGGACTTAACTCAGCCATTCCACAGGTAGCCAAGAAACTCGAGAAGAGTTTCCCTGCAAACGACCCTGGTAATCTGGTTGGACTGTTATGTATGAACTACATGCTACTACAACCGGGCGAGGTCATATACATCCCAGCAGGAGGCATTCATGCCTACATCCAGGGCGATATCATTGAATGCATGGCACGTTCGGACAATGTTCTCAACACTGGATTCTGCCCCAAGGCCGAGCGAGACAATGTCGATGAGTTCTGCTCAGTGCTTAACTGGGAGCCCACGACCAAGTCACAGACAACACTGCAGCCAGAAATTTATCCTGGAAGTAAGGAGGGAAAGACCCAGCTTTTCAAGCCACCTACCAGCGAGTTCAACGTGCTTGCGACTGACTTGAAATCTGGTGAGCGCGAGGCATTGAGTGAAGGTGGTCCCAAGATTATGCTTGCTACACGTGGAAGCGCAAGTATCAAGGCAAATGATCAGTCGTTTGAGCTATCCGAGGGCCATGTGTATTTCGTCGCTCAAGGAGTGAAGCTGGATATCGCTGCTGGTAGTGATGGTCTGTTGCTGCATACTGCGGTTGCGGAATGATTGGCTATGACGATCCACGAAGAGTACAGTTCAGTCTGTAAAGCTTGATGAGATAGATAACGAATGAATAAAACACTCAAGCCTGTCGTTTAACATATGTCGCAAAGTCTCGTGTAAGAAGCTCAAGGATCAGTTCTAAATTATCGCACACGAAGAGACAGTCTTTTCTGGTTACATGTTACCTGTATGTTCATTCCGGCGTCCTGGTCAACTGGGCGGGAACTGATTTGATATTGAATCTGGTTTACCAGCCATTGCGGCATGGAGGAAATAGCTAGAGGTGTAGGCTCGACTTTGGATGGTAATGTTAGTGACGGATCCGCCTGTGAAAGTCCAGGTCCATGTATCGACACCAAAAGCTTCACAAGTCATTTCTTAAGTATCTCGTACGAGGCTCGCCGTAACCACGATACTTAACCACCACGTAAACTACTAGAAAATTAAATGATGTGACTACGACTCTGGATAACAGTACGGTTAGACTCTAGAGCAAAAAGACAAAAACATACAACAGCGGGGATTCGCTGGTCGTCACCGACCCAACTACTAATCCGCCGGTTAGTGGCTTGACTATGGGAGAGCAGACGGGATCCCGTATTTTCCACTACCTATGGTCGTATGTACCTATTAACAATGGGAAGAGGACTATATCCTGAGCCCTCTCTCTATCAATAGGCATCTAGGTACATAGCGCCTGGAGTACGTTATCGTAGGTAGATCAAGCTTGCGATGGATAATGGAAGCCCTAGGTAGTAGAGTGGGTGGAAACCTATTACTGCATGTATAAGAAACTGGTGAGGAAGGGAGGAGAAGGGTGAGATGCGGTTGCTTTGTGGTTGCGGGTGGTGTTTTAGTTTTAGGCAGGCACGGAGCATAGGTTGGCCAGGCAGGTAGGGGTGCACTGTGTTAAGTGCGCCACTGGGACGAAAGAACGGACAGTGCGACTGCTCCATGATTCACCCTGACCTTCGCCTTCTTCTCAAGACGACTTCTCAACACTCTTCACCATGAGATTCTTCCACACGCAAACAATTCCCGAGGCTGATCTCACATATTCGAACGATCAGGCGAATGAAAGATACAACCTTCCTATTACTTCCAAGTTCCTTGAACGCCTCCCTTATTCTGGGTGTTCCACTTTAGCCAACCCGCTGTTCGTGTCTAAGTGGTACAAATGTCAACTTTCAACGGAGTCGTATCTGAATTCCCAGATATCAGAAGTCAGTTAATTTCCGAGAAGTGGTGAATATGGTCTGACAAAATTCCAGTTGATTTCTTCCGGCGCAATGCCGGTGCACAACCGCCGCTTGCTTGTTTCCTAAGCCATGTTCACAGCGACCACTTGGCTGGGATTGAAAGCCTGCGATCTCCATTGTACGTATCCAAAACTGGGTTGAGTATTCTATTAATTTTATATCCAGTGTCTACTGCTCAGCAGCCACCAAAGAGATCCTTCTTCGTCTTGAACGATATCCTTGTCGCATCAACTATGCTAAGGGGGTGCTAGAATCAAGACAGCAAACCTTCAAGCATCTCCGCAAAGTCTTGGTATGTATACTCTCTATTTGCCCGATCTCGTACTGAAGGTGAAGGGAATAGAAACCCTTGCCTTTGGAAATGTCTACATCGATCGAGCTTTGCCCGGGCCGCGAGATCCAGGTAACTCTTTTTGACGCCAACCATTGCCCTGGGGCGGTGATGTTCTGTAAGTTGACACCCAAAAACAACCTTTACTGTTTCTGACCAAATCAAGTGGTCGAAGGAGATAACAAAGCAGTTCTTTATACCGGAGATATCAGAAGCGAACCGTGGTTCGTAAATTATATTTCCCGGAATCCGAATCTCGTCGAGTACACGTCTGGAATCAAGATACTCGACAAGATCTATCTCGACACGTCTTTCACTGAGAATGTGCCTTTTCAGACAAAAGCCCAAGGCATCGCTGAATTGTTGCGAAAGGTTTCCCAATACCCTAGTGATACCGTCTTCCACCTACAAGCCTGGACTTACGGATATGAAGACGTCTGGCTCGCCTTGTCTAAGGCTTTAAAATCCAAAGTCAGTTAGGATGGCCTCACAGTGCGCTGAAATCTGGCCACTGATATTAGCAGATTCATGTTGACGATTACAAACTACGGATCTATAGCTCGCTCAAATCAAACACCCCTGACTCGAGATTTGACACAGACATCCATCTTACTCCAGAGTCGCCGGCTCTGACTGGCCACATGTGTGGCAACACGCCACATCCAGGGTGCTTAACGTCAGAAGAAAATGTCCGCTTACACAGTTGTGAAAAGGGAAACTTATGCGAAGTGGCTCAAAGACCTACCACTATATCTATTCAGCCTATCGTTGCGCACCTGCCTACAGGAGAGGACTTGGCCGAAGTTGGTGTTGGCGGCGGCGGAGTTGATCTTCAACGAGAAGCTGAGTTGGAGTTTCTGGACCAAGCTAGCTTGGCCACCCTGTTCAATACGTTTGTACATTGTATCACTTTCGTGAGAGGCATGCTAATCGCGAACCCAAGGTTCCTCTCTTCATCTATCTCTTCAACCGACATGCCAGATATACTTGAAGGGGCCTTGGAGAAGATAGCCTCCACCGGTCGCAACATTCCACTGGACTGGGCATTAACACCTTGAACGCTCACTCTGCTGAAGAAGTCATCGTGATGCTGGTGGAGAAATTGAGAAAGAATCCCAAAAACCAGAAGCAGCGTGACGAGTGCAGTCTCCCAAGAACTATTTACTTTCCATATTCAAGGCATTCTTCGCTACCAGAACTCTGCCACTTCGTCGAAGCTTTCCGGCCACTAGACGTGTGGCCATGCACTGTCAATAACGCTGAGTGGCTAAAGAATGGTAAGTAATGCATATGGACCTACGCGTCTTTAGCTGATATATGAAAGGGATCACCATTGGGGGCATGTTTGGGCCATCATGTTCCGGTGAATTATTTGAACATGATTTGGTGATGCAGGATTTTGCTGCCACACACACATCAGATGACGGACATCAGCAACATGGCAGCCAGACAACGATCGGATCCGACTCCGTTCCAAGCTCACCAGTCCGTGAGTCGCAGGGTGCAAGCCAGAAACGCGCTACCAATATAAACAATCGATTCATGAGCCCCTTGTTGGATACACAAGCGAGTATTCGTCACAGGCGCATTGGCTCGGAAGCGGAATGCCCAGAGGAGAACCTGGAAGCTCCATCTGAAAATTCTACTCAACAGTCGCTCGTAGTTCCTACCATCGAGCAAGCAGAGGACGTGCAGCAAGAGAACCACATACATCCGGAACCACTAACAAATAACTCATCCGATTCGCCAGCACCTGTTTCTTGCCGTCGCAAACGTACCGTTTCTGATGCTTCAGTAAGTGGAAATGGCAGTAACAGGCGACAAATGCGCCAAATCACTGAAGAGTCGTTGCCTCTAACATTGCCAGACGAGGCCTCGATTGGTCGCCAAGATGCATATTGGCATATGGTAGATTACATGGACGAGGGTACTTGGGGTTCGTTCCAACTTATATCTACGAGCAACGAGTATACGGTCAATGAACCGGAACTGTGATAGACGGTACATTCTATAATATTCCAATTAAGCAACTCATGTTTCGAGCAAAGGTTACCTTGCTTCATTCCGGACAGAATACAACGCTTAATGCTGGTGCTATAGGCACCTGTGCCTATACAACAGCTTCAGCGACCATCTGTTTAGGCCACTGCATCATTCCTAAGAAATTTGGCCTGCCGCTTAAGCCCTCTTCTAACTTGACCATCACCTGTCGAGACCAGCCCCTCGTGAACCAGAAGCCTTTCTCAAATACTGCCCAGTGCACAAGGTAATGTGCGAAGAGAAGGAGAGCATGTGGCCTTTGTGCAGCTAAGTCGATGAGTATACTGTCATCAATAATGTATAGCCAAAAATATGCCGCTGCGACCTCTGCATGTAACCCAGCAGCGGCAAATAGTCTCGCAGAGGTTTCCAGACCTTCGACAGCTGATGTATAATGTTGCAGGCCGCTAGCAGGGATATCCGCTTCTTGGAAGGCTCGAAGCCTTTGCAATGCGGTCCATGTATCTGTGGGTAGAGACGAGTTCTCGAGAGAGGGACAACTATGGGTTGGGTCAGCTTCTTTCAAGGTAAGATCACAGCCTCGGGCATAGATACCGTTCTGCCTCATCGTCAGAGTCAAGACCCCAAATTCCGAAGATGACAGGAGCGAATTCTGTTTTGACTATCCGCCCCATTGCTGGTTCTAATGTTGTCTTGATACCCCTGAGCAACCCAGCAAGTTCGATGAGATTTGTGATGGGGTCATCCAGTGCACAGTTATTCATCCGGGTGGGTAGCGTCAACATATGCAGCACAACAAGAGATGCAAAGCCAAAAACAGGCATCCAATTGGTCATGCTATAGTGTTGGAGGTAACGACGATAGCCCTCGGAGCCAAGAGTTTGATGATAGTCAGCCAATGGCAGATAGGTCTTGCGATTATCTGGCACCAGGTAGGCCTTGTGGGCTGCGGCAATGGCAAGGATTCCATGCATGACGAAAGGGTCTTGATAACCTAATCTTGGAATCGCGACGCCCCAGACGTATGCCAGATCTTTCCGGACACACAATGTATCCGCGGTTACTGTGCAGTAGTGATGCATAAGCTCACAATCGCGGGCCCAAAGTTCATGTGGAGGGAAGGGAGCGATCTGCTGTGTGGGACTGGGGTGACTGTAGCTGCCAAAGGGATCAGGGGAGTTGACTAGATGATGGCTGTCTAAGGAACTCAGAGTTGGAGCTGGGGTTGAATCCGAGGGACTCAAATTGGGAAAATATGATGAGCGACTGTCACTGCTGCCTTCAACTAAAGAGATGCCTAGATTGGTTAAAGGTTGTGACGCGAGACTGCATGTTACGCCATGTCTTGTGCAGTGGAAACATGATGGTCGAGCCTCATCACACTACTTCGGTTAGGCGCAGAGAACGGTTATGGAGAAGCTTAAATCTCCTGCTAGGAAAGGATAGCTTACGAACCTTGACTTTACGCTTCTTACAGTTTATACAGCCTGTCCGAGATTTGGTATGAGTTCTTCGAGAAGACATTGTTTGATTGGTTTGTAAACCCGCGGGTTCGTATCACGAGTAGACGTCAAAGCGAAGTGAAAATTGAGAGACAGGAGAAGACCAGCTTAGAGACACTCTTTTCACATGGACTCGGGACAATATAGAGCGAGGCAAATGACGAATACGCGGGAACAGCCTTCTATACGCGTACTCGGAGCCGCTAGGGTTGTTTTAGTAGAGGACAGTATGTCGGCATCCTTGTCATTGGGACGTTGAGGCTCCCGTTAATGGCAGATCGACCAATGTGAAGCAAAGTATGATGAGACTTGAGCTTCGTTGGGACAAGAATGGATATTCGCGAGTACTCGCAAAGTGTTCGGAGATTTATCAGATGTACGAGTATGGCCATGGCTATGCGAAGGGAGTAGTCTAAGTTGGATGGTAGAAACATAGAATATAAAGAAGACGTCCTGTTTGTTTTGATGGTACAAGTACGAACTCAACATCGTTCAGTTGTTCAGTTGTTCAGCGGTTCTTTAGCAGGTTTGTTTCTTTGTGTTGGCTACCTGCTCTTTTCCTCTCCTTTCCTAGCCCTTCTTATTTTATCTTTCAAACTTTATCTAAACTCTGACTGTACATCGGAAACACTAGTCGGTCGAGTGGTTAAAATGGACTGCAACCCCAACTTCAAGGATGCCGTTTGGGCATTCTATCGATTTGTACCGTCAAAAGAGGCAAACATTGTGTTTGTAGTTCTCTTCGCGATAACGACGCTCCTCCATGTCTTTCAACTCTGGCGAACAAAAACGTGGTATTTAATCCCATTAGTTTTGGGCGGAGTCTGTATGATTTGCCCACATTCCAATTGGAACAAGGACACCGAGCTAACCAAGGGTACCCAGGCGAGGTTATCGGATATATCGGGCGGGTTTTAAACACCAATGAAGAGCCGGGATGCTGGACGATGGGACCCTACATCATGCAGAGTGTCTTGATTCTCATTGCGCCTGCGCTCTTTGCAGCGTCGATTTATATGATCTTGGGAAGAATTATCCTCTTGACGGAGGGTGAACACCACTCGTTGATCAGACGGAAGTGGCTCACCAAGATCTTTGTATTTGGAGATGTTGCATCGTTTATGCTTCAATCATCAGGTATGAGGCTCGTCTTTGTGTGAATGGTTGATAGAAATACTAACTTTTCAGGTGGTGGTCTTATGGCCATTGCAGATCTCAGCAAAATGGGCGAAAAAATCATCGTTGGAGGCCTTTTCGTTCAGCTCTTCTTCTTTGGTTGTTTCATCCTCGTGAGCGCGGTATTCCACATTCGAATGCATCGAGACCCCACCCCGAGATCCTTAGAATCTCGCGTAAGGTGGCAGACATATCTCACGACACTCTACGTCACAGGTATCCTGATCTGGGTGAGGAGTTTGTTTAGGGTGGTTGAGTTTATCGAAGGAAATGACGGGCACTTGATGCGCAGCGAGGTTTGGGTATTTGTGTTTGATGGTATGCTGATGCTGCTCGTCTTGGTGTGGATGAATTGGTTCCATCCTGGCGAGATCGGACTCCTGATCAGGGGAGAGAGAAGCATCACGAACGGACTTGAGCTGGTCAAGATGGGAGGATCGGGGAGAAAGAGACTCGATACCATGGAGAGTCTATCGTCTGAACATAATGTTTGAGTTAAGGATAAGAGATTCGCTAGCATTGGATCATGAGATTCTGATGCTAAAATAGAATAGTTACCCCCTGCGGCCGGAACCCCCCCCCCCCCCCCCCCTGTAAATCGAAAGCTTAGCGCATTTACCAACCAATCACCCAATTCCTCACGTCATCCATCCCTGGGCCTGAGACGGACAAGACATCTCTCAAACTAACATGATGCATTCCAAGGAAAAAACACGGGACTAACTGCTGCAGTAGCTTCATGGGGAAGTACCTCGGGGTGACAATTGACTTATCAACATGATAGCATTACCATTAGCTCTTCAGCTGCGGTTGATAAGAAGTGGCGCTTGGCTAAGGAGAGATGGTTTATCTAACTAGTACCTCAGCGCCTCTTCGTTCTCTTCCTATTGTTCTGGTGTAAATATTCCTATCAATTGATCGGATCTTCTCTGGAGAAGTATCATCATGACTGTCCTGGGCGACATATTGACCGAAGTCACCTTCACTCGCGTCTTGCTCTTTGGCTCTCTCTTCTTACTCGTATCCTTCATTGTCGATTTACTCACTCAACCGCGTTATCCCTCTGATATTCCAGTTCTTGGTCACAGTTCAGAGAAATGGTTCTCTAGAATCAGGAATAGTCTCGCCTACTTCACTCAACACCAAGCCTGGATTGGCGAAGGCTACGAAAAGGTAACACCCCGAACCCACGCTACCACTGCTCATTTTCTAAGAGAAATAGTATGGCAAGAATGGACTTCCATTTATTGCTCCAGCGCCTATATCGCGACCTCCAGACGTCATCCTCCCTCGTTCACAAATCGCCTGGATGATGGACCAGCCCGATCGAATCCTCTCAGCATCCCACGCCCACGACAAGATCCTCTACACAGAGTATAACTTCCTCGGAAAAGACCTCGCCGCGGAGCCCTTTGCGAATCGCGTCATGCACAAATATCTCGCCCGTAACTTGTCATCAGCGATACCAGCAGTCGAAGACGAAGTCAACCCCGCTGTTGAGCATGCGCTGGAGACCATGATGAAAGCGGCTGCTGAGAAAGACCCCAAAAACGTCGACAGTGAAGGCTATACCAAGGTCAATCTCTGGGATCTTTGGCTTGCGATCGTCCCGCGCGTTACAAACCGTCTTCTCGTTGGCAACCCAGCATGTCAAAACCCTGACATCTTGAAGCCGATGGTGAGCTTCACTGACAACGTTGTAATGAACAGCTTCTTGCTACATGGGTTCCCGCAAGTTCTCCATCCTATTATTGGACGTTTGATCACCATACCAAACTATCTGCATTGGCGTAAAGCGTCTCGTGTCTTACTGCCGATCATTGAACAGCGCTTGAAAGATATGCAGCGTCAGGAGGCTGGCGACCCCGAGATGAAGAACTACACGCCTCCAGAAGACTTCATCACTTGGGATATTCGTCTTGCGATGGCAGAGAAGAAGCCCTTTGAGCTTAATCCCATTGTCATCTCTAAGCGGCTCTTACCAATCAACTTTGCTGCTATCCACACAACCGTCTTGACAGGCCAATCTTGGATGCTGGACTTTCTGTCCTCTCCACCATCTGTTCTTGAGACACTGCGCAACGAGATCCTCGAACACAAGCCATCTGAAGGCCATTGGACGAAACAGGCCCTTTCTTCCCTCGTACGCGTCGACTCATCCATCCGCGAATCCCAGCGTGTAAGTAACTTTGCCGC
The DNA here is from genome assembly GCA_013183765.1 of Fusarium xylarioides. Lineage (NCBI taxonomy): Eukaryota > Fungi > Ascomycota > Sordariomycetes > Hypocreales > Nectriaceae > Fusarium > Fusarium xylarioides. Next base: position 172,815 of record SRZU01000031.1, on the reverse strand, counting down.
CAACCTCATCGAGCGACAAGTCATCGCACCAGAAGGTCTGCATCATCCTGACTACGGATGGACTTTGCCGCGCGGGGCATTCGTAACGGTCAACTTGCAAGGAACGCACCACGATGACGAGATTTATGAGGACGCCATGAGCTATGATCCCTGGCGATACTCACGAGTCCGTGAAGAGTGGGAGGCCAAGTCGGCTGAGGAGAAACAAGAAAGGGAGGAAGAGGCTAAGAAGATCAGAGGATTGGGAATGGTGACAACTAGTGATGCTCACTTGGCTTTTGGTCACGGTCGACATGCTTGGTAAGTCTCATGGATATCCATGATAGTCTCAAAGTTAACATTGCGAAGTCCTGGCAGGTTCTTTGTTGCTCATGAGCTCAAGCTCATCATGGCTGCATTCCTTCTCAACTACGACATCAAAACAATCGAGAAACGACCAAAGCCCCAATGGATGGGCGCCACGATCATTCCTCCCCTGGACGCATGCATTGAAATTCGACGAAAGAAATCAACATGATTAAGTCAGCTATTGCAAAATCTAGCTGTACCCTCCGTGGGCTTCTCCATCATTGAGAGTCGCCCCCTTACGCTTGTCTTCCATCAACCTTGTCAGCGCCGTCACCAACTTATCAACAGCTACCTCAGACGTCTGATGATGAAACACGAGCCTGGCCATGGGGAAGACCGAAACATCCTCCTTTGCGCAATACTCAACGAATGCCGCGGGTGGAATCTCAGCGGCTTCCAGATCTAGCAGAATCATGTTGGTCTGAACAGGAAGTGTGAATTTGTATCCCACTGCTTCCATTCTCGCAGCAGCATCCTTGGTCATGGCGTGCACAGACGGAAACCTCGGGATGCTGTACCCGAGCGCAGATAGAGCTGCAGCGGCCATCATACCCGGCTGTCGAGTTCCTCCTCCCAGCATTTTCCTGAACCATTTTGCCCGCTCAATAAAAGGCTTCTTGCCGAGGATAACACTTCCCATTGGAGCACCGATGCCTTTCGCTAGACATATAGATATACTGTCAAAGCATGCCGCGTAGACCTTGAGATCAACACCTTCTCCGATGACGCCGTCAAAGACACGAGCTCCGTCGAGATGCATGGCAATGGGCTTCTGGCCTTCCGGTACAGGGAATGAATGGACATAGTTCGAGATGGCTTGCGCCTCAGCAAGGGGCAGAATAGTGCCTGAGAGTGTATTCTCAAGAGATACGACCCTCGTAGGTGGAAAGTGAACTATCAAGTTAGTTACGTATCGTACTTTAGGGCAAATCAACATACTGTTCCCATCAGCGATGATGTTCTTCTTAACATCCTCCAACGCCAGATGCACTCCGTTCTTTGCATGAACTGTCGTGACACTCGCCTGCGAAATCACCGGCAGAGCACCACTCTCCCAACAATGCACATGCGCCCTATGATCCAGCAGCACACTATGTGGTGGCTGAGTAAGATGCGTTCTCAAACAAATTTGGTTCCCCTGAGTACCAGAAACAGCCCATAGAGCAGCTTCCATGCCCGTCAACTCTACAAGTCGAGCCTCGAGAGCCTTGACAGACGGGTCGCCTTCAGGATCGTAGATATCGTCGTTGACCGAAGCCTCGAGAATAGACGTCATCATCTCCTCGACGGGGACGGTAACGACATCTGAGCGGAAGTCACGGGAGGCTTTCTCCCGGCTGGCAAGCAACTTGGCTTGGACCTTTGGGGTGAATGGGGATTCGGGGGTTGTGAGGGAAGGCATTTTGAGCTTGTAACGCTGTGTTTGATGGTGAGTGAGGTAGGAGAGTACTTTCATGGACTATCAGGGTCTTTTTATATTTATGTAGTTTATGTATATTCGATACCCCACATGTTATGAGGGGAATCTATTATGTCTGGCTGCTCTGCATTCGTTATCTATGTGGTGAGTGTTGATCTGAAGTTTCCCGCGGGGATGCGTCAATCTCAACTGTGAGACGGGGCTGTAGATGATATTGTGGATCTCGACTCTCTGGACGTAGTTCGGGATCTACTCCAATTCTCCTGAGTGTACACTGAGCTTTAGATACCCTGACTTACCATCTCCCATGAAACTGTATTCACAGGATGGTATCTGCTGCACAATCACCTCCGAGTATGTGATAGATCATTACTATATTCAGTCTTACGAAAATGCACCTTCATATCTATAACAAGTCCTAACTCTACGATCCATTCTGCTTCGTCTACTCCTCACTTTTATGAATTAGTCAGGCCCATATGCATGGCAGTCTGGCTATCACCTAGCATCCCCACAGTCGAAATCCGCGGCCAACTCAAAGTTTTCCGCGGTTGCGCGGCTCAAAGAGAACGACCAATGTTGTGAGCATTGTCTACTATTTACTCCCGAAAGAGAAAACAAACATTAATTAGGTTCTCAGATGCATACTAATAGCTTGTCTTCTTGGGTATAAGGATCATACTGGTTGAAACATGCCAACAACGCAATAGTGTGAGCAAAACTTTGTTATACGACAGATGCATTATAACTTGGCCATTGTTGCCTTTCATAGGCTCAGGCTCAAACACGCTCTCTATAACTACAAGTCAAACCCCAATCCATCTGTATTTCCCAGGAAAATGCCCCCGTTCTTCCCCTCTCTCAAAAGAGCACCAACGTCTACTCTTCCACCCGTGATATACCTCTCGCTAACACCCAGGTTCACTCTCCTGCTTAACTCCTCTCTCAGTTGAGCCTTCAAAGCACCCATTTCGGCCTTAGACAGGCTCTTGGCTGCCTGCTCCTTTCTCCTTCGTCCACCACCTCTACCACCCTTGCCACCACTTGCGTTGACGGCCTCGAGATCTTCGGAGTCGTATTCTACTCCAAGTTCATCAGCTGCATTTCGTAGCCATGTATCGTCGCTGTGAGCCTTCTCCTTGGCTAGTACAGTATCGGCAATCTTCTTAGCCAGGTCCCCGCGGGGTTTGAGACGCGATGCCATCTTTCGATCAATAAGGAGAGTCTGAATAAAGTGCTCTCTCTTTGCACCCGAGCTACGCTCGGCGTGAACTTTACTTGCAAGACGTCGTGTAGGAAGCACTTCGTCAGGTGAGCACAGAATCACACTCACACCACTAGACTCGCCACGAGCTGTACGGCCAGATCGGTGGATGTAAGTATCCGCAGATCGGGGGACATGGTAGTGCAGAACTTGGTCAACCTGCTTGATATCGAGACCACGAGCGGCGACATCGGTGGCAATGAGAATAGAATTGCGAGTGGCAGTGAAACGCTCAAGTGAACGAAGGCGCGCCTTTTGTGCCATTTGAGAGTGCAGGGGTAGCGCTGTGAGGTTAAGATTTGAGAGAAGGGGTGTTAGACGGCGAACAGCTGAGATAGAGTTGGTGAAGACGAGAGTGCGGCGACCAGGGTTGAGAAGGAGAACAGTGTAGAGATAAAGATCCTGTACAAGGTTAGCATGGTGAGTCTATCTGGCTTATCCTGAAAACTCACCTTTTCCATAGCACCACACTCAATAAGTCCTTCCTTCAACCCCTGAGCCATCTGGCTTACGGGGTTGACATCGATGAATTTAGGCTCACCCCTGAATTTCAGGCACTTCATCAGATAAGCCATCTTCTCCTCATCGCTTCCTGTGGATTTGCCCTTTCCAGCCAATTTGGTCTGAAGGTCCTTGTCGAAAGTTGCTGAGAAGACCAATGTTTGTCGTGCACTACTCTCGTCGTCCTCTTCATCTTCCTCGTCGTCCTCATCTGAGCTCTCTGCATCGTCACCCGGGCTTTTCCCATCTAGAGCACCAATAATATCCTCGGCCTCCTTGAATTGACCAACTTTAAAGAGTCGATCGGCTTCGTCGACAACAAGGAACTTGATCTTGGCGAATTTGCTTTGCAAAGCCCTGTCGCCACTAAGGACCTCCCATAAGCGACCCGGTGTGCCGATAACAATATCAGCCTTCTCTAATTGTCGCTGCTGCTTCTGAATACTGAGACCACCTGTCACAACACACACGTACGGCGCGCTGGGAAGACCGTCACAGAGTGCCTTGAGATGATCACCCAATTGCTTAGCCAATTCTCGTGTAGGAGAAAGTACCACCGCCATAGGACCAGTTCTCTTGACACCCTGCTCTTGCAGCTCCAGCCAGCGCTCAACCATGGGAATACCGAAAGCCAATGTCTTTCCTGAACCTGTCTGTGCCTTGCCAATAACGTCACCGCCAGCTAGAATCTCGGGAATCGTCTTCTCCTGGATCAAAGTCGGCTTGGTAAACTTGAGTTTCGCGATGGCTGAGAGAATCTGAGGTGACAGGTTCAGAGGAACCCAGGCCGCCATGTCGACGTCTTCTTGGTCTGCGTAGTCGTTCGCATCGGCCAACGCGCCGAACGTGTTGCCCCCGCGTGCAGAGGACTTTTGTACGACTTTCGAGGCCTTGTCCAGCTGCTCGTCTTCTTTTTCGGCGCCACTGTTCTTCCCATCCAATTTGTCTTTGTTTTTGTTCTTCTTGGTCTTTTCTTGTTCTGCTTTCCCTTGCCCAGCCTTGCCCTTATTCTTCCCTTGAGGCTTCTCGCTCTCCAAGCCACTTTGACCACTGCCAGCTTCGCCGGGATCGATATCCCCGACCTCCACAGGGTCGTCGCCAAACCCTTCAAAAGATTCGTCCCCATCGAGAACTTCTTGTTGAGGATCGATTATGTTGCTCTTGTCGCCGGCCACGAGGAATTGAACTCTGCTACCATCCTTGACCACGTCCACGCCTTCGATAACCTCTAGTCCTCCAAAGTCCTCGCCTACCGATGACCAAGTGAGGGCTGTAGCGTCGACGGCTCGGCGCGATTCTTTTCCGCCGGATCTCTTCTTGGAGATGTTCTTTGATCGTTTCGAGGCGGGACCGGTCGCAGTTGGAAGCTTGCGCTTCTTCGAAGGGGGAACCATTGATTAAATTCGAGTCGCCTCTTTTCAAGGCGATATTCGTTTCGCTTTTCGCCGTTTCTTTCCGTTGGTGAGTCGGCTGAACGTGGTTTCTGTTGTCGAGTTTGATCTCGAAGTCTGTAGGAAGGTCCCCAATTTTTTGTTTTCCTCCGAACTTTTTCTTAGCTTATCGTTATCCGTAAAAGCTGGTGCCGATCCGCCGACACCCCACCAACAACAGGACATCAGTCGCTGGAGCATTCTTTCAGTTCTCTCGAGTGATACTTATACTTCTGACTTCCACGGTTGCAACAATGAGATGAGATAAGCGGACTTGCAAGACGATCTTACGACGCGAGGTCGGCTGTATACTACGATGATAGCCTAATCCCACTCTAAGCATACTTTGAATAAAGTCACCACTCAGAGTATTCTCATAATAGTTATCATTGCAGTCAATCAATCACCTATACTAACCTTAGACAGCAAGGGACTTAAGATTGTAAATCAAGGAAATGTATTTCTTTTTCCATTTAGGAACCCAATAAGTATATGAGACATAATAATGCTGTTGTAACACTCCCAAGTGGACCGTCATCCATTCTCTCATCCCCTTTAATGACCAAAACACAATAATTACATGCCTTTTTCATGTTGTACATTTCAAATATCCCAACCCCGGTGCTCTACTAATGCGCTCCGCGTGCTCGCTTGGCCCCTCCACCAACTTCCGAATCTCCTCGTGGCCGCTTGTTGCCAGGCTGGAAATCGTTGGCACTGGGATTCATACCACCGCGTCCACCACCACGGCCTCCTCGTCCTCCACGGCCAGCGTTGCCATGTCCACCCTCTTGAGGTCCACTGGCTGCACGTTGGCCAGGAGGCACATAAGCTCCACCCCTTCCGCGTCCGCCACCACGAGGCATGGGGATGCCAGATCGGACTGGCTGTTGGCCTTGTTGTTGGCCCTGCTGCTGTCCCTGCTGTTGGGGTGCCTGCGTCTGTTGCTGACCTGGCTTAGCAGTGGGTGTTACACCATTTTCGTTCTTAGTAGCAAATGGGTTTGGTGCAGCCGCTGTTGCAGCGTCAGCTGGAACAGCAAACGGATTGCTCGTCTTGGGACCGGGAATTCCACTGGTAGGTGGGGCTGCCGCTGCCGCCTGCGCTGGCTTAGGGTCTGAGCCTGCTTGTTGTTGTCCCGCCGGAGTTGCAGCTGGTGTCCCCTGAGCAGCCTTAGCACCAGCTGCAGGTGTTGCAGGGGATGATGATGGAGGCACGCCCGCAACCGAACTCTGTCTGGCCGGAGTAGGCTTTGCCACAGCCGGAGTTGCCGGGGCAGCTACAGCAACCTTGGCCACTTCCCAAACCTCAACCACAGGCTTCTGAGGAGTTTCGGAAACAGCCTTTTCGACTACACTAATCTTGGCATTGGCTGCTCTCAGCTTGTTCTCAGCCATGTTGATGCGTAGAGTTGACTTCTTGGACTCCATGAGCTGGGCTTGATCCCTAGCTGCGGCAATCTTGGGTTCATACTCGGTTTTGAGTGTTGATTCCAGCTCCGCTTTGAGTTTGGAGCTTTCTATCTCAAGCTTCTTCTTGATGTTGGCGGCAACAATATTCTTAACTGTAGGGTTGGTCGCCAAGAATTGTCGAATGCCAGTATCATCGAGCTGAGACAGATCGGTTGGTCCAACGGATGAAGGTGTTGCAGGCACAGCAGGGGCTTCTGCTTTGGCCGGTGTTGAAGGGGGTTGATCTGCTGGCTCAGTCTTGGTGACATCAGCGTTTCTGGCTGTGGGGTTCTCGGCGAGCCAGATCTGCTTTTCTTGCTCGAACTTGAGCTTGAGATCCTCATCCTTCTTCTTGTATTCCTCTTCCATCTTGCTTCGACTCTCCCTCAGCTTGGCGTTCAGAGTATCCCGCATCCTGTCCGAACGTTCCTTGATAGTGGTTTGAATCCTTGTCTCAACCTCATTGGCCTTCTGTTCAAACTCTGCAGCCTTGGCCTCAGCAGCTGCAACTCTCTCTTCCAAAGCCTTCTTCTCTTCGTCGGAGATACTTGAAGCAGGCTGCTCTGTAGAATCGGAAGCTACGGGCTCCGCAGGGGTCTGATCGGTAGTTTGAGCAGAAGCATTGGCAGTGGCCTCTTGGAGCTTCTTTGTCGCCTCATCACGCTCAGAAATAGCAGTCTGCAACTCATTGCGGAGAGATTCAAGCTGTTGCTCTGCACCTTGCTTCTGCCCATTGATGGCTTCAAGCTCCTTGCGAGCATCGGCAAGCTGTTGCTCAAGCTGAGCAACAACGTCGGAAGATACGGAAGCTTCAGCAGGTTGGGCAGGTTGGGCAGGAGTAGGGGTAGAGTTTGCAGTCTGAGCCTGTTGTCGCAATTGCTCGACCTCCTTCTGGAAGTTTTGTATTTGTTGTTCAAGCGCAGACTTCTGGTTTCTCGATTCCTCTGCCTCCTTCTTGGTACCTTCGAGCTCACTTGTAGCTTTGTCCAAGCTCTCTTGCAGTTGGTTGGCACGCTGGATAGCCTCGTTCTTCTCTCCGGTAAGTTTCCTTGATCGTTCCTTGGCCTGCTCAACAATCTTGGCGCGCGTGGTACTCCAGTTGTTTCGCTCACTTTCCATGGAGGCTTCGAGTTCGGTGATCTTGGCCTTCAGGGGCTCCTCACCTTGCTTCAAAGCATCACGTTCAGTTTCCAACTCAGTGATCTTCTCCTTAAGCTGCTCCATCTCAGCGGGGTCGACTCGTCCATACTTGGTCAGAATGCCCTCAGTGCGCTTCTGCCATCTGTCGCGATCCTCCTGGATTTGCTTGATTTCATCCTCGAGGAAAGACTTCTGAGTCTTGAGCGTGTCGATTTCAGCCTCCAGGGGCTGGATACGGGCCTCCATCTCTTCAATCTTCTTGTTTTTCTCGCCGATCTGGTCCTTAAGCTGCTGATTCTCGTTGCGCAATGTCATACTGCTTTCGCGATAGATATTGAGCTCATTGAGCTTCTCCATGAGGTCCTGGTGTGTCATTGAAGTGCGACCACTCTGGGCAGCCTGTGTGCGTTCTTGATCAAGCTTGAGACGTGCCTCGTCTAGCTGTGACTGGGTATACTCAAGTTGTTGCTGGAGTCGCTTGGCCTCTTGAGCCTTGAGATCATACTGAACCTCGAGAATCTCCTTCTCTCTTCGGAGGTAAGTGTTGAGTTCCCGGAGACCCTCACTGGCGTCTCCCATAGGAACTGGCGACATTCTTTCGTCCTCCTCTTCTCCGCCACTTCGCTTCTGTTGAAGAGCGGCAACTTGTGTAGACAGGGCTTCTAGTTGTTGGTGAAGAATCTTGTTCTGGGAGTTGACATCTTCTCTTCGAGTCTTTAGTTCTGCCATCTCCTGCTCCAGCTGCTGTCGACGTTCCTCCCAAGAGCTTTCGCTTTGAGCAAGGGTAACCTTTGCAGAGTCCGCTTCCGACTTGAGCGATGCGGCTTCGCTCTTGAGTGCATTGTAGTCGGTTCGTAGTTGCTGAACAAGCTTAGCAGCCTCGGCATGCTTCACTAGCTCCTGCTCGTAGTCTTGCTGGGCCTTGGAGGCGATTTCAGCTTGAGCGCGTAGATCTTGCTGATGGAAGCGAGTTGCCTCCAGGTGCCTTGCGCTCTCCTCTTTGAGTCGGTTCACCTCCTCTTGTAATATGGACTTCTCATCCTCATACCGTCGTGCAACCTCACCCTGGGAGTCACGTAGGCTAGAGAGCTCGGTGTTAGAGCGAGACAACTCCGCCGACAAGTCCTCTGCACGCTGGCTAAGCTCCTTGATTTTCGCATCCTTTTCCTCAATGATGGCCTCCATCTCTTGTCTATATTGTTCTTGTGATCCCCGTAGATCCTCAAGCGCTTCTTCATTAGCCTGGCTGAGCTCTTTGAACTGCTCAGCCTGGGTCTTCGCGTTCTCGAGATATGTATTGGCCATGTCCAAATTCCGCTTCAGGTCGGAGATTTCGACGTTGAGATCCTGGATCTCGTTTTCGAGTTGCTGTTGTTGCTCGCTAACCTCAATAGTTCCAGGTCGGGGCGTAGGTCGGGGTTGGAGTCTTCCAGCTCGTTCCTCAGCGTTTCGTAGCTCAACCGTCAGCTCATCAACGCGAGCCTGAAGGTGATCTCTGCTGGTCTTAACAGCGACATGCTCCTCACGAATCTGGCTCAGGCTTGCCATCAGTTCGTCAATTCGCTTCTGTGACTCCTTTGACTCGAACTCCTTCCTAAGTTGCAACTTTTTGGTTTCCTCTGCTTCATAAGTGAGCTTTCTCTGGGCGTCGCTCAGTTCCTGCTCGAGGCTTTCAATCTTGGCTTGCGCTTTGCGTCGGGCTTCCGAATCAGCCATGTTGCGCTCATTCTCGATCGACTGCTGAGTTGCTAACAAATTGTTGAGTCGATTCTTTTCCTCGATAAGGTTCTCGTTGTCTTTGCTTAGTCTATCCTGAATGTCCTTCCAAAGCTTCTTCTCTGCCTTCAGGTTCGCAGTCTCATTACGAACGCTATCAAGCAAACCTCTGGCCTCAATGAGTTCTTCAGCAACCTGTTGCGTCCGAATATCTTGCTTAGCAGCAGTCTCAGACAAGGTCTGTGCTCGCTTTTGAAGTTCATGGTTCTCACTTTGAAGTGCCACGAAGTTGGTGTGTAACATTTCACGCCTCTCAGATTCAAGGCGGGCTTCGGCGTGAAGTTTAACCTTGTCGGTCTGTAGGCTGTTTCGTTCGGCTGAGAGAGCATCTATCTGATCGCGCAAATCCTTACGAACTCCGTCCTGCGCCTCGCGGTAGTTGTCGTATTCAGACTGAAGCTTGCGCAGTGCCTCGTTTAGAGTCTCGGTTTGCTCAGTTGCCTCAATGCTGGCCAAGGGCAATCGCTCGCCACCAGCAATGGAATTGCGCATCATAGATGCTTCATCACCGTGGACACCCCGTTGCTGCAAAAGCCTTCGGAACATATCACGCTCTGTCTTGAAGCTCTCCATCGTCTTCTTGATAGATCTTGCCTCATCGGTCATGTGACTAAGTTCCTGCTGAAGCTTCTCAACCATGTCGTGGTCTTGCTTGGCCTGGTGCTTCTCTGCGAGTGCTTCCTCGCTTTCGAGTTGATTGGCAAGCTCCCGAGTAATGCGAAGAAGGTCTTCGTTCTTGGTTCGCAGAGAATCAATATCCTTGAACACCACCAGCTTCTGCGTAATGAATTGGTGAGTGTCGGACATATCTGACAGCGCCTCCTCTGAAATCTCTCCTTTCTGTAGTTGCTGAAGTCGGAAAGTCTCTTCATCAGTGAGTCGGTCTGTACCCTTCTCCATGGTATGGATCTGGAATAACAACATGTTTATTTGAGTACCAAGATCTCGAAGTTGAGTGCGCAGAATATATGTTTCAGATTGCGAAGTTGCGAGTGCGCTCTCTGCTTTCCTTGCTGCTCGTTTTGCCTTGTCTCGTTCCTCAAAGCTGTTTTGAGACAACTCTGACATTCGAGTAATCTCTTCACGAAGCTGTTCAGCTTCAGTTTGAAGATCTTGGATCTCGGGGGCCTTTGCTTCTAGAGCAGTCATCATATTGTCAAGCTCCTCGGAGAGCTGAGCGTTGCGACGCTTTTCAGTAGCCAGTTGACCCTTAACTTGGTACAGCTGGTCAAGGGCCTGCGTGGTGGTTATCGCACCCTTGGCTCGCATAGACGGTGTGAATGGAGAGGAAGGTCGCATCAAGGAGCCGTTGGCACGGGGAGTTTCTGGTGCAGACTCGGGTGGTGGTGCGTGCTGCTCAATACGAGCCTGAAGCTCGTCAATTTCGGACTGAAGTTGGTTAATGCGTTCCTCCATTTCACTCGTAGTCTGGCGCTCTTGCTCAAGCTCGGTTCGAACGCGTCGGAGCTCGTCCTCGTAGTTATCGCGAAGTCGCTCCTTTTCGCGTTCAAGATCTTGCACTCGTTCTTGATGTTTCTTGCTCAGCTGGTTAGACATCTCAACCAAACGTTTCTGAGCTTTAAGCTCATGCTTATAGCTCTCGATTGTCTGCGCAAAGGTTCCCTCCTGGCTCTGGACCTTCACCAAAGCTTCATCCGCCTTGGCTTGCATGGCATCGAGTCGATCGCGGAGCTGTTGCTCTGTTCTCTTGAGAGAGTCAACCTGGGATTGAATGTCTTCATTTTGTCGCTGGAGCTCGGCAATACGGGCGCCCTTTTCCTTTCGGTACTTGAGGCCCTCCTCGCTCTTTGTCTTGAGTTCATTCTCTAGCCATTCGCTGTTCTTTCGGGCAAGATCGAGCTGTTGTTGTAAGGATTCTTCTCGGTACTTGGCGCTGTTGAGCTGGCCCCGTGCATTCTGCTCCGATTGTTGCAGTGCAGTGATCTCACGAGAAAGCTCGACGTTTCGCTGGTGCTGCTTCGTGAGTTCTTCAGTGATAGTCTGATCGCGCTTGTTGTTGGATTCAATAATGCTCAAGTTGGTTCGGTTCGAAGATTGAAGGGTCTCAATCTTGTCATTGAGGGCCTTGATCTCGGCATCATAATCCGATTTCTTAGATTTGAAAACTTGAAGTTCGTTCTCGAGAGATTGTCGCTTCGTTTCTGTGGGGCAAGCGGATGTCAACAACCATCTAACTTAGTTTCGCACAGTCTGTTAAAACATACCTTCGTCCTTGAGCTGCTGCCTAGCCTCTTCAACGTCTTTGAGGGCCTTGTCCGCAGTAGCTTTGAAAGTTTGCGACCGCGTTTCAGAGCTGCGCACCGCGTTCTCTAGTTCAATATCGGTCTGTAGCTTTTCAGCATAGAGGGTGTCAAACTCGTGCGCTTTGGCTGCAACAGCCTGCAGAACAATGTTGACGAGCTCAACGGTCGGTTCTGTCGTTAGAGACGCGATAACGGGCTGGTCGAGGCCGAGGTGGCCGGCGACGTAGCCAATGTCCACGTCTGCGGCCGCCATGGTCGAGGTTGGATCAGGTCAATAGCGCAATACTCGTCATTACCGCAGCTACGCGCTCGAGGGGGAAAGCCAAATGAAAAAGAAACCCAAGCCCACGTCGGTTGTCGCTTCGATATGTGTCTATCAGATCAACAAATGAGGGTGAGACGTTGATGAAATTCTCCGACAAAGGAAATGGAGCCTTTGTTGTTGGAGAGACTAGGAAATTTGGAGCTCCAAAGCTGAGATGCAACACGCCAACGCTTGCTACTGGGGAAGCAACGGGCACGGGCCAGCTGCAGGTGGAAGCTGCGTTTGTACGGCGCCGAGTTTTTCCGGCTTCCACAAGCTTACCCTACACCCCGAGCGTCAATCACACGCTGTTTAAATTTTGTAAACATAAGGCAGCGTAGGAGGTAGGTAAGGCATTTACTAATACATCTCTGCTCTACTTAGTAGGTACTCGTAAAGGAAATTGTGAACTAGGTAATATTTTAAAGTGCAACCACCTTGTGTTGAGTGATCGAATGCCCCTACGACCCGTGAGTATATAATTTAGAGTCTCACCCACTTCTTCTAGTCAAAATCAGAAACACAGCAAGATCTGTATTACAATCCTTGCAACCACACGAAGGGAGTAGGGAATATACTCGAGCAGATATAATTAAAGGTTCTTAACAACATTAAAACTACAAATTTGTCTGGTATCCATCAACAACCCGTGAATGAATTACTCCTATCACCAAAAAGCAACCATAACTCCAGTTTTTGAAGCCATTGCAAGAATAGAGGACATCAATATCCTTCTATCGACTTCGTATATTAGAATCTAGCTCATAAGCCTCAACAGGCCCTGACTGAAAACCCATTCCATGAAGGCCAGAATATGCTGGCGCAGGACTCACTGGTGACACATATTCTGATTGTGCTGGTGAATTACCCCAGTTAGACTTGGCAAGGTGAGCTTGAAGCTCAGCTGTGGGTGCATGGTTAGGAGGGAGCTCTGCCCTCCGCCCAGTTCCGGTTTGAAAGAAGTGGTCGATGACAATTCAGAAACAATCGGTGGTGCAGTGTGACCCTTGATATAAGCACTATTGCCCATGAGCTCTGGATGTCCAGTATATTCTGGAGGCCCGTCGGCATTGTTGGAGAGTTCTTCGCCCTTAGCTTGACGTTGACGCTTTCTTCGAATACAGAGGAATAGTCCCGCACCAAGAGCGGCGACCACGACAACGCTAGCAACTCCTCCAACGATCGGCGCGATACTATTCTTCGATTCATCCTCCTCCTTATCTTCATGGCCAGGGTTAGACTCTTCCGCAGTGATCGAACTCGAGGTTGCAGTTGCGCCAGCTGGAACTGTTGTCCCTGGGCCAGCTCCTGAACTAGCAGTCGGATACGACTGGAAGATTGATTGGCTGACTGTAGCAACAACCAAACTCTCAGCGGCGCTGCAATAGTACCGAAATACATCGATGGCGGATGTGACGTTGGCAATGTGAGTGCTATCGCAGTAGTCCTTGACTCGCTCTGTCAAACTGCTAGAGATGATCTTTGACATCCCTGATTTTATGCAGATGCATGAAGCCAGCTCTTGAGGACCGTCTCCACATAGCCAGGAGCTTTGCTGTATTGTTATTAGAGACAGTGTCACATATCGAGACATTGGGACTCACCTCCATAACTGCAGAAGCTATCCCGGACTGGGCACATTTGTTGAGAGACTTAAATTGCGGCATGGCTGTGATGTAGTATGACACTAACAGTATCAACATTAGACTGATTCCATGAGACATGATTTAAGACTCACTATCCCCAGGAGGCCCTTTCGGGGGTGCAAAAGACGTTGTACCGTCGTTCATCTGACAGAATTCGCTGTAGAAGTTCTGGGCCGAAGTGACGTCTCCGTTGTTGGAACATGAATATTTCACGGCACTCTTGAGTGTTGAAGTAATATCTTGAACAACATCTTTCTTGTTACAGACACACGGCGCATTCAATTCGGCGGCTTCAGGACACCTTGACGACCCCTATATTCATGTTAGTCAGGCCAAGCCCCTATTACTGGACTTTGGAAGCTTTCATACAATGTTGACCACGGCGTAGGATAATCCCGACTGCGCGCAAGGCGGGAGATATGCCAACTCAGGAAGATCTGTTATATATGCCTCGACGATATTCTTGGTCGGCGAAAAGAAAGTGATATGTTCCTCCTGGTTGCAGTACTTCTGCATCAGCTTAGACGCGCTTGACAGATCCTCCGTCGCGCTGGAGCCGCAGCTATATTCTATATCGGTCGAGATCGATGAGGCAACTTCGTCCATTCGAGTCGAGCAGATGCATTTCTGCAATTCGGTTTCTGAGTCGCCGCACATGGTCGAGTACGTCTGCATGCCGACATTGTATGAGATTGCGCTGGAAACACATGGCGCCTAAACAGTCAGTATTGCACTGATGCTCTTTCCCAGGTGCCGTACCAAGTAGGTAAAGATCTCGAGGTCAGTCACGTAAGAGACATCTTTTGCGGTAGCCAGGACAGCCAAGCCCAACAGGCCGATCCACGAGAGGCCGTGTAAGTGCTTCATTGTATAAACTGACACTATAATAAAAACACCAAAAAGCACAGAAAACAACGAAACAAAGATCTTCACACTCAGCTGCGCACAATGCAGCCGGAACATTCCGTCTTGAAAAGGAGCTCTTCATCTTGCCAGCAGCCAGACCATCCTGTAAAATGCCCTATTCTCCTGGTGTGAAGACTCAAACAGCGCCTCTCGAGTCTAGATACAAATTGGGCCAGGACCCCTGAGGCTAGCTGAGATAACATGCCTAGCTTGTACAGCACACCATCAGCTGCATTTTATCCCACCACCCGAGAGTACAGTATAGTGATTCAGGTCCTGCATCTAAGCAAAGAATAGAGTTATCTCATGCTTAAAGAGAAAACTACTCGGGTGAGACAGCTGCTGAGAGTTTGTAAACGAAGTGTTTCATAGTTGAGGGTGCGTGCAGAAGAGGTCGGCTCAATCATCACAAGACGTGGGCTTTTCTTAGCGCCCCTGGGCTGCATGCTTTTTGTTCGACCAGAGCAACAGACAAACGATTTAATTTCCCTTGAATAGAGAGGTTGAGTCTCACCAAGTTATATACTGAAACCAAAGACAGATGGAGATGGAATTATCCTTTAATAAAGATTTCAATGTTTCATAGTTGATTCAGGTCTCACATGTTATTTCCAAAGGGTGTTTCGATGACCAAAACACTCGTTCGTCTGTCTCAACTGGTCCCAGTGGAGGTCAAAGCGACACCTGAATTGGGAATAAGGACTTTACCCATCTGGCCATCCCAGCCGGTGGATGCATACTCCTGATTGAGCTAGCCCCCGCGCCACACGGATAGTGACTGAAGCGCACCTCGAACCATTGGCTCTCCTGAAATGACCTCCAGGCTCAGTAACTAAGACAATGCCAAGGATTGGGAATCACTCACGACATGAGACGAGTCAGCGACGAGAGCAGGCGACACGCACGACAGCGCATACTGTGAGTATGGTGATCATTTGACGAATGGGTGATGGAATAAAAGGCGATCAACTGATGTGGTGAAGAACTTGCTTTGCAGTCTCGATAGAGTTACCCGAACATGAGTCTGGCCAGGTCTTGTCTTGTTGGCTGGGTACGTAACTTTCCAGGTTCTCCGGCTCTAAAGACCGCGGCAGTTAATTTTCCCCTCCACCATGACGTCGTCTTTTCCCTTCAATCCGATCACATCTCGATGTTGCAACGACGGATCTTGGGTGATGTCAGAAGAGCGACGATCTAGCTTCAAGACAAGGTGTTTTCCTTGGTAGTGTTTATGGTTGTTGTAGACCTCCAAACTTTGAAGGTTGCATCAAGAGGAGCCATCCAAATTTTCACGTCGATCACTCAAGTATTGCATGGCTATGAAAAGTATGTATCAAAATTATTTGGTAGATTGTTCGTTGCTGTGCTATAGTAATAATATGGTAGCTGTTATCCCTCAGCTGTGATATTGGTGGTATCCCGTAATCCGTAATTGTCCGGTGCCATTGCATACATGTCCATAACGCCTTGCTAATACTCAGAAAACATAAGAAACCATTATGTGGCTAGTATGGCGGTTGCTGCGAACTTGGCTAGTGTCCCAACTTCCGCTTAAAAAAAGCAGTATAATATCAAAGACAAAAAGAAATATTCGTAGAGTGGTAATGTGTAAGCGCTTATAGGACGCGCACAATCTTGGGAACACGATACCGCGAAGGGCTGTCGTAGTACTCGCTGATCATACCGCCCTGAAGACCCATAGGTCTCCGGGGAGGTAATCTTCCGTTGACACTCTGGTCTCGTGCGGAAGCTGTCTTGCGCGAGTCGCGGCTATGCTCACGCTTATCTTGTCGCTCCGAGGAGACTTGGCGAGAGCGTTCAGAATTATGTGTCTCAGAGGAAGATGTCCTGGAACTGGCGCGAGATCGGGATCTTCGAGGGCTTGCGTGATCCCAGCCAACGGGCTCTTCTGAGATCTCGTCAAGGAGATCATCATCGCTGTCCTCCTCGTCGCTTTCAGGGTGGAAGGTACTGTTAAGAGTCTCCCAGAGATCAAGACCAAGATCGTCCCAGATGACGACGGCTTTGAATAAACGACGGCAGGCTTGTGTGCCAGCAGTCTTGTTGAGCCTGGCAAAAGACTCGAGCTCGCCTAGGCTGGGTAGGTTCTCCCAGGCAATGGAGATCTGATCGGATTGGTCCTTGAACGGGGATCGCTCAAGGTAGTAGAGGAGGAAGTCTGAGGTTTCGGCCTTGGTTGCGAATTCAGCTTCCTCAAGAGCCTGTAGGCGAAGCTTTTCTTCTTTGTCCTTTTGCTCCTGTTCTTGTTGCTGCCTTTGCTTGCGTCTCTTGGGTACACCAAAGAGTGGGACCTTGGGGACGTTGGAAGTGGTTCCTCGGAGCATCGTTGCGGTGTTGTGGGCTGGCGTTGACTAATGCAGGGAGGTATAGTAAACGTTGTCGAGGTGCTGTATTGGTATATATGGCTGAGCCAGGTCGGATGATGGGCTGGAGGGGTAGGAATGGGTTGTTGGTCGACGGGGAAGCAAACAAGACAATATGCGTGTCAGGTTGTTGCTATTAAAGGATGTTTATGCATGCGTGTATGCAAGGTGAGAGCACAAACACGACCCAAGCTTGTTAGACGTTTCAAGAGACCAGCTCGTCGAAGCTTTTGGATTTAGTACTGATCTTGGGAGATACAGCTGGAAAGCAGAATGTCTTGACGGGAAGAACAAGATGGGAAAAGTTGAAGTGGTAGGGGTTCTGGCAGATGGATATATGAAGAATTGGATTGGATCGAAATGAATGACACCCTGGGCCTTGTTCCTGGTCCTTTTTGTTTGTCTTTTGTTGTGTTGCGCTGACTAGCCGGGGACCGGGGGGTGTAGGTAAATGTGATGAGGATCCGCGGCTATTTTGGTGGCAGAGGTTGAGGTAGCCCAAAGCCCGTGCTTGTACTGTGAGGTACTGTAATAGGTGGTAATTGTATTCTCGGTTTCGGAACTTCGCGGATTGGTTGGTGATCGTGAGAAAGAGAGATCAGCGTGTTTGAGAAACGGGGGAATAGAGGATGCTTTTAATATCATTGTTTCTGGCTGCTTGCTTTTTCTCTTCCGACCCCTTGGCTCGTAAAATCTACTCCTTTCAGGTTTAAGTTGTTGTTTTAGGCTGGGCTGGGCTGGGCTGGGCTACTGCAGCCTCAGCCATCATCTGTAGGTACATCCTCTAGTGCAGGTCCGTAATTCCATTTACCAAAAACGCCAGAGCGGACCCGTGTCATCATTGAGAAGCTGCTGGAGACTGACCTGGAGGCGCCCAGCCTGGGCTTGCGATGGCTAATTTAGTCGCAACGGTGTCGGTGTAGTTGGGTGAGTAGGTTGCTCACTGTCGTGTACTGTATTGTAGCAGTCAGGCAGTGTAGGTACGAGGCCCCAGAGCACAGTACCGACCTACGGAGCTCTGCTAAAATGATCACCCACTGATTTCCCCCTTGCCTTTCCCAAAAGTCTGGTCTGCCAAGAAGAGAAGCGAGTAAGGCGCACCAGTCACCAGAGCAGAAGACCCCAGCAGAGTGAGGCATCAGCGGGTTTACCTGAACCTAGGTACGGTAGCGAGTTTTGATCCTTGTCCCGTTTTGTCTTTCATCATTGTCTTTCCGATGCATCTGATTTCTGGTTTGTCCCATCCCGAGTTTGGGGGTTTGTTCACGAGGATGCTTCGTGATGATCAGTCGACAATTCTATTGGTTTCGAGACGATACAGTACGGTTACGAACAGACGGTTCAACATTAGCCGGCTGGAGGGGCGCCAAAGCCAAACCGTACAGTAAGTAAATTCGGAATAGAGGCTATTTGCTTTCCCCCAGCTCCCGCTCAGCCCTTGAACTGTTTGAAATGAGTTGTCTTGTCAAGTGGAGGCAACAAAAGCTCATGACCTCTTACATATGTGACAAAAAGACTTAGGTAAGCTTAGTATTATTTTCTTATCACTCTGGACTAGATTATTTTGGCACCTTGAGTAAACGTCAGAAGGTTTCTTGCTCCCTCGGGGCTTGTCAACGTTTGATGGTTGTCAGACGGTCCCTGATCGGCATGTGAGTTCGCCGAACCCTAACTCAACATCTTACTTTACGAGCCCGGCAATGTCTCGTTTTGCCGGGTTACGGGTTAGCTCTTTGCCAGAGGAATGCGGTACTCGCTCGAATCACCGCTCTCTTCTCTTGTATTGTCCGGTCTGTCTCGCCTTTCTATTGTGAAGCTTTCCATTGTAAAACGCGAGGCGTTGCTGCTCGTCATGAATTTTCCCTAATTCTCCGCGGAAGCCGAGTGACCGAACGGATACTGTTCTGTTTGAAACCACTGTTTGCTGCAGCCATTACGGTCTTGGATGCCTAATTGGTTATCGCGAGCAGAGACAATAAGACGCTATTTCTGTTAGGTGCAGCAACATCAGGATTATTGTGAGCGTTCCGTGATTCCGACTCCGTCCCGTCATTAGTGTCTGTACCCGCCAGTTCCTAGTCTCCGCTGCAGTACGATCCCGCCCGTGCGAACGAGCAGTCCTGGCCTGAGGATGATTTAGATGGATGGATGTACCTGGTCGGCCCGTCAAAAAGAGGCACGGACACAGATGGACAGGTCACGCCAGCCAATACTACGGCACCCTAGGCTTCTCGCACGGTTGGGGCACCCTTGGGATTGCTCATGATAGGTCGGCTTCTGTTCCGGAGGCATAAATGGGACAAGGCAGGGGAAGAGACGAGACGAGGCGAGACCCCAAAAGCAAGGGACAAGTACTTTGTAACGAGCCTGAGCCAGGAGAGAGAAGAGAGGAGAGGGAGCGCTGAAACGCCAACAGTTGGTAACATTCCCCGTGTCCCAGGAACCCGGAACGAGAACGACAATCTGCCTTTCCCCCGACATCGCAAACTAGGCCCTATCCTGTCGAGTAACTTTCTCAATGTTCAGTGTCCACGCAATCAGTATCAATGAACCGCGAACGCCAAGGCTTTGAAACTGTAGCCTCGTTCAACCACGGCTAAAGCCATTGAGGCGCAACTTTGCCCTCGATAAGTACATACACCATCGACCATGTGGCACTTGACTCGTCAAACTCGCGTTGAGGCTTCCAAGTGCCTATTCAGAATCCACTCACCACTTCTGGGCACTCCCGCTTTGCTCAAACCAGAATGCGATCTGCAAATCCCCAGCTTGTGCCGCGTCTAGACTCCCCGACTAGACCCGACCCATTAGTTATTCTTTCACGCCAGTCATAGCTTGTATCTTGATATCAGATCAGATCAGTTGCACTAATAGGTAAAACCTCAACCAACAAGACTGTTGAAGTCCGCAGCACGAGGCGTCTGTGTTTACGAGTCCACCGCTTTTCTTTATCCCACTGAACTACCGACAACTGTTTCTTACAGGCGTATTCGATCGAGGCTTGCTCGTATCCCACAAGACGACATCACAGTGTCGAATGGCCTTCCACTACCGCACCTCAAACGAGCTACCATGACTTTTCGCCCGGACTCTGTCCGTAGTCAAACCCTCCACTTCGGTCCGCGATGGGGACTGGAGGTTAATTCACATGATGGCTTTGCGGTTCTACGTAATCCTCCGGTGATGGAAGTACCTGAGATGCCCGTCGCTCGAAACAGTGACATTCCATGAACCCTTCTCTCTTTCTTCGGCCTCCCCAGATTCATACTTTCTCCATGCCTCATCTGACGGCATATACCTTAAGTGCGCTTCCACCGAGAAGGAAGAAACGTCCAGAAGGAACCTCTGCCTGGGCTTTGCATACGTAGCACGTTCTCTGCATCTTCTGTTGAAGTTAAAAGGCGCGGCTACATTCCAACCATTATCCTTCGCGCAACTTCTACCCCGAAGAGGAATCGCCTCTCGGGTAACTCGTAATTCCCCAGCCCGAGAGCGACAGCTGCGGCAGCGGGTAGATAAGGCTCCTAGTCAAGATTAAGCAGCCGTCAAAGCTGTTATGGAATTCAGCAATGAGGCTTGTGCATTGAGGCTTCGAGTGTGACGTCTATTCAGAGATGTTTTTTGGTCACTGGATGAATGAGTATGAGGATTGTGGCTGAAGTCTCTTTCTCCCTGGACAAACTCTCACTCAAGATCAGTAAACAAAATACATCGAGGGTCTACTCGTGGAATGAAAAAGTTCTTGGCGATCAGAACAATGCCGACCAAAAGGCAATCGACTCTATTGTCATCTCTTTCAAGACTGGTCTCGCTCTTTCGATGTTGTCCCTGAGAGCCGATTAAGATCAGACAAAGCTTGGATGGGCTATAACCAACAGCATAAATCAGGCACAGGTCCCTGAATGGGTAATTTCAACGTGGTTGAACTTTGCAAACTCAATTTTGCACAGATTCTATTCCCATCTTCAACCTCAGCCTTAACAAGGGTGTATCACATACCCACAGACGTTCATGGCATGTTCGGCATAACGGCATAAACATTGTTTCTCTTAGCTGTTCATGCAAGTCAAAGCAAACACCACCATACCATCCGTGCGAACCATCTCTGCCCAATGTCTGATCTACCCGTCTAATTTAGGTAGCATGATCCTCCTCTATCTTTCATAGACCCGTGCTAGCAGCTGCCTTGTCGATCCAAGACCCCAGAATCTGGTAATTAGTGTGCGCCATACCAAAAACCGCCGCGTTCTTTGGCCCCGAAATTCGCGGCGGCGGCATGGTTTTGTGCAACCGAGCATTCAAAGTTAAAAGCCTTATGCTAATGGCTAAGCAAGCTGGAAATAAGAGAATTACTTGGGCTCGTTAGAGGGGAGACTAATGCACGCACGTCTATCAAAAATGTCTTGCGATGTTGATGATATTGAGAAGTGACTTTTTGTTTCGGACACCGGAGCAAAGCTGGCGACCAACGGCCTTATTAGAGCATCCAGACATT
Source organism: Fusarium xylarioides (assembly GCA_013183765.1). Taxonomy (NCBI): domain Eukaryota; kingdom Fungi; phylum Ascomycota; class Sordariomycetes; order Hypocreales; family Nectriaceae; genus Fusarium; species Fusarium xylarioides. Next base: position 151,486 of record SRZU01000031.1, on the reverse strand, counting down.
GCCAAGAAAGAACTAACGAATACTAGGCAAGTCCCTCTGGGGAAAAGAGAGTTCGGGCAAAAGCTATCTCTCGAAATGCTTCACATGGCCATCTCAAGAGGCAGATCTTGGGCCTTGGCAGCCAAATCAAGATAATGACAAGGACCTTCTTCCCATGGATCAAATTGATGGGCTTGACCAAAGTGTTGGTGTTGGTTTTGATGGGTCCTTTAGCTTGCAGCCTAGGGATTTGGACAATGCGGTCTTTACAATAGACTTTGCTAACCTCCTGCACAAGGAACCCAATATTGACAGCGACCATCAAAAAGACCATGGAATTTACGCGAAAGACTCTTCAAGAGACGAAGTTCTTGGCTCTTGGCGTTAATTTTATATCATTCTTCTCATCTCGTGTAAGTCACATCGAGGAAACCATCATGTGGCTTGACTACCCCAAAGCCTCCTGATCGCTCAGGACTGGATCTCCGAGGAGCTTCTCCGAGAACAACTCACGACGTGCAAGAATATTCAGATGATTTTGATGTAAGGAGGTTGATGATTTCTTTCTGCTCGAGAAATCAACTGGGGAGCCGAGAGGGCGAGACTACACACATGAACCAATGGGTATAACACAACATGCTCAACACTACCGCAATGCAGAGTCTCTGGATGGCCAGAGAACGGCCAAGTTAGGGTATACTGAATATCGAGGTAACCGATTCAAGCATTGTAGTATTATCTTTGAAGCAATAGCAATCTGTGGGAGGATTTGAGTGTCACAGTGATGGATGTTTGCAAAGTTCTCAACTAGGTAGCCATGCCCAAGCAGCAAAACCCAGTATCAAGTGTACAAACAACCGCAAAGGTAAATGAGTAGTCTGATTATCATGCTCGGAGCCTGGAGGCGGAATATATGAGTTTCTCATGCTTTCCTGGCACAAGCCAGCAACTACTTTGAGATGGAAAGACTCGAGTCCATTTGCAGTTACTTTCATCGGTTTTTGTACACTCTCTGATGTAGTAATAACCACTTTATTTGTCTAGAGCTGGTCACTTATGATGTTGAAAGTGCTAGATTTGTTAACACTGTCGAATGTGAATACCCTCACTTCCCAGCAGTGGCAGCTTGGCTGGCACTGCCGTGCAGCTGTTAGAGCACTTCCCACTGGACGGTTGCTGGGCAGTGAATTTACACCAGCATTTCAAAACAGACAGAGATTCATTTTATTTTCATTTCATCAAAATCTTCTTCTCCGATTCCCCATCGCTGCTCATCGTTCACTTCACTTCACAACAGTCTTTAATGAACCACTGCACTTCATCAACTGCATCCTTTCACCAACTTCACCATTTCTACCACAAAACTCTCAAGTAATCACTGATATCAACAAAACTCAGTCACAATGTTCTGGCGTCGCTCCCGTCTCACATATGACCCGGAGCAATTTCCCAACTACCGCCCTTACCCCGAAACTGGTTTCGAGCGCCTCATCAAGGAGTGTCCGAATCCATTTCACTTCATTGCCTTTACAATCAGATTTCAGATTTCTATTTTCAGTATCATTCTCGAGTGGTTCTGCATGATGCTTCGCAGTCCTCTTCAGTACTCCAAGCACAACGATTGGATCATCGGCCACTACGAGGCAAGCCCTACTGTTTCTCACATGCTCTGGGGAGCCTTCATCACTACCTGGTCCTCTCACTTCATGTACCGTATCGTCAAAGCTGTTTGCGAGGTGATTATTGATGCCTATGACGACCCTGTGTGGGCTCTTTATGAGATCTGGGATCTCGGGGTATACTCGCAGTTCTTTCTTGTCCGCACCATCTTTTTCATCCTGACTACCATCTTCAACTTCATCTGCTTTTGGACTGTCTTCCTCTTCAACATGTCGACATACTCATTCGCCGTCTGCCTCACCCTGCTCGGCGCTGTTGCCATGTGGCAGCTACACTATTACTTTTTCGTGTACAGTCCTCAGGAAGTCCCTGAAGAGGCCTCATACCAGTCCCCCGAGAAAGAAGTTCTTTCTACTCCCGACAGACCAGGTCGCTGCTTTCGAGTACCTACACCTTCTACTGGGTCGTCCACTTCTTCCTCCCGATCATCACCTGGGCATACTTCACCTCACCATCGACCCCGACCATCAAACAAACCTCCTGGCGCTGCATACGTCAAAGTATCTCCCAAAGCCATACAAAAGCTTCATGACGAAGGAGTCTTCGTCCCAGAACCCACCAGAGTTGCCGACTACTCTTATCTGGAACCCTTCGCAGTAAAACGCCCTACCAACTTCAGCCGCTCTGATGCGAAGGCGCACTTCCGAAGAGCTAGGGAAATCGACAGGAAGAAAGGCATAATATCAAACAGTCCTGACCCTTATAAAGATGACCCCCCCTCTCCTACTGTTATTACAAAGACCGCGTGGATTCATTCCAAGATGGATGCTGTCGACCGAATGCTTCGAAACATCACGGAAGATCTCACTGAGATGAACACGCTGCTTAACACTTTCAAAGACAAAGGCAGTGTCAAGCCCCTTCCCGACGCCTCCCCCGCGATACCATTGTCGCCCCGAACACAACGGCGAAACGCAACTCTCGCTGAGAAAGACCGCATTGGAGAAGTCATTAATGATTACCGACGTGAGATCAGTTTCCTCTCAGAGCGTGTCTATAGGCAAAAACCCTGGACTGAAGACATGCTGAAACACATCGATCGTCTGGTTGCCCATGCAGGAGATGCCGCTTCCCGCGCAATTCGTATAGAAGTCGAAGATTGTAAAAGGCGTGTTGATCTCGCGTTCAAGGGCGTGGACGCGACACTTGCGACCTCTGATGGAATTGCAGACTTTTGCATTGATCGCCAAATAGAACTGGAGGCCCAAGCCAAGAAGCTACGTCGTATGGATCGAACTCTGGCTAAGCATCCTATCATTCCAATCTTTGATGAGTACTATGGTTGATCACCACCGAGTTTTGACTCATCTTTATCGACTAAACGATTAGCAGAGTGCTATTATATACATATACACCACCGAGAGCACTTGAAGACTGAGATTTTGGAGTTCGGGATTATACCCTTTGCTTTGCTACACATATCAGAGACACTTGCATGATTGACTACGAAGTCGGGAATATGATATCTTAGGTTAATATTAAGTATAGCAGTCAGAGCTGACAATTCAGTAATGAATCAGATGATTAGTGCCATAATGTTTGTTCTTGTGCTTCCAAAGTGTTCTTTCTTTCGAATCAGCTATGATGCTAATCATTGTGAAAAGGCCTGCCGCAACAATAGCTCGCTTGTCTGTATCATCCAGGTCGCCTACGTATAAATAATTTCTTTCTCTTGAGTTACTCTGGTAATGGTAGGTGGCTCATGATAAGTAGAAGACGTTGTCCAATACGATCAACCCATATCAATAAGAGCGCTGGGGATGAGATTAAGAGAGATGTGAGTGGCTGCTTCTTGAGGTGCATTCTTGGCCTTTACAGATCTGAAGGAGCCAGGAACTCCGGTCTATTGGAGCTGGCGCTGTCGAGGCGTAAGTGAAATAAGTCGTTGAGCCGTGGTGGTGTATAGTAGCGATAGCCTATAGGATATAGGGACAGAAGCCGGAGCTAGAGCCAGAACATGTTTCGATGAGACTATCTAAACGAAGGAAATAGTGCAAGTGACATTTAGAATCTATAAGTAAGGTGTATGATGGGAGCTCCGTAACTACTGGCTTTGATGTAAGTAATGCGAGTGATACATACAATCCTCAATGAAGATGACGATGTTATCCTCAACCACCGAAGCCAGTTTCTAATGACTTGAAACCGATCACTGTGACAGATACTTCTCGGTGACGCCCTATAGTTGCAACGCAACTACTCATCATAAAAAATGGGAGAATACGAGAACGGCCAGAGGTATTGAGGCACGACTGCGATGCCATAGACCATGCGACCTCAGTGAAGGGTGATAATAGCAACATGATATTGACCTTCCTTGATCTTGATATGTGCCATAATTGTTTAGAGAGGCGAGGAGAAGAAATATGTACTCATTGTGGCTATATCTTTACTTGCCAAATCCTCTGTGAACACCTGGGTATCGCACATAAAAATCTCATCTCGTCGTCAAGACAGTTCCAGAACCGATCCTCCAATGAATTCTTCAGGTCAGAAAACTCCCCCAGATCCATAGACTGAACAGATGATCATCAAGACCACCAAGGCACCAGCTAATAACCAGTAGACTTAATACCATGAACCTGCCAGTAAAGACCTCCTTTCTTCCCAACCTCGTCAGCAGCACACTTGACAGATCCACGAGCTGCCATCTCCGTTCCAGCAGAGTACTCCAGAACAGCCTTCTGCATAATCCAAACCACATCATCATCGCCGACTTTCAATCCCTTGTCAGCACGCACAGCAAAGGCGCACGATCCTGATTTGACGATGTTGACAAGCCCGTCTCCCACATCATACTCGCGATTGTCGTCGGAAGCAGCGGGGATGCTGAAAGTGCCATTACGAGTACCAAAGGTTGAGAGAAGCGCTGCACAGTCTCTGTAGTTCGCCCGCTTGGTGCTCTTGGGGGCCTGGTGCGCGTTGTAAGTCTTCTTGTCGCATGTACTGAAGGAATGGTTTCCAGCTGCCCAGTAGGTGTATGGATCTTCGTAGGCGCTGGGTGCTGTGGTTGAGACGGCGATCATGTTGTCTTTGGTGGGAGTGGCCGTGGGCGCTGCCGCTGCAAGGCCGATGAAGACAGCGACAAGGTTGATGAAACGCATCGCGATAATTGATTTAGCGAGCGGAAAGAAAGTTGAGAAGTTTGTTGAGAGAAAGAACGGATCGTGGTGAAGAGCAACGGACCAACAGGCGATCAACACCTATGTTAACGAGTGACTGAGAAAGGGAAACGCTGCGCTGCACTGCAACGAGGGGGCTGGGAGAGACACTCGACAGCAGTTAGTTGACGGGGAAGAGGAAAATAATTATACCCAATTCAGGTGGGAAAGTGGGATGTTTAGATGCGATCACAGGCGGAGATGGTAGTGTTTCAAGTAGAGTGGATGTATGAAACAAGGATCACAATACATATGCAGAGAGGATGGTTTATTTTGAGCGACATTTTGGGAACAGATTGATTAGACTCGGAAAAATCAGTGCTGTTTTGCTTTTAAATGTATTGGGTTGCAACGAGTGAAACAGGGTGACGGGCTGTGTTTGTTTAATTGCGATAATCATACCGGAGGATTTGGTGTTTGTGTTTCCGCTTTTTGATGGGGACGATGTTTCGAGCAAAGTGCCATATTCATGCCGAGATCAACGCGTATAGGTACAGGAGAACGTGTGATTGGAAAGCGATTAGGAGAAGTGAAACGGGCGTCTATATATATTAGGAATTATATGTGATGATCAACCATATGATCTTGTATTATTGGAGTTTAATTCGCTCCCAACATGACTGACTGAGAGCAGGACCAGAGTGACATTCATTACAGTATATACGCTTTGACTATCGCTATGTCTCTCTTGAAGTCCTCGAAACAAACTAGCAATTGTCTACTTCTTTGAAACGCTCTATCTTGTGTGCCTTGGCTTCCTACCATGCGCATAATTTGCAGCCTCCCATCGAGTCTGGATCAGCACTCTCAATCTCCAACCTCAAGATCAAAGGTCGTTGATCAATACCAATTTCATATAATAAAAAAACCTGGCTACAACTGCCGTCAAACCTGAATGTCAGTCCCTATACTGTTACAGTAGGATTTCTCTCCTTGCAAACTTAAATACCCTTCCTTGCAATATCTCGTGATAGAAACCATCAAGTTTCTTGTCCGCAGGGAGCAAGAAAACATTAGACCTTGATATAGGGTGTCAAAATAAACTCAGCAAAGGGCATCCTAAGTCTACAGTAAACTTATCCTATAGGAACTTATGGTAAGTTACCTAAAAAACTTTGTCACTTAGGATCAAGATCCTGAGGTTTCGTTTCTCCCCTGGCTTCCATGTCTCTCAGTAACTCCCCCGGGCCGACAGTGGAGAAGAGTGACGCTCCGGTGGATTGAGAGCCCCCACTCCCAGCGGCTCATCAACCCCGGTCTTGGAGATGATGACGCGAGGGGCATTGGCCAGTGACAGAGCAATTCGTTGGTTTATTTGTTGGGTGATGTTTGTACTCTCAATATGACTTCATATTTCGTGGATCTCTGTCTCAAGGCAGCCATGAAAACTCTTGGCCGGGTAGTCTTGGTTTTGGTTCATGGCCACCAATTCCCACGGCATAAGGGTTGAGTACGCCAATGTACGTTGGAAAAGACCTCGTTATTCCCAGAGGTCACTGTCTCGGCCGATACAGCTCAAATATGACGGTTCTTCAGACTGTTGCTCGTTCATCGAATTGACCCTCTTTATTAAGCCCGCCAGTATCCATCTTATCCCCCATCAACTCCTGGGGTCATCATCTTGGCTCCGTCTTGGCTCCACGTCAAAATGATCACCCCAAAAACCTGTATCATGGACTGCTTGGTAACGATTCAGGTGACCCCTCCAAGAAAAAGGGCCGTTACCACGATGATGGAATGGCTCTGATGATCGTCGGAACTCGGCTGAGGGTGAGTGAGACCCTTTCTTTTCCTTTTTTTTTACTCGATGCAACTCTCAGCTCGTCGCTTGACTCGATTCCCGAGCCCCGATGAACTGTTCTTGTCCCGTCTAGTCCTAGCTAGGGGTATTATCGGCCCCCAGTTTTGGGATCATTGCCAGTTCCTGATATCATCGTCATGGCCTATCAATGGAATGGTATTAACTAGTTAACATTGTCAGGTCAGCTGGAAGAAGAAAATACTGTAAGCAACCTTGATCGATCTCCATGTTGTGTGATTTTTATCCATTGTGACCTCCATCGCTCAATCTTCTCTTCATTGCTTTCTCTTCATATCATACTCAGCCATCACCGTCATCATGAAAACCGCTTCACAACCTTCAGCTCCCCATAATGCAGCAAGCAAAGTAAAGCGGCTCGTCGGCAAAATTCGCCGCCACTCACACCCTCCATCCCCCGAAGCGTCCTCAGCATCTCCCTCATCATCCGCAAATCCATCTCGCGAATCCTCATCATGTCCTATTCCACATCTCGGCAAACATAGCCAACGCCAGAGTCGCCGCGGATCAGCTTCAGAGGAGGAGGAACGCGCGCACGACCTTGAGCTCTGGAACTCAGCATACGATGTCCTCAAGAGAGATGGCACGTCTTCGGGTCTTGTGCTCGCGTATGAGAGCATTATTTCTCATGCACTTCCTGATACTTTGAGGCCGGGACATGACGGGAATGGGAATGGGCTGCCGACAGAAAGTGAGAGGAGAGCGGAACTTATGATGATGATCGCAAAGTCTGGTTTAAACCGCGAAGTTAAGGAGACATCACAAACAGACTCAGGAGACGTTGAAGCAAGAGAAAATCTGATTCACACAAGGTCGACTATAGCTTCATTACTCGATGACCAGCCCAGCGCCGCTGTCGCTTAGGCGGGCTTCTGCTCACTGACACCAGTAGGCTCCGACTGACTCAACCCCTTGAACAGCAAGACTAATATCATCAATAGCTTCTACTAGAACCCCTTCTACGACATGAAGATATCCGCCAGGGGTTTGTGCATATTGCACACACCATTCCTCACTACATGACCCTCCATCGCGCCCTCCATCCATCATCCTGGACATCCCTACCAGAGTTCCAACGTCAACAGCCGCAAGTCCATCAAACTCTTCTAACACTTTATCGACGCATCCTCGAGTACGAGATGAACATTGTCTGCGCCGCTGCGAGCGCCTGGAACATGGCTGCTCGCAATGTCGTCGATTGGCACGGCTGGAAAGTCATGGCTGATGCTGTGCGAGACATGGATGCTGAGTTGATGGGCTATGTCGAGAAGAACGGCACAGATGAGGCTAGGGCGTTGATGGAGGTTCAGAGGAAGTTGGAGCCTGAAGGGGGAGGGCGTGGTGAGCTACAAGACGACACTTCACCACCAAATGCATAAGAATTCAAGATAAGTCAACAATGAAGGGACCATTACAAGCAATGTCATTTTATATAAAGCCAATTTCAATCGATTTACCCAGATAGCCAAATCTACCGGGTTCTTTTTCCCCAATGCAGGCTCCCGACTCCATGCTCCGCCCTTTTGACCAAGCCAGTGTAGGACTTGGCTTTTTCTCTTTAGCCAAGTCGCGATCAAATCAACCAGTCTATCCCAAAGACCAATTACCATGCGCCCAAAGACCATTATGCTCCGTTTATACAAGAATACTCCTTTGAAAGCACCCCATTTACCGCCCAATACCTGGAAGGATACCCTGCTTGTCAAGGTTGCTCAGAGTATCGCCGTACTCTTTGATATGTCGCTGCCAGCGACTGACATCGCCCTGGAAACCAATCGCCCCCAACATGGCTGACCATCCAGGCATTTGGTCACGGGTCACAAGTTCATATACACGACAGAGGATTCGATGAAATTCCACCTGAGGCCTCATCGCAACCGCGTACAAGTGTCGTACCAAGTCAGCCCAGCCCGCGATAAAGTCGACGTCAAACGTGGACTCGGGATACCGGAACTCGACAGTGTCGTACTTGGAGACAACAAGTGCACACCGGGTAGTTGTGTGAAGGGATCCCTCATCGAATTTTCGGAGTGCGATGCCCAAGCTAACCAGGCTGTTTTCCGACCACAGGCGTTTCATAGCTCCCAGCAGACCTCTGTCAACTTTCTTGCGCCAGTGTAGCTGTCGCATGACCTCTCCAAGTGCTTCAACAAGAGCTGCACCCTCGCCATACACTGTTGGTTCACCCCTTTCCATAGCGATTCGAGATTCAACGCTGATACGCGCCGAGTAAGGAGAAGTCGAGCGGAAAGGATGGCACAGAGGGTACAACAGAGAATCTTCCAGCAGCCATACTAAAGATGCAAGGCGCAGCGCAGTCTCTAGCTGCATGCTGCCGGCTTCGTTGACGTGAAGATGTAGTCCACATCCAGAATTAAGTCCAACTACCATGTCGCCCTGCACTGCCGCAAGGCACTTTCTGAGGGTAGGTAGCCCCTGACTGAACTCTTCAGGACGAGTGAGGATAGGGCTGTTGAGTTCAGTTCCATACCAGTCGTACTTGTTTGAAGGTGTCATTCCGGACTTACTAACGCAGTCTCTGGTGATGTGACGCTCCGGAACAATGAACCAAAAATCAGTCTTAGACACTGGTCCGCTAACAGACTCATTATTCCAAGCTCGAATGTCCCCGCTATTATCTGTGAGCGGAAGAATTGTAGTGCCAGGGATCTGGGCAGGGCTGGATGGCGAAGGAGGTGTGAGGCTACACGAGACGGAGACCCCGCTGCTGGCGATCAATTCGCATACCTTGTGAATACAAGACGGTTCGATGTCTTTGTAGTCTCCCATCACGAGGCCTAGAAAAGCCTCCGGTGTTGTAGGACAGGTCCATCGAGTCTCACCAGTCACGACGTCGGAGTTTGGGATCTGCAGTGCAACCATAAATTCCAACTCGATACCGACACATATGGACTGCGGTATCGACATGCTGGGCTCGAGGGATGCAGGGATCGCAGGGGTCTTTTCTCGACGGTGAAAATGCTTATCGACCTGGATGTGATGGTAGTTTCTCAGGGACGAGAGCAGAGAGGCTGTTGAGCAGCCAGAAGAGGCTGGAGCCCCTAATGGGTTACGATTTATAGCAGACAGCTCCATAATGAACAATATGAGGTGAGTTGAGGAAGCAAGAACAATTCGTGGTGTTCACTCTTATATAGTCGCGAGTCAAAGAACATGGCCGCAAAGAAAGTCAGTGCGTCGGTCATGTAAGGAGAAGGGACGGGACAGAAAAGTAATCTTGACTCGCTCACCGAAGGGCGGTCAAGGTTTAGGAATTTGAGGCTGTGAATGAACTATCTTTTTACATGTGCCTGTTGAAAGGTCTTCCGCCGAACAAGCTTCTCTGTATAAAACTCTGTTGTCGAGTAGTTCAGCCACTAGCCAGCACAGAACAGCCCAACCCTTAACCAGCACGATAAGGTGATCATGGTTCTGCAACACAAAGCCATTAAAAAACCCTTGGCTCTGACTGGGCAATGAACAGAGTGACACTTGTCTCTCAAAAAGTGTCTGACCGGTCCAGAACGTGTGATTTAGAGGTAGCTGGAGTGGTAGTGTGATCCTTGCATCCAACCTTTTGACATAATGCCAGGGGTGAAGATTGGGTGAGATCTACACCTCAGCATCCAAAAGCTTGTGAGTCGCGGAGAAGCACTCGAGAGTCTCGTGATTTTGGATGTGGTGGTAGGCCCAACATGTTGGTAACCCGCCTTTCAGCCTGTTTTGGAAGTAAGAACATGATTGACTGATTGGTCTTATCGTAGCATTGTGCCATTAAAATGTGTTGAACAAAGAGGACTCGGTGAGGAATAGTTGACTTACACGAGGAGGAAGTGCAGGGAGAGTCGGCGCATCAAAGTTACTCCGCAGCGACCAATCATCAAGCTGCACGGCATTTGCTAGGAAGCTTGCCCGAAAAGAAGAATGCCCCGTGACGAAATCCCCTAATTTTGTCCACTGCCCGCCTCCTGGGGTGCAGTCAGGTTCCATTGTAACGGGCGAGAAATAGCTGACCCTGCATCTTTGATTGACTAAGGTAACTGGCCCTGGGCCAAAAAACGCGACATCGCGTTAACTTCCAATTTAAGCCAAACTCCATCCTCATCACCATCTTCAAACAACGTCAATTATTTCCACCACCGAATTGATCGCATCGCATTCGGATTCATCGCGACGAGTATCTTCAACCTTTAGTTTGTTCACAGCTAGCCCTCGACTCAAACGCGATTCCTCCCCGGGCATGCCACTCGACTTTCCATAATGCGTATGATCAAGCCTTCATGGCTAAGCCATAGCGGCGAGCAAAAAGATTTCGAGGTTTACAGCTGTCATGTCTCCCCGGATGGAAAACGACTTGCGACTGCTGGCGGCGATGGACACGTCCGCGTTTGGTCGACCGAAAGTATCTACAATGCCGACACACCAAAGTACAACAAGCCGCGCCAGCTCTGCCACATGAGCCATCATCTTGGAACAATTCACTCGGTTCGCTTTTCGCCTAATGGGCGTTATCTTGCCAGTGGAGCGGACGACAAAATTATTTGCGTATACCACCTGGATAAGGGACCACCAGCTGCTACCTTTGGCACCAACGAGCCTCCTCCTGTCGAGAACTGGAAGACATACAAACGTTTAATTGGTCACGATAATGATGTTCAGGATCTCGCCTGGTCGTATGATTCTTCAATATTGGTTTCTGTTGGCCTCGATTCTAAGGTCGTCGTCTGGTCTGGTCATACATTCGAGAAGCTGAAGACTCTGCCTGCACACCAAAGTCATGTCAAGGGCATCACCTTCGATCCTGCGAACAAATTCTTTGCAACCGCAAGCGACGACCGAACGATCAAAATCTTTCGATTCACTTCGCCTGCACCTAATGCGACACAGCACGACATGGTTAACAACTTTGTTCTTGAAACGACCATTAGCTCACCATTCAAGAGCTCACCCCTAACGACCTACTTTCGGCGATGTTCGTGGTCCCCTGATGGTAATCATATCGCAGCTGCCAACGCTGTAAATGGCCCCGTGAGTTCTGTCGCTATCATCGAGCGGACGAGATGGGATAGTGAAATCAATCTTATCGGCCATGAAGCCCCAACGGAAGTGTGCATGTTCTCCCCTCGTCTGTTTCACACGTCAAAGCCAGATGCGAGCGCAGCCGATGGGGCTGCGACGTCGCTCGTGACAGTGATAGCATCAGCTGGCCAGGACAAGACTTTGAGTATATGGAACACAAACACGTCCAGACCTGTGGTGGTGTGTCAAGACTTGGCAGGCAAGTCGATATCTGATTTAGCGTGGACTCCGGATGGACAGACCATTTTTGCGTCAAGTCTAGACGGTAGCATTGTGGTTGTAAATTTCGAGGAGGGAGAGCTCGGCTGGGTAGCGCAACCGGAGGAGAATGTCAAGGCACTTCAGAAATATGGCGCGTCTCGGAAAGGAATGGGTATAGCTGAGGACGTCGATGGCCTTATTCTGGAAAACCAGAGTAAAGAGGGAGAGTCGCGAGCTGTAGAGTCGAGGATGGGTGCACTGATGGGGGACTTTTCTGAGTCAACCAAGGAGTCAACCCCTATCGCTAATGGCCCTAAACCCAACGGCACTTCGGCGAAGCCATCGACAAATGGCCAAGCTGAGCCAGAAAACGAACCAGAGAAGCAGCCAGAAGAGGCAGCTGACAAGACGGCCGAACGTGTCAAGGAATTGAAATCGCGGGTCACTATCGGCAAAGATGGCAAGAAGCGAGTTGCACCTTTATTGGTGTCATCATCAGGGACAGGCACGTCTTCATTACCTCAAACTCAGTTGGTTGGAACAACAAATACCAACAAGAACACGCAAAATGATACACCGCAGACAATAGTTGACATGAGCAAGCCTTATGACGGCCTACCCAAGGGAGGCATTGCCGCCATGTTACTTGGTAACAAGAGGCAAATCAACCTGGGTGATGACGAAGATGAAGAGGAGCCGGTTGCCAAGCGTGTTGCAACAGGTCCCACACCTATTGTCACTGATGGCCCTAATGGAGTCGAGCCAGCAGCTCTCGTGCCTGTTCAGAATGGCGTTGTTCCCACGCCGGAGTTCCTCAGGCCCGCAGTCATGAACGTGTCTATGTCCTTCGCTCAAGTCAGATTAGCTGTACCCAAGATCAGGTCACATATCCTTCGGCCGCTGGACAGAGGAGTTTTGCAGGGCGAGAGCTCCTTAGAAGAAGCAACAAAGACCCCAGAAAACATAATTCTGGAAGCGAAGAATGATACCACCCGTGGCCATCCTTCGCATGTCATAGTCAGCAAAAGGGGCGCTCTTATTTGGGAAGAGTGGCTTCCCAGAGATGTCATTCTAGTAACAGCGACGAAACACTTTTGGGCCGTGGCTTGCGAAGATGGATCTGTACATACCTGGACTTCTGCTGGAAGAAGACTTCTCACCCCTATCATACTTGAGTCGCAGCCTGTTATCCTTGAAGCTCGCGATCACTGGCTGCTGTGCATTACAGCTGTCGGCCTTGCCCATGTTTGGGACATGAAAACCCAATCTGCTCCCAATCCTCCGGTGTCACTTGGACCAATTCTGGATATTGCCACAACATCGCTTAACCAGCACAGCGCGACGCCTGGCCCTGGTATTACTTCTGCCCATCTGAACAGTACCGGCCATATCATTGTGACACTGACCAATGGCGATGGCTACTGCTATGCTCGCGAGATGTATACATGGCAACGCCTAAGTGAAGCTTGGTGGGCCGTGGGCTCACAGTATTGGAACTCGAACGATTCTTCTATTTCTGCTTTGCAATCTACAGCTGTTGGTCCAGATTCTAAGGACAGACAAGATGAGAAGTCCTCCAAAGCCAATGTGTCGTCAGGCATCATACCTTTCCTCGAGCGACATACAACGAACGAATTTTTGTTGAAAGGTAGATCATATTCCTTACAGCGCATTATTAAGATGGTCGTGCAGCGGAAGGAGTCCGAAAATCTTGAAAGCAGTGTCAGCATTGCCCATTTGGAAACACGGATTGCTGGTGCTCTGCAACTCGAGGCACGTGAAGAATTTCGACTATATCTCTTCATGTATGCGAAGCGCTTGGGCGCCGAGGGGGCAAGGGTCAAGGTTGAAGAGCTACTCAACAGTCTTCTTGGTGGCATACTCGAAGACAAAGAAGAAGACGAGGAAGAGGACGGCCATGGATGGTTTAGCAAAGAAGGCGACATCTGCGGATGGGATCGAAGAGAGCTGCTCACAGGTGTAGTTATGATTCTTGGTAAGTTATTGTTATTGATGTCACTATGGCAAAAGTCGTACAAACTAACAGCAAACAGGAAAATACCGCGAGCTTCAGCGATTGACGCTTCAATACGCAAGAATTCTCGACATAAGTTTAGAGGATGGCTCAGTGGATGTTGAGCAAATGGATGTGGAGGCTTAAACGAAAGGCATAGGTTTAAGGCTGTATCATTATCGTAATACACGTCGTTCCTATGCGGTGACAGGGGCGAGGACGGCGGGCACTATTTTTTGTTTAACAGGCAAATATGGCGTTGAGGCTTATCTACCGGGAATCTGATGGTCCAGAGGTGCGAACTTGGGGTACAGGCAGGCGATAGACTACTGTTGGTGCTCGTTGATACGAAAGAACGCCTGGTTAATGAGGGCATGCAAACACAATCATGCAGTACCATCCTGAGAGTGTATTGATTGGTGAAGTTCATGACAAATGGTTAATGTGGGTGAGCAAAGTGATTCTCGACACACCGTTATCTTTCATCGTCCCCTCTGTAACACAACCGACTGAGATTGCTGCGGCTCATGATCACATGCCATGTTTGGTGAGGAGTGGCGTTGAGTGGAGGTGAGGAAACAAGATGATGTTATCGTGAGTGGGCAAATGGGTGCATCGCCAACACCGGTCTGTTGTTGTTCCTGGGCTTCTCCGGTCCGGATCTTTTCTTCCGGTCACTCCAGAGCCTCCCGGTCTGGGCAACTACTTCTCTTCTTATCAAGCTGGTGTTTAGTGTGTCGATGAGGTAAGATACTGCACCTGCTCGCAGCTGCCACGTCCATGTCCGCCTCCACATTGAATCACCTGCCAACCTGCATCTCCTTGGTTCTTCTCACCTGAGGATACAATAACCGCAAGGTGGAGGATTATTAGTAGGTACAAATTCCCCCTCAGTTTGTCTTCTCTCTTCTCTTACTTCATTCTTCTTATTCTTCATCCTTTGATTCGTTATTCTACTTCGAACCTGGAATCGAAAGCAATCACAAACACAAGCACAATCTCTTCTCTTTAGCACGTCTAGAACGTTTCCGTGCTCAGCGCCTAAGGTGCCTTTACACTCCTTTCATTCTCATACTCCTTTCTAAAAACCTCTTCCTTTCCACCCTGCACTTCATCTACCTGAGGTACTCGATAGCCTTCATCTTTACGGCCTTCAGCCCTTCCGGTCCTTTCTTCGTTCAAGGCATTTGCCAATTCTTCCCTTGAACGTTGAACCTTATCTCCACCCTCATCATGGCCAAAGCCCGTCGCTTCACTCCTTGGTGGGCAGGGGCCCTTACCCTTCTTCACTTCACCCTGTTGGTGTGTGGCTCAGCCTTGCCCTCCTCTGCTGATGCTCCCCTCAAGGCAGCCTTGGTGACCCTCGTTCAAGAAGATGATATCAGTGCTATACTCTACAGTATTCAACAGATTGAGGACAAGTTCAACAACCGCCACTTGTACGACTGGGTTTTCTTTAGCGTCCAAGATCTTCCTAATAGGTTCAAGGAGCTCACTTCCAACGCTACCAATGCTACTTGTTTCTTCGAGGTTATTCCTGAGGAGAACTGGAACATGCCTGGTTGGACTGACCACTCTCAACTTTCGGACTCTCACGGAATCGACTCTGATGGCGACTCTGATGGCATCCCAAAGACCTATAAACCCATCGCCGACATCCGCCAGATGAAGCGATGGAGCTCGGCTCCCTTTGCTAACGAGCGACGCCTCCACAACTATGAATGGTTCTGGAGAGTCGAGCCAGGCGTAAGTGGTTCTCGAAACAGCCACAGCGATGCATCGAAAGTTGATCAGGAGCTGACACAAGCAGGCTTCTTTGAGCCAAGACATTCCTTTCGATGTCTTCCGTTACATGCGAGACAACGGTATTGCCTATGGTTTCAACCGAGCTGTCCTTGGCCAAGCCAACTTGTATCAACTCTCTCGCGTCAAGTCCTTCATTGACAAGCACCCAGAGCTCCTTCATGAAGAGGCTGATATCACATGGCTTATTGAAAACGGCACAGGTCTCGCTATTCAGTCAAGCTCATCGGATGACAGCTGTGAAGGATCGGTAGACGAGGGCAGTGACAAACAGAGGTCGTGGATCATTTAGGAGAGCCGCCCTGGTGGTCAACGCAGCTCGGACACTAATAGGTCACAGGAAGAGACGGCTCACGACAGAACTACCAAGAATGAAGGGGAGGAGGCATCTTGGATTGGTGGGTCCTTTGCGACTTGGCTAAGTGAAGTTTACGGCAGCAGTCTTTATCCAACGTTTGACATTGGATCCCTAGCTTTCTTCCGCAGCCCTCATCACGCTGCCTTCTTTCACCACCTCGACAGCGCGGGCGACTTTCAGTATCGCCGGATCGACGACGTCCCGGTGCACAGCTTGAGCGCGAGTATGTTCTTGCCTCGGGAGAGTGTCTGGAACTTTGGCACTAAGAATATGCAACTTCGCACCCAGCTTACTATCCAGCCAACCGGAGTTGGAGCTATTCCAGATGGTGATCAACGCATCGCGGACTATGAAATCACTGACTCAGGCAACAGTGTCAAGCACAAGAGTGATGCTGAAGAGGAAAAGAAATCGTTTCACGAAAATTGGGAGTCAATAACACCAGACGTGAGCGAACAGTCCGAGAACCCGCACTTGATATCAGGCAATACGTGGATGGGGAAGGACGCGGCGGATGAAGCTGAAGGATGTAGTTTTTTTTGGTTTTGGGGACACATGATAGTTGGATTTCCAGGATTTGCAGGATATGGGTGGGAAACAGATTTTAGTTGTTTGCAAGATGATTGAAGGGACAACTTAGGATCAGGGTACGACATGTACAGACAATTGGGCTCACCGCCTCGCGGGTCGAGGCAGCACAAAGAAAAGATGAGGTTCACTTTTCACATGAGATTGTTTGCGCATGAGTGAGTGAGAAACCACACCATCAGAGCGGTGAATGTAAATGTTGTAAAATGTATTACGGGGGCGCCTTCGTCACAGCTGAGACAGAGGAAGACCTTTTGGCTGGACCCAAGAAAAAGGCGCCTGCGTCGGGCGGCGGCAGATGTCACACACATGGATACAGTCGTACAGCGTCTGAGGTGCGGTTTTGACGCAAAAAAACATGGATGGACGGATGGATGTCTTCCTACGTGGCTGGTGGTGCTGCATATATGATATCTGGAAGACGCACGATGTACGTCACTAAACAGTGTGAGAAGCAGGCAAGTTTGGTCAGATAAATGACGCCATTAAAGAATACAGCATGTGTGAAGCTGGGGATTGTCGACGTCGAAACATATCATATTAGTAAAGGATGTAATTCCCTGGAACAAATGACGTACGAAACAAAACATAGCAGGTTGGGTTTTTTGTGCTTGGACGTTGTTTGATGAGAAGAGCTGCGGAGTCTGTGGGGTTTGGATGACGATCGGCGCCGGTGGGATCGGAGCCGGGGAGGGGAACGACGAATTTAGTTCGAGATCCGAAGTGAGATTGATTTGGCTTGGAGATTTATGTTGAAATTGGAAGGTGATTGACCACATCGTATTTGAGCATATAGCCTCGTTTAGTAGCTGTACTAGAGGTTCAGTAGTTTATTACAACCTCGGCCTTTTCACACCGATGATTCACGGTTCTCAAGATGATACTCTCTGAACATGCTGAGAAGTGAACAGGGATGCGCCTTGTTCTTCCACCGCCTGTGGATAGATTTGTCGCTTGCTATGAAATGAGGACAAGAGACAGACGAGATGGGCATTTTACACTCAGAGTCTCAGACAAGATTTTCGGTTAAATCTACCGGTATCCGCCTGTTGCAAAGCTTTTTTCCCCTCTTGGTTCCTGGCATGAATAAAAAGGCACAGGTTACTTCCTAGTGGGCAGGGATAATAAAGGGGCCGGGGCAACTTAAACAGGGGTTATTAGAGTTAATGACTGCAACGTTGAAAATTATAAAGATTTATTAACGATTTATTGAAAATTAAGTAATTATTGTTCTTATTGCAAAGTCAAATGCATTGAAAGCTCAACCAATCCTGTCTCTCAAACATGAACTTCTCATTCCCTGCCCTGCTGAAAACACTTCCAAAGATGGCCTGCCCCTGATTCCTGCTCTGTCAGATCCCCGCCCACCCATGCATAGCTTGACCAGTGGGGAGGAAGATGCACCGACTGCCACATGCCTTCCTGCCTTACCTGGCTGGGCATAGGTCTGGGTCCTATTTTTATGACAAAAACCAACAGGAAGTAAGGCAAGGGGCTCACGTTCACGGTTCACAGTTCCTTCCATCGTAGGCTGGACGGCTGTGGTGCTTCCTTCCTTTGCACTACCCCAGGGTCACTGTATCCTTCCTGCCTACTGCCTTATCCTATTCTGTAAAAACGGAGACTTCCTTTTTTTGAAGGTGCTCCCCGCCTCTTCCCTCCCCTTTTGTCCTTCTTCTCTTTCATTTTTTCCATATGTAGAAGCTCTTTACGAATACCTTATTCGCAGTGACGATATTGCCCAAGGCATTGGCTCCCGAGCCTTGGCAGTGCACGATTGCGATCGCGGAGGGGCCCTCGGATCTGCAATAGGAACATTTACAATATTGATACGCGATCCAAATACTCAATATTGCACCATATTACCTTAGCAAACGAAAAAGAACCCAGAAAAATCGGTGGACGTGGTTGGTTGGCGCCCGAGCCATCGTAAAGAATTCGAATTTCGCCCATTGTCGCATCGTCTTCCCAGCCAGTGTCGCAAAGCCCCCATCGCGGTTTCAGAGCGCATTGCCCTCTTACTACTGGCCAATTTCTCTTTATATCACACTCCTTTTACATCACATCGACGAACTCAGCTCTCCTTCCGACTTTACAATGGCGATACTGGAGGCCTTCCCCAAGGCGCCGCCTTCTAGTCAGGGTAGCTTCCTAGGTCTGAACAAGAAGCAGTGGGCTTTGACAACGGTACGAACTTCACACCTGGTTTCTTGCTATGCTGTCTGGTAATACATAAAAACCCCTGATTCTAGTACTGACGCGCTATTCCAGTTGACCTTTCAAAACTCAGCCCTTATCTTGGTAAATTTTTGTCGCAACGCATCATTCTAGGCTCAGCTAACATTACCTTCAGATCATGCACTACTCTCGCGTTATGCCTCCGAGTGGCGATCACCGCTACTTTACTTCGACCGCCGTCTTTCTGAACGAAATCATCAAGCTCGCCGTTTCGCTATCCTTGGCCATCTACGATACTTCAAAGACCTTGGCTCCTACGACACCCGCAACAGTCCTTTTCGAGCAAATCTATAACTCCGTCTTTGCAGGTGATGGGTGGAAACTTGCATTGACAGCTGCTTTCTATACCTTGCAGAATATGCTGCAGTATGTCGCTGTAGGTAATTTGGATGCGGTACACTTTCAAGTGCTGTATCAGCTCAAGGTATGTCTCACCACCCGGTCATGTTTGTCTTGGCAAAGTAAGCCCTGTTAGAGTATATTCTGACTTTTCCCCCAAAGATTCTCATCACAGCACTATTCAGTGTTGTACTGCTGCGACGGCACTTGGGACCCAAGCGCTGGCTTGCCCTCATCATCTTGACCCTGGGTGTATGTGTTGTGTCACTCCCTCAAGCCGGCTCATCTTCGAGCTCATCCAACATTCCTCTCCGCCACATGACGGACCATTTCTTCCCTCGCTCACTCCATGAGCTTGGATACGTACCCACGGACAACAGCCAGGCTGGACATCTAGCGAAGCGATCTGCTACCTATCAAGGCATTGACCATGATTTGCCGCCACTGGATCCTCTTATGAACTACTCGGTTGGCTTGGTCTCTGTTCTTATCGCTGCTACGGTATCCGGCTTGACGGGTGTCTACTTCGAAAAGTTACTCAAAGAGAGTCCCACTCAAGCCAGTGTTTGGATCCGAAACGTTCAGCTAAGCTTTTACTCCATCTTTGCTGCCGGTCTCGGTGGTGTAATTTGGCAGGACGGTGAGGGAATCAGCGAGCACGGCTTTTTCGAGGGCTACAATTGGGTTGTGTGGAGTGCCGTTGTGCTCCAAGCTGCCGGCGGCATGTTGGCGAGCGTTGTAATTCGGGATACGGATAATATTGTCAAGAACTTTGCGACGAGCATCAGTATTGTCATCAGCTTCTTGATCAGCATGATGTTGTTCCAGTTCGAGGTGTCGGCAACAGTAAGTTCTCTTATCGTGACCATAACGCATGGATATTAACACAGCCTGCAGTTTGTCATTGGCACATTCCTGGTTCTCCTCTCTACTTGGATCTACAATGGTTCAGATAGGGCTATCCGTCGTCCTCCACCAATCCAGATCCATAGCTTCGAGAAGCCGGCTATTGAGAGTTTACAAACCCCTCGTAATTTGGCGAACCGACTGACTGTCAACCCTATGGATAGCCCTATGGGTTTGACCACGAGTCGACCAAGCACACCACTACTGCCCAGAACGCCAAGTCGATCCAACTTTAAGAGAGACGATTGATCTTTTCGATACATATATCGATCAAAACACCACCTTGTACACTCGAATACAAAAATTCGTATTCGGGATTTCATCATTATGAAGTCGAACGAAGACATGAATCACGCATCCTTGCAGTAACATTATATATAGCCAGGATCTCATTGGTACATTTCTTGGATAGATAGAAGAGCTTGCATAGCCGGTCTGCAGTGGTTATCACTTTCTGCGTACCCCGGTAGGTATGGTTGGCGATAGGAAAAACACCCACTTCTGAGGAGGTGCGGTATGACAGTATACCCCTGATTATAGAAACGTGAATCTTAGATCAAGACTAGAAAGGAAGGGAATGGTGTTTCCCAAAAATCACAGCTTCCAAGGTAAAAATATGGTGGAGAGGCTTGGACAAGAATACAAGTCCATTATCGCTGTTTACTTGCTTTACTGAATAGTCATTCCTCTTGACGTGACCTGATGGGAAGCAGTTTTGTTCCTCAGATATCACTCCTATATACACCCTCCATTACGCTTTGATGGCCTCAACTTTTAAGGATATATGGCGCCTCTTTCAAAAAAGATCAAACGCAAACTTTTTGCACTAGTCTAGATTGTAGAAACGAGCTTCGTTTACATAATGACTTCGTTGGTGACATCCTGTAACTCTATTAGCGCGGTGCTCATCGAATGATTCGAGTTGGGAACTTACCCTCTTCAACTCCTTGTAGGGCAAGCAGACACAGTTCTGCACGCGAACCTCATCGCCGACACCGCAGTCCTTGCCAAGGATGGTAATGCTCTGGACCTTGACACCATTCTTGATGATACTGGTCGAGTGGCTGCCAACAGGGGTAGGGGTACCCTCAACTCGAGCCCAGGCGCCAACGCGGCTACCCCAGCCAATGATGGAGTAGAGAACGCACGCGTCGTGCTTGATCTCGCAGTCCTCGAGCACGATACTCTCCTTGACACGGGCGCCAGCGCCAACATGAGCACGGGGGCCAATGCTCACATTGGGGCCGAGCTTAGCAGTGGGGTGCACTTCAGCTGTAGGGTGAATGAAGACAGGAGGGACGATGTTTGCGCTAGGGGTGGCAAGCTCTTCGCTGTGGTCGGATTGCGCAGCCTTTTGGAGGTAGAGAGCGTTGGCAGGGACAGCAGAGCCAGCAGTCTTGATCTGGCGCCAGAAGTCCTTGGTCTCGTAAACGTAGAACTGCTTGTTGTCGGCCATGTCAGAGAGAATATCCTGCTCCAGGCGAATAACCTCGCTCTTCTTCTCTTCGTCATCATCATCGTCGTCAGGGAGGACGAAGCTGTTTTCGAGGTTATCGGAAGAGGGGTAGGAGACGAGACGAGAGGGTCGGTCGAGGCGGCGCTTGATGGCGGAGCGGATAGAGGGGAAGATGGCCTCGGTAGAGAAAAGGTAGACACCGCAGTTGATCAGGTTGCTGATTCGCGACTCGGGCTTCTCGACGTAATGCAGAACACGGCGGGTGTGAGAATCGGAGACAATGCAACCGAAGTTTGTCGCGGCCTCATCGCTCACACGTGTTCCGAGGATGACAGCCTCAGCATCCTTATCGTTGAAAAGCTTAAGCATCTCGTCGAGAGGGAACGAGCAGCAAACATCGGCGTTGAGAACAAAGAGACGCTCGGGGCGACCCTTGAGGATAGCATCACGGAAGTGGTAGAGACCGCCAGCGGTTCCAAGAGCCTCATACTCGCGGAGGTACTTGATAGTGATGGCAGGGAACTCCTTGGCGGAGTCCTTGATGAAGTCGCGGAAGACAGATTCGTCGTAGTAGCCGATGATGTAGACCTCCTGGATCTGCTTGTTGGGGACGCGAGCGATAGAGGAGAGGCAGTGCCAGATGATGGGGTGGCCAGCAACTTCGAATAGAGGCTTAGGCACGTCGAGGGAAAGGGGGCGGAAACGAGTGCCGCGAGAAGGACCACCGACCTAGAACAATTACTCTGTTAGAACAGCAGGTTTATAGAGGGGTGGGGAGGAGGGTGAAGCTATACCAGGATGACGGCCTTTGTGGCGCCCTGGTCCTTGGTGCGATGGGCCATGGGGACGTGGAGGGACATGATTGCTGTGGTGTGACGAAGGGTGGAAATTGGAGAGAAGAGGGGGAGAAGAAGCTCGCAGAGGGAGGTGAAGTTGAGCTTGATCTTTGTGTTTTGCTGGGGGGAGTGAGTGGAGGGGACACTTTGGAGAATTGAAGGCGGTGACCGAAAAGGGAAACTGTTGATGGGCGGGAACGATGAGGTGGGGGTGGAGAATGCACGTGGGAATAGGTAGATAGGGGTTCAGCTGAGTGAGGGGCTTACCCTGTATCAAATAATAGAGATGAGAAACGACTTTGGCTGGACGGAGGCTTGAGATATAGTTTGGTGACGTTTGGTTGGTGTTGTTTACTCAATTGTTTCAGGAACCGAAGTGTACGCGACTGCAGGTGCTGTCAAGAGGCTATCCATCTGACCAGATCGTTGCAGCCCGGTAGGCAATGTTGGATGTAGCCAGACGACAAAGTCGAAACTATTAATCTTCAGCAACCCAACCCCTCAATTGTATCTTTATATAATTGCGCGAAAAGGGTGCTTTTAGCTCCAAGGCTATTGCTTCTGAGTGTTGTAGGTATGTTGTTGATTTCGTCGAACTCGGTGACTTGCAACAAACTCAAGAGCATGATGAATACGAATAATACTTGTTATCATTATTATTCGCAATGAATAAATGAAACATCTTATCTAACTCTATAAGCCACTGCCATTAATGGAGGATTCATATAATATGTACCTTAGGAAGGTATGGTAGAAACCACTTCACGACCTGAGACGTTGATCACCACCAACAAGCACACGTTGTCGGTTCAATCTTCGTATCAGGCAGTTCCACTAAAGCAAACCATCGTGAGATGTTTCTTTCAATGGAGAGATATATTGGCTAGGATGTTCAAAATTCAAAGTGATTGGAAGTTTGCAAATGGGCAGCGCTTTGCCTCGGAGACAAAGAGGATAACAAAATGGAAAGGTAGCTGATCAGGAACAGAATGATATTAGAAGGAAAAATGAAAAATGTCAAGTGATAGATTTCACTCATGGGGATGATATAGAAGCAGACCGATTGGTTGCTCATATGTTGGATATTGAAATCAGGCCCGAGATGTTTTGGCATATCATAGACAGACTTTGCCGCGGCAATTATCGGGCCAAGATGCTCCCTGGAGGATCGATGAGGTTACAATGTATGCAACTGTTGCTTCTTGTAGGGTGTTTGTAACCTGGGTAATTGAAGGAGTTGCGTGATATCTGCAGGTCGCCAAGAAGCGGGAATGGATACGAACCGTTCCGTTCTTGTTTTTGATTGAGTGGAATCGATCGCCCCTCGACAAGCAATATTTATATCTTTAACTTGGTTATTTACTACTAAGTTGATAGTATGAAAAGCCCAATTGAGAATGTTCTCGTCAACTGTTTCAAGCGCGTCAATCTTTGCATCGTGAGCCACCATTTTAAACCTCATCTTGAGATCTTCAAACCGAGTGGGTCGAGTTTTAGCTGCCGAAGATAGACCCCTGCTAGACAGTGGATATTGATGGATCAGAATAGAACTGGACCCATTCTTAACCTCTTTGGAAACTGTATGTGTGAATAGATTCAGTGTTCAAGACATATCACTTTGAGATGCGAAAACAGCCAGCACACAATAGGGTGGCTGAGGCGGTAAACAGGTCAATTGAGACAACATGCAAAAGCCCCTCCATCAATAAACCAATGCAACACTCATCAGCCGATTCCAAGCCTCCATCTCCGCACTTGCGCGCCATCTCCAGACACAACGGCTACCTTCATCCAGTCAGAAGCCAAAGACGCCTAAGTCAGGGGTACCCATCCCTGGAGATGCTACCTACCGGGCTGCCGTCTGGGGAAAATCCGGGGTTCTTTTGTGTACTCGACAAGTCACTTGTCTGTACTGTGGCGGCTCGCAGCACGGCTTACATGCCCCCAAACAGCATCTCCAAATACCATAATGTGACATTGGAAAGGACCTGGAGAATATCAGACATGCGCGCCTCGTCACTCATCAATGACGGCAAGAAATTCCCCGCAAGTAACGGTTCACGTCCTCCTCTTTTAAGAGAGACGAGTTCCCGACGCGAGTGGAGGCGTTTTCCTCCTTGATACTTACCTTAGCTCCGTTCTCAACACCCCTTTCCGATCTGCGGATTCTTTACCGACTATCAATCTTGTCAATTGCTGATCATATTCATTGACTTCAAAATGTCTCCTCTCGTCGCTCGTGTCGCTCGCTCTGCTGTCGTCCTTCGACCTCTCCCTGCAGCCCAACGAGGACTCCGCACTTCGAGCATCCTCCGTGATTCCGAGCCGTACCAGGCGAAGCCGCCCAAGCAGAACCAGAACCAGTATGGATACACGAATCGAGACAAGGATGAGCTATACTAATATTTTATTCTTAGTAACAAAATTCTCGTCGCTGGTGCCCTCGCTATTGGCGGTGGGTTCTGGTGGTTCTACCGAGGGGGTAAGCCCGTCCTCGACGCGTCTGGCGAACCCAAGGCACCTACCAAGTAAATACAATAAATATTACGAGAATAGTCAGGAACTTCAACTGCGAAAACGACACAGGTGAAAAGATACGATGGCGACAGCGATGGCAGCAAGGGCATGTGGACAGGGAGGGACTTGTCATTTCCTTTATGGGCAGAGAGCTTCAGCCTGCAAAATTACACCTTAAATGGTGGAATGTCTTATTGGTGTTTACCTTCAGCCATCGTTATGCATAATATCATCTTTATTTGCGCCATGCACATATAAATCTCACTCATTACTGCTTTGCATTGCTTTATTTGAACCTACACTTAGGAGCTGGCGCCCTGCAACTTCTTTGATGATCTAACTAAGTACCTACCTAAGCATTGCACATAAAATGCATCCAAACAACCCACTTCGCAATACTAGGTAAGTAAGGTAGGTATCATACCAGGCTTCTAGTCCATCTAACGAGGTAGATGCGAGAGACAATTGATGGCCAAGTTACCAATTGGAAGGAAGAGCTCTGTCACATGCAAAAAATGGATCGTCGTGGAGGTGAGGAAGGGCCACTGAAGTTCTTGCTTAAACTTTTACCTCCCGTTAGATAATGCGCCCAAAAAGGAAATCTTCACCTAAACAAGTATCACATAGAGTCACATACATAAAAACATTGAAGACACTCCGACACATAGCAAAAACAAGGATCAGCAAAAGATAATCTCGCTTGCCCCGTACTGGAATCGAACCAGTGATCTTATCATTACTAGTGATACGCTTTACCACTGAGCCAACGGGGCTTGTCTAGCGACAGACACAAGCTTGGAGGCTTGCTTCGATAATCGTCTGGGATGTATGACAGTATAAGATAGCTAGATTAGAACATTGAATTTCTCTGTTTTCTCATATCTGTCTATCTACCTAGGTAGGTATAAAAAGTCCTATGCTTCCCTTCTAGGAACTTCACATTCCTTCTTCATGGTGGACATATTCCCAGTCTTCAGGTTGACCTGGAGAATCTGAGGACTTTGTCGCATTCTCCTCCTCCAATGCTTGTCCTACTCGCACCCTTCCTGTGGAGCTGGAAGCAGGCCTCCTGTTGAAGGCTCGTTGGCGTTGACGAGACACAGCGGGAGCATTTAGCCGCCTTATTAAAGCGTCAAAAACTGCTCGGCGGCTAACTTCGTCTGCGCCGTTCGTGGTGGAATCCGTATAGGACGGCGGCGCGTTTCCTACCGAGGGACTGCGTGAAAGGAGAGGAGCTGTTGTTGGAGGACCTTGCTGATCAGTTTCAGAGGTGGACTGTTGAGCAGTTGTCATTGAGTGGGTGTGGTCGCTTTTGGGAGGGAGGACAAGAAAGGCAGGAGTTGGGGTAGGCCTTTCAGGAGCAGTCTCCATGGCACGCTTCTCACGTTCATAGGGACTCTCCCGGGTTGTCTCCTGGTAAGGGGCAGTCTGGCGAAGGATAGAGGCTGGAGGAGCAGAGGCTGGAAGTTCTTGCGGCACCAAACTCTCATCCTTGGTTTTCTGTTCGGGTGAAAGTTCAAGGTTTATGAGAGCACGTATGTATTGCATTTGCGCCTTCACGGCATGGTACATTGGGCATAGGCTACCAAAGGTACCGAGTGTGAAAAGTAGAATGCGGATGGCGGCAACGATTAAGCTCAAGACGTAGGGCTGTTTCCATTCCAAATCCGCCAAATATGCTTTGTAAGTGAGAAGACTTGCTAGTGTGCAGGCATCGCAGGTGAAGCCGAACTGAAGGAGCAGCATCCAACTCGAAAGGATGACGGCACGAGTTCGGTGCCATTCACTGCGCTGAATCCATGCCAGCGGCTTGAACTTGGTGGTAGAATCGCCAGACTTCTGGTTCCTGGCATCACCGTTCGACTTCGGGTTGAGCTGCTTTCTGATCATGAAGTAGTTGAGAAGAACTAACAAGAACATGTACAAGAAGTACCTGGAGATTTGCACCTCGACCATGTCGGGAGTTATCTCCTCAACGGCCCCAAGATCTTGCAGTTTTCCCAACAGGTTTGGACATGGCACATCCTTTTGTACGAAGAAGATATTATTGACAACACCGTTGTTATCATAGCTCTTCAAGCATAGCTTGGAGCCCTTCATTTTGAGGAAGCTCATGTTGAGATCAAAGATGTGGTTTCCTCTTGAACTTGGAGGAGAGAAACTTTCTTGAAGAATAAAGAGGGTGAAGTGTATGAAGGGCGAAGATGGGATGCAATGGCCCTTAAGTAAGGAAGAATATCCTGTTAAACTTTTCGTTCACATAACTTTGAAAATTTACCACCCAAAGGTTCTTTCTCATAAGCCACAATATTGCTGTTTAATGAGGCTTCCCGAAAGTTACTTGTCACATATGAAAGCTAGTACTGTGAAATGCACGCAGTTAAGCTCAAAGTGAACATGAAATTATGGACTGAAAGTTCCTCAAGGACCACAGGTGCACTCAAGTCACAGAAGTGATTTAACTTATAGTGCATTGTCATCGAAGTTTGATCAAATTTGACCAACACCAGATGAAAAATACATAATGTTAATTATTCCAAAATGTGCAAATAAGCTTGTAGGCTTTGCATAGGTCTTGGGTTTTCAAAGACTTTAAGGAAAGCAGATGAAGGCCTATCACGAGATTATACAAAAAAAAGAAAAGAGTTGCTGGCCTCGTGCATAAAACAATTTTCGTTAGACTAACTTTATCATGGTCTCATCATGAAATCATGAAATTGTCAAAAGAAACTAGAGCTAATATTTCATACAAACCTCGTGATTTGGAAGTTTCTTCTACCAAAGACAGATAACGAGGAGCCACGATTCATTGCAGGTCAAAAGTGGCAAAGTGCTGTAGATACAGTTATGCAATCAAAAGTTTATCTCGTATAGCTAATTGTCAAATGAAGCATGGCTGATAACAAAGTCATCATGGAAGCCTGACAGAATATACCACAAGGGAACCAAGAGTTTGGTAAGTTTGAGAGTAACGTTGTCAGCTCACTACGCTCACATGCCACCCCAACTGCCGGCACCCGCACCCATTTGATCCATCGCAGGCCTACTCAAAGTCCTTAAAGTCTCATCCCAGGTCCGCCAATCAATATCATCAACTTCGCCAGGATCCATGTTTAGGTCGAGACCAGGATTGGGCCCGGCGCTGTTTTGTAAAAGCTCATCGATATCACCGAGAGCACCTGGATCATGCGTGTGCTGAAACATATCTGAACCTGGCCATGGTGAAAGGCGAGCACCTCCATGTGTTTGCGGATCGTTGTCGTTCCTATGTGTAGATGTAGTCCCTGATATGGCGGGCGATGCAATGCTTGAAAGACTTCCAAGGCTACTATCTCCTGGGAAAACACCACCCATGTTCTGCGCTCCAGAATCAACCCCTTCGTAGTATATAGCAATGTTTGGATTGCCAGAGTGAATGTTTTGCCAGGTATTGGGGTCAAAAACACTCATTTGGTCGAGTGGCTGTTTGGCCTGTTGCTGGGATTGCGAAAGGGACGCATGTTGATCTGCGCTGGGTAGAATGCTCTGATACTCGGTATCATCGGAGAAGTCACCCGGCCGAAATGCCTTTCGCCATCGGGCCCGGAGTTCTGACATGCGGGTCTCCATTCCGGGCGCAGGACCAATACGTTCCAGTACAGGTTTGATTCTCTCCTCACGATCGAGACGTCTCGCTGCCTCGGGATCAGCGCGCAACCGAACAAGTTCCGATTCACGATGCCGTCTAGCCTTTGTAAAAAGCCTTTTAATAGGCATCCATGCAGTCGTATGATCTGTGTTGTTGCTGCCATCGATTGGGTGATCATAGTCGAGAATTTGGGAAGCTTCCCAGGCTCGCTCCGAGGTGACACCCCAAGGCCGTTTCGAGAGTTCCAGCAGCATGCATGCGATTGCGTGCCATTGACGGTAGGATCTGAACAGCCAACGCCATTGCCTGCAGCTGGGGTCGATATTGAGAATGTGGCTGTACTCAACGATATCAATACAAGACTGCCACAACCGGCTTCGGATCTCGTATGATACCTCCGGACCCGTCCCGGGGAAGAGCACGGGCTGATATATGATGAGGCCAACCTTTGCCATCATGATTCTACAAATGAGAGAAGCAACCCAGAAAATAGGATCATCTTCCCTCATAAGATGTTTCAGGAACTTATCCTCCATGCGTTCGTAGACTTCAACAAGCATGCGCTCGCGCTCTTCGAGGCTTTTTTCGACCTCTTTGGGATCAACAGGACGCATTTGCGCTATGGCCGCGAATAAGCCACGAGATAGGGCGGTGATCTCGTAACGCGAGAGACAAATGGCGGGATCAGTGCGTCCTTGACGAGGAGTTGGTGTCTCGGTAAACGATGGGTCAATATCGGCGTCGTTTATGTTTGATGGGAGTTGAGTGTCAAAGGTCTTGTCGCCTATGATCAGATCAGACCCCATTTCCTCAGCAGAACGGACGTCAAGAGACACAATGGCCCACCAAAGACGACGGCGCATCTCAACCTCAAATGGTGAGAGGCCAAGCTGCTGACCATCGCGGTAGAGACCAAGGGCTTGAGCCATTCGGACACAGAGACTGGTAAGCGTCCAAGCGAATTTGCTATCATCGTGACATTTGACTACGGTGAGATATATAATAAATGCTTGCAGCATAGCCATGTTGGTGGTGTTGAGAAGATTAGACTTGGCTAGAGCTTGTTCAAGAGCGAAACGAAACTGAGAAATGAAGTGAGATTGAGACGCGCCGAGATTTGCTTCGACCTAGAATGTGTGAGACGGCGTCCATATCTTGTTTGAGTGAGCGCTCACCTCTTGTGTCTCCATCGAAGTCACAGCTGAATAATAAATGGCAAACACAAGCGCTTCATCTCCAGGACGTAGATCATGTTCTCCGCGCCTCACTTGAGTCATGAGTCTGCTCATGGTGGGGATGTGCAACACCTTGACAAGAGGTTCAATATTCTCAAGATAGATCTGCCAAAGGAAAGAGCCTTGCGCGGGCAACGGATGAAGACCTGTAAGATCAACATCGGCAGAGCTGTAGCCAAAAAGGAAGCTGTGGTGATCATGCTCAATACCCAAGTTCTGTGGAGGGGACTGCTCAGGAGTCGTATCCTCCTCAAACTCGGCTTCTTCTTCGTTCATAGTCTCCATCTCGTTGCGAATTTCAGCGAGCTGTCCATGTCAGATGATGCTCAAGATTGTCAAGGAGATCGTACCTCATCGTTGAGCTTCACGAAGAAGCCACTATTGACGTATCGCGGCGTGGAGTCTCCATCATGGAGTACTAAACGGCCGAGCTGTTTGTTGATCGTTGAGAAATCGGTGCTCTCAGACTCTCTCTTGACCTTCTCAGTGGCCACTTGAACCACATCCTTTGCACTCTTGCTCTTTTCTGAAGCTAGTGGTGATTCTCCATTGCTCGCTTCCATGTCATTCTCACTAGCTGTACCTTGACCACTCATCTCGTGAACGAGCCCCTCGAGCTTCCGTAATCGATCCAAGAGATCGATCTCACGCTCACTATGCCCAGCGGCAGGACCTATAGGTGTAAGCCGCGTCTGACGTGGCGCGCGGCCCGGAGCAGGGTAGATGCAATCGCATTGAGCTCGCCGACAGTTGCTGCAGGGCATCGTTTTGTCACATCGGACTCTGCGCCTCCGACAAGTAACGCAACTACGTGGATTTAGCAGAGGAGCGCCTGAAGTCATGAGGGCTACGGGTCGGTCGTGGGGAATTGTTGCGTGGCCTACTTGCCGCCCGGTAGTTGCGGGGTTAGCAGGCGGATGAAGGCTCCCAGGTGAAGCGCCAGAAGACGGCGTCTTGGGCGTGTTTGAAGCCATCACCAATATTGTTGTTGGGTTGGTAATGATCTTCAGCCTTATGACAAATAATTCAAGGCGGAGGCTCAATCATTAAATACTGAATCATGGATTGATCTGCAGACACAAGGCCTGATTGAAAGACGAAACATCCTGGCCTCCAGTCAGCACTAACAACACTCTGTTGCGACTTATTACAGGGTCTGAGGCCCTACTCATCTCGTTCGCCACGCCGCTAAGCGAATCCTTCAAGATGAATGGTGACATCCCTCAATAAGATGGGCGGAAGAATTGGAATTATGATGTGTCTCGGTTCGTTGCGTGTGACTTGTGTCAGATCTGACATAGTGGCCCTAGCGTGAATCGATGTTAATTACTAATAGTAGATGCAATCGAAGAACCTGGCCGAGCTTATTAGCACTTCATACCTTACCTTGCAAATACTGTTTTCTCATGATCCTACAGAAGCTCGAGTCTTCGGCGATAACTTGCTATGACCGAACGCTTTGCCACTGGTTTTCGACATGTTCCTGCCCTCCTTTTCTCTGTCCTCGATGGAGTGGACTTTTAATGCAGGATGCAGATATCATTGCTTTTTGAACGGGACAAAGAAGGGGACCACAACCTCCTCTCACTTCTTTGTGCCAACTCAAATGGAACAAACTCCGGGGAGAACACCGCTCATTCAGAAGGTAACACTCCAATGAACGAGTTCTCGGTTGCGAAAGAATCACAACAACATGCTATTTCAAAATTCCACTTTTGGATATTGGTAATTACGCATGCAAGAACTATACTGCACAGCAAGAGAAACGTTAGTGGATTACATTCCAGTGAAATATCACCTTGATAGGTCATGCCCCCGGACCCGGAGTATCACTCGGAATATCAACTAAAGTGATGAAAGATGCTGGCCTAATATTGCTGACAGACTTCTGTAGTCTAAAAGATGGGTTTATCGTGTGAGGACAGTCAAATATTTCTATATTTTCAGGTATGGTTTGTGGAACTTTGAACGACAATGATCAGACAGAGCAATAGCAAATGTCCATTTTGACAACTTGATGGGGACCATCCAGGAGTTCGTATAAGTCTGTTTGGAAATATCCAATAATGTTGGGTATTGGAAGTCTATTGCAACGCAATGATATCCATCTCCATGCTCGCCCCAGCAGGAAGTCTCGGTGATTCGCATGCACTTCTAGCAGGCTTGTGTGGAAAATACTCAGCGTAGACCTCGTTCATGTCCTTCATGTCATCCATATTCTGAAAGTAAACCTATAACATCATCAGCAAAAGATTTGGAAATATCAAATATGTAACATACCGTTACCCGAACAGCCTTATCAAGACCGGAACCTGCTTCCTCTAGAACAGCCTTTGCGTTCTGACACATCTTGTGCGTCTTCTCAGCAATAGTTCCTTCTATAAGCCTAGCCTGTGAGTCGGCGGGGATCTGGCCTGACAGGAAGACCATGCCGTTGGCTTTGATAGCTCGGGTGTATGGCCCAATAGCTGGCACTTCTGGTCAACATTTGGTTCAAAGACAGAGAGAAGATAATACGAACGTGCGACTGCCTTGGGAGAGAATACGGGCTCCATAGCTGCATAAGATCGAATCGATTCTGAGAATGCGCGACTATGTACGTAGTTGATAGTTCTTGGGTGTGTGTTGTTTTGGGGTACATGCGCTACTGGTCGTAGGATGGACAGGACCGGAGCAATACAACGGGTAGCCAAGGTCATGATGTTAAAAAAGAGGAAGTTGGATTTTGAGCTTGCTCTTATAGGAAGTCATTTTATTAAATATTGCTCGAGAATAAGTCTCGGAATCCCGCTCCGCACTATACGTACTGATCTACGGAACAGGATTCCGGTGTAAGTCGGAGCTGACTCTGAGGGCTATCACCACGTGTCATACATTTCTGATGATCTTTATACCGGGTTATCTTGAAGGAATGCACGACTACTATAGTATTGAGCATTTAGTTTAGATGTTTGTCGACATATCGTCCATATCCCACATCCACGCATTATCAAGCATATCAGTTTCTGATATATCGAAACCTTCTACATTGAGATCATCAATCACTGAAAGGATTGTGTTAGGGTGCGCGGAATCTCCAACTCCATTTCCATCTCGTATGTTTGACCACAATGGGTCAGGCGATATACCTAACTGCCCTGGGTGAGATATAGCATATTCGTCCAGGCCAGGAACAAGGCTCATATTGAACATGTTCCCAGTGGCCTGGTGCTGGCGACTGTTGTTCCCTCGTAACTTAGTATGTAGCTCTAGGATTTGCACCAGATCAGACCTGTAGGCTTGCGCTGGAGCCACACGCCGTGATACAAACTCGCCAAGTAGGTTCATAACCTGGGGCAAGTCCCAAAGCAGCTCATTTGCTGGCCGGATGATATCGATTAGAATCAAGGCGAAGGCCGCTGAAAAGAGTGCATCGATATCATATGGCAAGAAGATATCTGGACTCGGGTCAATGACATACAGTTACAGAAGGACCTGTTGAACTCACCACACATCATCTGTTGCTTCAGAATTGACATGATCTTAAGGATTTGGACAGCAGACTCGATGCACATCTTCAGCATCGACTCAAATGGCGACGAAGAGTGGCGAGCATCGGGTATCGAAGCATTTGATGTTAGAAGAGGCTTGAGAAGTGAGAAAAGAACAGGCCTAACAGTCAAAATCACACACTGGAACCTAATAAGTTCGGATTCGAATAGTCTTAATTGGAAACATACCTGGTGGAGCAGAAGATGGAGCGTGGCAGACTCGCGAGAAATTGGTTGGCCTGGTTGCCGCACATCTAGCGGTAGATGCTGGCGTAAGATAGCGTAGGTTTCCGCAATACGAGAAAGAATTGACTTCACTTCAAGAAGGAAATTCCGCTGTTGGTCGTGTACTCCATAGATGGCTGTGAGCGTCTAGATGAGCTAACATTCACACAGTATAGGTCATAAAGCTCACCATCAAGGATCTTGCCGAGATGAGAAGAAAGGATCGCATGGATAGCGAATGCGTTTTGCGACTCATCTCCTGGCTTTATTTCTGGGAACGGAATTGAGATGTCGTCTCTCATGACAGATGGACTGCCTAGCATGGCCGCGCACTTCCTGTCGATGCAGTAGACTGTCCACCAGAGACGTCTTTGGTACTCAAAGTTTGAGGATCTCAAAGCTTCCGGAAACCTTTTGTTTAGAACTTTGGTAACAGAAATTCGCAGGGCTTGGCCAATCTAAGGACCAGTTAGTTGGACGAACACTGAAGGTGCACAAACTGACCGTAACATAGGCCTCTTGTAGGAGATCGGTTGCATGCATGAACAAAGCAGCCAAACAGAGGACCTCAATTGACAACAAAGGGTCCTCGTAGAGCCTTCTGATATCTGGCATAGCTTCAATGGCAAGTGTGAAATAGTTCATTCCTGAGGGGCCCATCTCAAAGTGTTCTCTGGACTGTATCGACTTGCCAAATGCTAGTATAAGTAGCATCTGAATGTGCCATAGGCTTGCATCAATTTCTAAACCTTTATCGCGGGCATCGTAAAATCTCCTCAGTCTTTGAAGAAATATATCTGCATCAAATATGGAGTAAAGAGAGCCGATGTGCACAATCACCGTGTTGGTCAAGTATTCAGCATAAGAGAGCTTCGGGAAGGCGATGCTTGACAGACCGAGAGCTATCGGCGGCAGTGTTCGTGTATAAGATATGTCCTGTCGTTCCATAGATACGCTCCCAGGATCTGCGATTGGGGATGACTGTTGAAGAAGGTTGCGGACATTGCGACTGAAACTGAGAGTTGAGCTGTGCCCAAGGTAGGCTAACGCGGTAAGCATGTCAATTACTTTAAGGTAGAAAATGGCAGACTCACCCGCGTGTCCATAGCGATGGACCTTGATCTGTGGCTCGGAAGTGACAAGGGTATTTGTAAGTGAGCTGAGGTCCGATCTCTTTTCAAGACTTAGTCAAGGAAAAGGAACAGGAAACATTCACGATGTGATACATACTGACGGCGTCCTGGTTTCGCCCAAGGGGCTTTGTGGAGGATTTCTGGATAAATATCGTGCATTGAGCTGCACTGAACCCGATGAGAGGGCTTCAGTGTTCGAGTTTAGACCTTGGACGGAGCGTGATTGAGTCTCAAGTGACTCGATACGAGCGTGTAATTGGTCGAGGTAACTAAGTCCATCAGTCTTAGCGAGGTTCAACAGCCTGGACCAATCACATACTCTACAGATATTGCTATTTTCTTTTCTTTCTCTTCAAAGACGCAAGTTTCCTTACGTCTAATGCATCTTTCACAAGGATGGCGCCCTGAACAGCGAGTCTTGCTGTTGCGGCAGGCGATACAGCTACTCAGCGTCAATCAAATCGACAAGGTATAGAAGAAACTATGGACTGACGCATTGGATATCTTTTCACGCTTGCGAGCTCGGGCTCGAGTCGATCGCACATTGATCTCATTGTCCATTTGTTCGAGTTTTGAACAATAGAGGTCATTTGCATTGAATGTCGGAGTGAGGTTCCGGAGGACGGGAATAAGATGGATGATGGAATGTGGGGACGGGACGTTGTGTGACAGACCCACTACCCGCTTCTAGGGAGCTATTCCCACTGGAGGCTCTGTCGTTTCAAGGCAGGTTACGTACTATCAAAAGGAAGTCAATAAGCAAACCGCCGTAAGACAATAAACTTGTTTAAAAAGGAACGCACTGACCAAGATACGTCTAATAGCGGAGAAGGCTTCATTCAACTGCCGCTCAGGGGGAGGGACATTGACGCGCTAACGCGTTTATCTTTGGGCTATCGCCTGCAGCCCTGTCCCAGCCTCCTTTTTTTATCTACTGTTCCTGGCTGCATCTCATCCACTCTAGGTATGCAGCAATAACTGCTGTTAGGACAGGGGATGATAATCGCAGCACCAGCTTCTCAATAGAGACTAATTGGTACGAAGAATGTCAGAAACTTACACTAGACTCTGCTTAGTAACTGTAAGAGATTTTTAGATGCACTCGGAAATTTTGCGCGCTTTCAATTACTCTCAAAACTGTCACGCTCTATCGTGAATTATCGGGGAGGCGTGTTGCCCCAGAGCAACGGTAGTGCCACTAGAAAGAAGCAAGCATACTACGTAAGGAGCCCAGGCTGCCAACCGCCAATCTGCGACCTACGTCTCATGAAACTTCAGCTCAGCATCTCCTATTCTTGATATTCACATCTAATATCATACTTCACTTTTCAGTGAATTTCACTCAATTCTTTCTTCTTCAATTCTCTTTCTCTTTCATTTATAACTGCTTTTCGATACCCTCTGTTTTTCTTTCCAGCCAGTTTTGCGTGCTCACGGGCCAACCAGGCTCCAGCTTGGCATCCTACTCTGTGAAGTAGAAAAACAATAGGCCAATTTCATGAGCTTTAAGGCATCACTCATTCAATTTTGTTCGTGGGACGCTGCCACTGCCACTGCCACTGCAGCAACAATAATGTCTTCGCGCGCCAACCACAGTCTCTCCTCCACAAGAATGTCACACTCATCAAGACGCCGCGGGCCTCGTGTCAAACCAGACCCAGAGGATAATACTTCTATGCCAGATTCTGGAACTGTCAACTTCGGCATTCGCACTGCTCCTCCTGCTCCCTCTAGTTACGGTGGCAGTACCAGCTACATTCCGCCCGATCAGGCCTTCTATCATCATAGATCGGATGCCCGTGAGTGCCTCCTTCATCTTCTCTTCCAAACGCATACACTGACAAGATTTCCAAAGCAACACCAAGTGAACGCATCACTGAACCTGAACCTCTTTTGAGGGAACTCAGGATGCGTCCCAACGCAGCAGCCGAAAGCCCAACCAATGTTCCCACGGATGGGAGCTTCTTCCAAACCTCCTTCCAGGACATCGGAAAGAAGCTCAAGGCGTGCAACGACACTCTGGGCGAGCTCCAGCAACTAGGCGTTGACCACGATGTCCCGCTTCCCGAGCTCGTGCTTGTTGGCGATCAGTCTGCAGGAAAATCTAGTTTGATGTCAGGTCTCGCAAATCTCGACCTACCTCGCAGTGAGGGCACATGCACACGATGCCCGCTCCATATCAGGGTATCACGAAGTCACGATTCCTCTTGCCGTGTATCGCTACGCAAAGCATACTCCTATCAGCCCCCGCCTAGTGGCCGCATTTCGGAAGGGGATGTCACTGACAGAGATCCTTTTTTCCCCTGGCGCAAACTACCATCCAGTGCGACTCATGAGTTCAAGACCATGATCGACTACAGTGAGATTGAAGATGTTTTGAGGTGGGCCCAAATCGCTATTCTCAATGACGACAAGAGTCACGAGCTATTTATCCCTGGCTCAGGTGCCCTGGCTGTCAACATCCCCATCGACAGAGCCGCTGAAGCAGTTGCCGCGAAGTTTTCACCGAATATCGTTGCACTCGAGATCAAAGGCCCAGAACTTCCCGACCTTTCTTTCTACGATATGCCTGGTATTTTCCAGAACCCTGCTGATGCAAGCGACGACTATCTTGTTAGTGTCGTGAGGAATCTGTCCAAGGAGTATATCCAGCACCCGTCTGCTATTATAATGTGTTCTATGCCAATGAACAGCGATGCAGAGAATTCTTCAACTTTTGGTCTTATACGTAGACTGGGCGCTCTTAACAGGACAATTGGCGTTTTGACCAAGGCTGATCTAATACCGGAGGGCGGAAACCACGAGCAATGGCTTGCTATCATGAGGGGACAAGCTCATATTGCTGGTCTGGGATATTTCATCACTTCGCGACCACAGGGCAAGGACCTTGATGAGCTCA
This sequence comes from Fusarium xylarioides, assembly GCA_013183765.1. Lineage (NCBI taxonomy): Eukaryota > Fungi > Ascomycota > Sordariomycetes > Hypocreales > Nectriaceae > Fusarium > Fusarium xylarioides. The sequence goes on along the minus strand of SRZU01000031.1, from coordinate 113,862 downwards.
AGAAATGGGAAGAACTAGTTTTCGTGGATCATTCTCTCGAGCGATGGCCTGCAACGTTTCATGAATTTTCGGAGCGATGCGGTGTGGAAAAGCTAAAGGCTTTCCTGTCGGAAAAGCTTGGGCAAGAATTCGCGAAAAGGTAACCAAAGGAGTTGCTATCCCACACGATATCAGGAACAAGGCTAACATTTTTAACTAGTCTACCCCATATCAAGCAGAAGCTAAGACAGCGCCTCACTGACATCGTTGAGCAACTCGAAAGGCTACCAGAACTACCTGACAATGTTGAACTCGAGGTCCAAACCAGTGTTATGGAGTTTGGTGAACTGACCCGAACACAACTCAAGCCTTCCGAGTTCTCGAAGCACTTCGTTCCGCTCCCGGATAACTTTCGCGACTGTCTACTGGACATGAAGCCCAAATTTACCCTCAGAGATAGCAGTGACATTCCTGTTGTTGATATCTCTGACGATGAGTCAGATGCAGGATCCGTGGCGCCGGCCATCAACCCACATACGCCTAGCAAACGACGGGCGATGGCGCCGCCTATTACGCCATCTAAACGAGTTCGTATGGAACAAACCCCGGCAGGGACTCCTTCTCGATCGCTACAGCCTGAAGATAGCAGGGCTAGCGTGGCCAACTCCCCTGCTCCCCGTCGGCAACTCTTCCCAGCCCCATTTACTCCCTTTAGTGGAGTTGGGCGAGGTTTCAGGACTCTTCGACAAGTCCGTGATGAAATCAAGTCTAAAACCAGAGCTGGGGTGCCTGACATCATCACTGAAGAAGTCTATAACGACATGTGCCGAGAAGCCATTGAACCATGGTCAGGGCCCATGAAAGCATTCCTCGATCATGTTATGATCCTGTTGGATGATATGCTTGATCAGGCACTGGCCAAGTCTTTTGCAAGCCTCAATAAGCGGTTGATCTTCCGAGAGTGTAGGAAAATTTTGACAGAGTATCTCAACGACCGTCGCAGAGAAACAGCTGGAGCACTTGATCTTGTGTACCGCCTCGAAACATACGGCCTGTTCACTGTCAACCAGGAGGCCTTTCGCAGATATCAAAAGGATGAACAGATTCTCTTAACGCGTTATCGCCACCAAATGCGCATGCAAGCCGCAGGGTATGGGGATGGTCGAGCTCCTGTTCCGTGGGAAAGTCTTACAGAGGAGAAGCGTGTCCTCGACGAAAAGCGACGTGAAAACGAGTTGACAAAACTTGGGCCGGACTCCTTCGAGCGGGAGCTCAATGTGGTGGCGTACGTTAGAGGCTACTACCGCCTTGCAGCGCTGAGGTTCGCGGATGCCGTGGCGTTGCACATTACAAATGGCATGATACCGCATATCCAGCGAAATTTGCCCTTTCATCTCGACCGAAAGTTAGGAATTGCTGGGGCCGATGCCAAGAGTGTTTACGAGAGACTCATGGAGGAGGATTCCGACACCGCAGCCAGGCGGGGAACACTCAGGGGAGAGCGCGAGAAGTTTGTGCGGGCTCTTGACAGCATCGAGGAGCTGGAGCGTGGAGCTGGCAGTAGCACCCTTTCGGAGGAAGAAAACGATGACGATGACATGGCCGATGTCCCCCTCATGAGCGGTGCACTTCCCGCCGAGGAGATCTGAATTGGTTTGTCATCACATAACCTGTTTCGACACCGATGTGGTTGGAGCTTGTCACATTTACTACAGTTGATCATCAGCAGCTGTTGAAGAAAGGTCTGCGTTGAGAAGGTTTATTGGCGTGTAACTGGACTGCTGTTTATTCCCTTTGTTACGATGTTTGCTAGGGTAAGGAAAAGTGTTGATCACGAGTCGACGGAACTCGAAGATGTGTATGGGGAAAGCTACTTAGATCCTTGCGTGTGCGGGTAATGGAAATGATCTCTCAATCAACGGCGTTGGTAAGGGAGGCCTCGCGGAACCCTGTAGTTCTAGCTCATCTGGTCATTTGTTGTGTATTATCAAAAGAGTCACGTAGCAAATGACAATTGCATTCAGAGATGGGGTTCAAGATTGTCCCGTTCCCGAGTCTAGAGGATCAAGCTGTATCACAAGGGACGGCAAAATTAAGGTGACTTGGAGAATCGAGAACCCCAAACCGAGATACGGAATCAAAAGCAATCTCTCAATATCCGGGAAGTGACAGGTGCAGGCTAAATTCATATGCACGGCTCAATGGAAATGGGAATGAAATAGGGATACTGTTGCTACTCTCGCTAACAGGCGGATTCCATTGTAGGTAGCCCTGTGAAGCTAACATGAAAGTGGCCAGCCACATCCGTTGAACCGACTAATTAACGATGATTGGGTGAACAGAGAAGGTTCGGGGCACACAAGCTAACGCAGGTGCCACTTATTAACCTCGTGGCAAGAACGCGGGGACTACAGGAAGGAGGGGATCATTCAATCCTTCATTGATGGGGCTACCTACAGGAAAGAACCTTACCTGAGGGTCGGGTCTTCCCTAAAATGTTGGAGTGTGACCTCGAGATCTTTTCAGCTCGCCTTCTCCATTTTAGCCTGTTTCATTGTAAACTCGGATTCTTCAAACCTCTAACCAACAAATTCGTCGGCTCTAACCTCCACTCCGGTTATTTAGCATTGCATCTTGAAGATGGTGTGCCTTCATTTCACGAGTTTAGATTAGGCCCTGATCTGTATTGAACAGTAAGTTAGATGTGGAGTAACTTGCAGTACTTATTTTTCTATATATAAAGCATATATATCTTAATATACCCTATTTAACTAGTAATGCAATATAGGTCTTATTAGATTAGTTAATCTAGGTAGCCTTATTACTAACTATTATACCTAAGGGAGCTAAGTTAGCCTTATAATAATTTTATTACCTTTTACTATATAAAATGCATACTTATAATAACTATAGTAATTATATTAATATTATTAAAGACTTTAACCCTAAGGCCTAAGGCTAGTATATAAGCTATAATTAAAGCTATTTTTAATAGCTATATTTTAAATAAAGACTTTATTAATAATAATAATAAATCCTTTCTTTTACTAATAAATATATTACCTTTAAGCTTAAAACTAAAGACTTTATTATAGGTACTACTACTAGTACTAGAGAAAAAGAAGCCTATATATATAAGATAGAATAATAATATAATTAAAATAATACTAAAGTTATACTATAAAGCTTATAATAAAGATAAATTTAATAGTAAGAAAAAAGTTAATATAAAGTAAATATATAAAGATATAGCTATTAAGTTATTAAAAGAATTTACTTATATTACTTTTAATTATAAAAAGATAAAAAGAAAAATAAAAGACTTATTAAAGATTTAAAAGGTATTCTTTACTATTAATAGTATTAATAATACTTCTTATAATTATAATACTAAGTTTATTTTAACTTGTAATAAGCTATAAGATTACTTTATTAATAAATATATTATATTAGCTAAGTAAATTAAATAATATAATTTAAAATTCTCTCCTATTTATACTAATAGTGCACTAATATTTAGCTAATCTTTATAATTATAAACTAGTTATATACTATATAGTGTAATTAATTCTACCCTCTGTTGCTGCTAACGCTAACAGTCTTTAACTTTAGGCGCCTAAACCTACATAAAACTTAATACATTTTCCCTCTAATAGAACCCTGTAATTACCTCTCTCTTATCCTAGATTTCGCGGTATGCTGTCCCCCTTATCTTCACAGCGGCTCGGTCTTCTTCAGTACCCTTTTAGCCTGCCCTTAGATGGCCTCGAGCCACTTATCATATAAGCCGCCTTAAATAGCCATAATAAAGTTACTTTTATTAATAGTTAGATTTATCCCTCTAAGTAACTTCCCTTTAAGCTTATTAAGTTACCTTATCTTACTATTAAGAAAGCCTCTCTTAATTAACCTATAGTAAGGCTATATAACCTTAAAGACCTTATAACTAAAAGCTACCTGCTTAATATAGCTAGTATTATTCTTATACTGCTAGATTAATCTGATTTTTATAGTTATATTATGTAAGTTAATGTAATTATCTCTATTAATAAATAGGTTAATTATAGGGATTACTTCTTAGTAGTATCTTATCTGATATGCCCTGTTATCTTAGGCTGGTTGCAGGCTTCTTTAGATAGCAGGCATCATGATGGTGTAGCTGTGATGTTGTTAGTGTCTGCGATCAGAAGGTATGGAAGGCGGGTTGGATGACTTACTGCGTGTTGGACGATTGAACTGTGGCTGCAGGGATCGACAGATGTTTAAAGTGGGTTGCAAGAGGAAGATCTAGCCTAGCTAAAGAGCAAGTAAGGCTCTCCAGCTGGCTTAAGTGCAGTTAGGTTTAGGCTATAATTAAAGCAGCTAACTTAATAATATTAATTTAATAAAGCTTTACTATCTAGAAGATAAGTAATATTTAAATTATAATAGACTTTAAAGATATTTAGATACCTTTTAAGGCTAATATATGTTAAGGCTTGAATAAAATAGCCTATAAATTCGGTATAGGTCGAAGGATAGATAACTGTAATAGGTACAGAAGAGGCTGTAGAAATAGGAGGGAAAAAGGTTGTAACTGTGTTGTAGATAGGCATAAGGTAGGATTTATAAGATAAAAGTAGATTCGTTGAGAAGAGCGATTTTTTCCGAATTTAATGATATATATTATGTAATAGAGAAGTTGATAAGTTGCTAATTAAAAAGGTGTTCCCTGAGTGGGAAAACCTGGGTCTTATATAGACCTCTAAAAGAGCGGGCATTGTGATTCCCAGAGCGGGGTAGTCTCAATGATGATGAAGAGACTATCACAAAAACCGCCAAAATTCGGAGAAAAATAAGATATACTTTTTACCCAATTTGGAAGGCGCTAGGCTTTAGTATGCTTATAAAGCTTAAATAGGAAAACAGGGTTTTTCATGGTGTGTTATGGGTCATCTAACTGAGGGGTAAAATCTCGTATACGTAATCCTCATTATATAATCATCACGTGACTTTCCCACTGATATTTTCTTAGTAAGAAATATTTAAAGTTTATAGAAAAACTTTAATATATGGAGTTTGCTCAATTCTCCACATATTGCTTAGGTAAGCACACCAATCGAAAGCCCTGAATTTTCTCATTATTTTGGTATATATTTTGCCCTGATTAGTCCTCTAGAACATAATATATTCCTTAGTTATATAATAAGACCTTTATATAATATCAGGTCTTAACACTCTGTAAAATGATAACTAATGCTGAGGCAATAAACAGTAGTATTAACAGTGCTATTATAAGTTATTTTCTAGTTATTAAGATAATATTTAATATTAATATAAAGAATAATAAATCCTTAATAAAATCTAAAGCTAGTATTATTAATATAAAATCTATTTATTAGTATTTTAAGACTTTTAAAAGAGATATACTATATTAGTAAGGTATTATTAACTAAGCCTTTATAGCTAGTAAGGATATATAAGAAAGTCCTATTTAGGTATATAATATAAAGTATATTTTAGAAGATTAAAAACTTCTTATTATACTATTTTCTTTACTGCTTACTAAGAATATATATAATAATATAAGTTCTATTTATAGTATTAATATAGCTATAGAAATACTAACTGCTTTATTTAATTATTATCTTCTAGGAAATAAAGCTATTATTAAGCTATTAAATAAAGTATATATATAGCTTAAAAAAGGTTTTTACTGCTATTACTATAATAATTAAGATTATACTTTAGCTAATAAGAAAAAACTTTATTATAAGATATTATAAAATATCTTAATTAATAATATATAAGAAGATTATAACTTTATACTTTAAGGTTTACTATTTTATATCCTTTATTACTATATTTTCTTATAATTACTTTATTAACTTATAAAAGACCTTTTTTAAAACCTAAAACGTCTTAAAAAACTTAACTAAATTATAATAAAGTAGTATTTAAGCTTTTACTATAGTAGTAAATACTCCTTTAAAGTTTATAATCTCCTTTAAATCTTAATTATAAGGGATTTATAGCATTTCTTAATTTAAATACTATTAATTAATCTTATTAAATATTTATATAAAGAAGAGATCTTTAAGGTTATTTTAATTTTTATTATTACTTTAATTAAAGTTAAAATTATTTATTTTTAAAGCTTTAATTAGCTAATTATAAGGTAAGCTTAAAGTAGCCTTATTAGCCTTTTATTATTATATAATAAACTAGTTAAATATATACTTCTAGGAATATATATTTAAAGGTAGCTATTTTAGCTAATAAACTATAGAATTCCTTAATAACTTTCCTCTAATAGGTTTATAGCTAAAAAGATATATCCTTTAAGCTTATATAACTTAATATGAAGTAGAAATTATAATAAACTAATAATTTATTACCTAATAGGGCCTTAATTAGAGATAGCTTTACTTTTAGCTTTACAGCTAACCTTTTATTTAGTTGTAACTTTCAATATAGATCAGGGCCTTAAGGTTACAATGGTGTGCCTCCTTAACCGAGCAACTAAGATACGAGACTTTACGTGGCGCCGATGGAAGCCATCCTGTCAGCAAATAATCGCCGAATATGACCCTCCTTCATGGTCCTTATCGGCAGCTCTCCCGCGTCTCCGTACACCATCCTAACAGTATCAAGGGTTAATTTTCGTGTTGCACGATCCAGCTAATCCCCAATTGCAGCAATAATGCAGACAGACCTCAGCCGACAAACAATATCATGCTCTCTCAATTAACCGGCGATTGACAATGCCTCTGCCGCTGGTCTGATGACACACTTTAAGCTTGATTCATTCTTGGCCCATATGCCGATAACCGAAAACCACCTCACTTCCGGCGTGCTGATCGATGGGTCTGCCAAGTGAGGGCACGTTCGGCCCCATTGAAGCACATTACCGAGACCTAATTCACTCAATTCTTTTGGGGCATCTTCTCCAGATTTACCGAATATTCGGGTTCTCAGCATTCCAAGGCTCGGGAGCAACCGACGATCGTGAAGTTTATTCGATATCAAGTCCACTTTGGTGGTCAGAACCGTGAAAGACAAGCGACAGATGCGTGCTTCATTTTGCGGCCCTGATATCCGATAAGAGGCGTTTTTAGCCCCCTCGTGCTGATCACAATCCTACCCAATCCTGCCTATAACCCATGAACAAGCAGTTGTCGTGACACCTCATTGGCTAGACCCTGAAACCCTCTAGACGGTGACAGCAAAGTACGTGAAGGATGAAACCAGCCTGGGAGTCACACCACAGCCTTTGCTTTTTGCCTACTGGTAGGCTACATTCAGCCATTTCTCTAGACACAAGACAGAGTATTGTGTAGCAGGCGACCATTCCCGAGGAGACTCCGATTCTTGGACCCCAGATGAGCTCGTCTCAGTGTTGATCTACCGACCCTACTCACTGGTGCATTTTTGTATGCCTGAGTTAAGCTCGCCCCCAGACGGAGTATCATCCAAGCGACTCAATACCTAAACGAGCTATCCAAGCCTCCATAGCCGTCTTTCCGTCCCGGGTGATCCCAAACACACCATCTCCGGCTCATAACTCCACCTCGCTGTGCCTGGTGCGTACTCCGGCCCCAATGCACGAATGATTGTTCATGGGAACTTGACAACACTATCCCGGTCTCTGAAGCTCCACGGTGACAATGCATGGGGTTGACTTGACCGGGGTGGTTCATGTCGTTGCTGCTGCTGCTACTCAAGATGTTATCTCTATAAGAAGCAGTGCAAACCCGGGGAACCCTGAACATTTTTTACTCGGCCATCTCTCCTCACGAGAAGCATCACTACCCCATATATTGGGCCAGTTTAGTTTCAACTCAACACATCGTTGATCAATTGTTTCAAGCTCACAATGGCTCTGCCAAAGTTCCTCCAGCCTATCGGCTCCAAGGTCCCAGCCCATAGCGATCGGGTACCTCTCGATATTGCCCAAGCTGAGGCTCCCAGATTCGAGAAGGTCATCTGGTACAAGGAGCCTCACTTGCGTAAGCTTTACTTCCTCATTATCTTCCTGCTGATCGCCTCGGCCACCACTGGATACGATGGCATGATGGTCAACACCTCTCAACAAATGGACAAGTGGAAGGAGTATTTCCCCGAGGAGAAGAACGAAAGCAAGCTCGGAATCCTTATCAACATGTACAATATTGGTTCCATTGTCTCCTTCTTCATCGTCCCCTACCTTGCCGATAATTGGGGCCGAAAGCCCACTATCATGCTTGGCTGTGTTATCATGATCATTGGCTCTTTCGTCTCTGCATTCTGCAATGGCTACGGCAGTAAGTACCTATTCGAATCATTCTTGCAGATGTATTAATCAATTACTCCAGTGTATATGGGCGGCCGATTCGTTCTTGGTTTCGGTAACTCTCTGGCGCAAATGTCCTCGCCCATGCTTCTTACCGAAATCTGCCATCCACAGCACCGTGGTCCTCTTACAGCTGTCTACAATTGTCTATGGAACTTGGGTTCCCTGAGTAAGTACCGAAACTTCCCAAAAGTGGCATCCTCTCTAACCACTTTCAGTCGTTTCCGTTGTCGGTTGGGGCACTGCTTCCATCAACGGTCACTGGTCGTGGCGATCCATTACCTTCATCCAGGCTGTTCCATCCATCATCCAGCTTTGTGGTATCTGGTGGGTTCCTGAGTCACCACGTTTCCTCATCAACAAGGACAAGTCAGAGGAGGCTCTCCAGGTTCTTGCCAAGCACCATGCTGGTGGTGATGTGAACAACGCCACAGTTCAGTTCCAATACCGTGAAATCAAGGAGACTATCCAGGCCGACAAGTCTGTCACATCTACCCGATACATCGATTTCCTCAGGACAAGCGGTAACCGGTGGCGTCTTGCCATCATCATCTCCCTCGGTATCATTTCTCAGTACTCTGGTAACGCTCTCTTCTCCAACTACATGGATGTCATCTATGAGGGTGCTGGAATCAAGGAGCAGAACAAGAAGCTTGCCGTAAGTCTCATTCGTCGTATTGTTCAAATATTCACCTTACTAATTCTCTTCTCCTTATAGCTCTCTGCTGGAAAGACCATTCTCGATCTGTCCATCTCCATTGGTGCTGCCTTCACTGTCGATAAGGTCGGACGTCGTCCTCTTTTCCTCGCGGCCATCTCTGGTATGGTCTTCGCTTTCATCCTCTGGACCCCCACCGGTGGCATTTACGAGAACTCCCAATATAAGACCCCTGCCACCGAGGAGCAGCCTGATGGTGGTGTCGCTTATTCCAACACTGGTGCTGGCTATGCCCAGATTGCTTTCGTCTGGCTCTTCGGTATCTTCTACGATATCGGTTTCTCCGGTCTGCTTGTTGCCTACGCTCTTGAGGTTCTTCCGTTCCACCTCCGTGCCAAGGGTATGATGATCATGAACATCACTGTTCAGGCCATCCTTGCCATTGGAAAGTATGTGATATCTCAATCCCTCAACGATGGAAACTCAGTAACTAACAAACAACAGTCAAACCAACAAGCTTGCGTGGAACAACATGCCCAACCACTGGAACTTTATGCTTTTCTACACCCTCTGGGACTTTTGTGAACTCATCTTCGTCTGGTACTTCTACGTCGAGACCAAGGGACCCACCCTCGAGGAGATTGCCCGTATCTTCGACGGTGACGATGCTGTTGCTCACATCGATCTCGCCCAGGTCGAGAAAGAGACCAACCTCACTCGACACGAGTCCAACACTTTCGAGGACTACCCGCCCCCCAAGTCGCTTGCTTGAAGCAATGCTATGTAATTTTCCGTACGACTCTGGCTATGCTCGTGCAAACTAGTTGTACTGAGACGGCCTCTGCGATCTTTGACAGGAGTTTTTCCAGCAAGCGTGTTTTGATGTAATAGGGATGGACGACATCTCAACGGACTAAAAAGCAGAAAACGAACAAATTATACTTTCAGGTCGTCGTTGCTAGGTTCTCTAATTTTTATATCACTCGTCTTCTCAAATATTGTGCCACATTGTTGCAAGTACTGTGATCACGTAGACTCCAAGCAAGCAGTGCTGTCGATAGAATAAGAAGGAAACAATATACAAATCGGATTTCAGAACTCCAATTAACCCTGTGACAAAAGATTATGTATATTGTATTTTGATCATGTACGTCAGTGTCACGCTCTAATATACCCCCAAGATATATGTGTATAAGTCTACATCCAATTTCTAGCAACTCCTGAACTCCATCGCTGGGCTCCAAGTGAATGTTTACTAGATGCACCAATGCATAAAGTCGCAGTCACTGAAACATACCAACAACTTTGATCACAAAATCAATGGCAAAATGATCGATCGCTTTCATGCGGGTTTCATAACTAGTCATCTCCGGGAGCCCACAGCATGGGTCCAGTACAGATGTTGTTGCGTGCGAACGACCTATAGCGATCAATAATATCGGTTCGGTCCATGCCCGCACGTTGGCTTCCGAAGCTGTAATGGGCGGCAACGCCTCGTCCATCGGCAACGGCATCTGTAAAGTCTGTTAACAAAACCCTCGGCGGTACAATTCAGGTGTTTTACTTACGTCGTCCTAGCGCACGCGGCATGTTACATGAGAAGTGGTTCTCATCATCGGCCTCGATCGGCTTGGCTCGGTTGATGTCCCTTCCTAATAAGGCAACGAACTGGATGCCCATTCGCTCGTATTGAAAGTCCCATGTTTCGAACTTGTAGGCGGACAACTTCTTCTTCCATAGGTTTTCGAAGAAGCTGAAGTGTTCTTGGGCGCCAATCGTCCACTGAGTCCAGCCGCGGCCCATAGGGTGATACTCTGTCGCTTCGATGGGAGTTGTGTCGAGAATATGATCTTTACCGCCTTTGTCGAGAGGGAGCCAGCGATGAGCAGTGTCATTGTGCTCCCAGTTATCGAGCGAGAATCCCTCGGGGCCGTTCCATGGGGGTAGGTTGGAGGGATTCCAGTCCAGTGGCTTCTGGCCAGATTGTTTCGAGGGCATGGCCTTTCCTTCGCTGTCGACCTCGGGGAGATAGGGCCTGATGGCGCCCAAGTTCCAGTGAACCCAGCTGAGAAGGGGCTGGTTGACGACATTGGCCGAGACGATGTAGTACTCGGGATGGTCGAGTCTCTTTTTAACGATGGATGGAATAACAGTATCCTCCATGAAAACCTACACATTATTAGTACCGGTTTCACAGGAACGAATTACGAGCGGTGAGACTTACGATGTCGTCGTCAATCTTGACATACATGACATGATCCTCAACGCGGTCGTAGGAGTTCCCAAAGCCACTCGAAAAGTTATCGTCGCCTGACATCTCAACAGACCACTTTTCATAGGAAGTCTCGCTTTCCAAGAGTTTCTTCAAGAGTGCAAGGTCGTGGGGGTCTTTGGTTCGTTCCACAAAGATGACACCATCAAGCAAGCCGCCATTCTTAGCAAGATTGCGCTGTCGAGGTTAGCCTGACGTTACCAAGTCGGCGTGGGCAAATTGTACCTTGAGATAGCAATCAAGAATTGATACCGATTGTCGTCGTCCATAAAATACAAGTCCCATAATCTTATCAACACCTTTGGGCTTCGACCAGTGTACCAGATCTTGTACACTCTCTCCGTTTGATGACCAGAAACGATCGAGGGTTCCGTTTATGCCGGCAATTGTTGGTGCTTTGGAATCGAGGGTCATCGGTGGTCGTTGCTCCATGACAGGAAGTTTGACGGCGACCAAGTCCCTCTGTCTCCATACCAGGGTCGACATCATCAACATAAGTAGGATGGCACATAACCCGACGTGACCTCGTGTACAGTTTAGCGCCCGGGCAGCAGCCCTGGAATATGAAGTCGGCAAGTCTGATGACTTCATCTTGTGAGTCGGTTTTATCGGATAAGACAACTCAGTGTAAGTGAACCATTGTGTGCGGGAAGCTTGATATCTAAGTAGTCAGGTAAGGTTGCATGTGCCTGAGAAACAGAGATTCGAGAACCACGAGCAAGAACTAGGTTCAGCGGTCCCGACTTTGGGATTCCTGTCGTTTAAGGAACAGTCGACAATAGGTTCCACGACGGTCGAGTCCAAGAAGGCTTATGAGGGGTCCAGAGCCGGGTGTGACGCCTTTGGTGACAATGATCGAATTTGAATAATACGCTCGACCCAATGAGGCTGGTTGCTCTACGATACACGGCCCACTGGCACAGCCTGGGTGGTAAAGACCTCGCTCGGTGTATGCAACCGTCGTGAAAGCCATACGCCTCAATATGATTGGCCTCTTGGCGTTCAGGGACAGCAGAAAGGAGTATCGGGCGCCTGACATCGGTATGGCCGTCGATCCGATTCGTAGGCCGGATATGGCAATGTGGGTAACAGCAGTTGTGAAGGTTGACCCTAAGGTCAGACAGGCTTACAGACCAGACAATTAGACAATGCCTGTAGATCAAGGGATAGCAAGACTCGGGCTAGTCAGATAAACTTCCTGTCAAATAAGTTGGCACTCAGACACTACACCTGCTCACATCTTACCCCTTCTTCATCAATCTGAGAGCCAATTGCATTGACTCTCCCTGGAGTGATAGTTCCATGCTGCTGCATCCATTTGAGCCTCAAATAGTAAATGAGTCAAAAAGACTTGGCAAATATCTGTTCCAGGTACCTGCAGGTATGTAAGTCCAGGCAGGTCCTCTGTCATATCATGCTTTGTTGGTGTAGTTTTAACATTACACGATGAGTGGCAAGGAAACAAATCCTTGAGACATTCAGTAAATAGACACTTGTGGCTAGTTACCCAAGCTCGTAAAATCCGAGACATTTCTCCTAGTTTATCAGACAGGCTATACGATATTGGTGATGGCGAGGCGGGGCTTTTTTAATTGATAGGACGGATACGGTATCCGGATATGAGGACACGCGTTACGAGAAAGAGTGTCTGTTGGCTGGCGCGAATACGTCGTCGTATCTTGTAACATGGTGTTTCTAGGGTCCAAAGCTTCACATATGATGCAATGGATGGCAGCGATCATTCAGGGTCTTTTGGAAGTCGACATCTTCAGCCACTTCGGTCACTCGCAGTGAAGATCGTTGTTGTTGACGTTTTGGCGATGATCGCATTCCCGTTCAGTCCATGCAATGTCATTGTCCTTATTGACACTTCCATTTTCGTAAATTTTAACGATTGTCAATTTGATCATTCAGCCGTTCCAGGTCAAGACGAATGGATTCTGTGATAGAAGTTAGTCCCCCGGGCGCTGTTCGATACGCAAGTCGGGAAACAGAGAACTTGCGGTTCAATCTAGACTGTGCTACTGCCAGTCTAATAGACATAAGCTTCTCGTAGCCCCATAATGAATCAAGAAGTGCCGAAAGATACTTTGTGTTCCATGGTCCGGGCCTTGGTCTCAATCGTTGATTCAGAGTCTTGGGCCTGCCGAAGTTCTAGGCTGGTGAAGCTGGAAAGCCGCTAAATGAGGGCTGGCTGTAGGTAGTTGCCGCTGGAACGTGAATATGAAGCCATCATTCCAGTCGCTTGCTGGTTCAGGCCTGCTTCTTTATCGCACGTGGCTTTCAGTATGGTTCAAATATTGCTTGTGGTAAAGAATGAGGTTGGAAGGTTTCAGTTGATTGGATTTACGTTCCAGCCATGACAACTGTACTGTGCCAGGACGTGGCGATCATGATATGCACTGTACGTTTACACACGTACCTTACGCTAAAGACATATATACTATACTGTATACACACAGTACATTCCCCCAGCACAATCGCATTGTGTATACGAAGCTAATATCAGCTCTAAGATATCCACCGCTAGCAAACGGAACTTTCTTTTCGAATTAGGATATGTATCCGTATGCACCGTATCTTGTATTTTGCATCCATTCATAAACATCAGTGCCACATTAAGAACTCGGACCTGGCCATCGCTCCGCCCCTATAGGGTATGTCGTGAATATATGCTTCCGCAGATTATTATTCGTGTGCTCATTGATGGTCTCTGGCGACATGCCTACCGATACACAGATGCCTTATCTCTCAGTAATGTATATTCCTTGGTTACACCCAGGTTTAGGGAGTGCCTGACGGCTTTCAGAAGTGTTTATGTAGAAGTAACGCTACTTTGCTTGTTCAAAATAGCAGAATGAAATCGATTTAGCACTGAGCACTTCAAAAAAGTATCGATATAAAAAGACTAAAATTTGATTACTACATTAGATACTGATTACATGTCCTCATTATAGCCCTCCCACCATATGCTGAACTAAATTCCAAAATAGATACTCTACCAATTTTGAACTCAAGGAAAGGTATACGCTCTATTCAATCGATTCATCACCATCGAACAGACAGGGGTGACCGAACTTTGTTTGCTGCTCGGCGCTCGGCAGCAGGGGCCTTTGACGGTGACGCATCTACTGTCACAACCACGGTGTTATAAACAGTAGCGATGCTCGTGGAGACTGCAGCTGATTCGCATCCAGTGGGTTCAGTACCATGGACCTCGGTGTAGACATCACCATTGCCGTAAGTGCGGATCTTGGTGTATACAGGGACGTTGCTGTTGTAGTTGCCACTTCCGTCCTGGCCCTTTGTGTTGGTAGGGTCTTCATACTGGCCCTTGCTACCATCACCGCCATTGTCGTAGCCAGGGTTGCAGGGCTTTCCGTCCTCCTTTGTGCAGGTTGAGTCGCCAGTCTCCGGGTCGTAAACAATGACCTCAACCTCAGGCTTACCAGTGTAAGTGGCAGTCCTTGTGTAGGTCTCGCAGTCGTCATCTGTTACAGTAGCGGTTCCATACTTGGCCGGAGCAGTCAATGTGTAGGTCTGGTCAACCTCGACAACAGTAGTAATGCAGTCGCCGTTCTCTTTGGTGATAGTGCTGACGGTCGGCTCAGGCTTGACGATGACGGTATAGTACTTGCCACCTTGCTGGACGGTCTTGGTGACAACGTAGTTGTTGGTGTTCTCAGCTGTGATGGTCTCGACAACCTTGTTACCGTTCTCCATAGTCACAGTCTTGGTAACCTCATACTGATCTTTGCCGGTAACGGTCACTACCTCTTCGTGGCCGTTGTCTTGGGTGATTGTCTTGATGAGAGTGTTGTAGTTGCCATCCGTGTATGTCAGAGTCTGGACATGACCATCCTTGACCACAGTAACCGTGTGAATGTTGCCGGGGTCCTTCTCATAGCCACCATCGCCACCAACGATCTTAGTGACAACTCCACCATCGTAGTCAGGAGAGCCAGCACTAGGCGCAGGATAGCCGTTGCCGATGGTAACTGTTTTGGGGCCGGGATAGCTATCAATCTTCTTGGTGACGATGTGCTCACTGGTCTCTGTTTCCGTCGCAGTCACAGTGACAGTCTTTCCAGGACGGGTGACGGTGATAGTCTCAATGGCTGGCTCAACCGTCTCGCCCTGGCTGATGTACACAACCTTGGTTTGAGGGTTTTGGTAGTTCTGGGTGATAGTAACAGTCTTTCCGGGACCATCTTGTTCTGTAACAGTAACAGTGTGATAAGAGCCGTTGGGATCCGAGACAGTGACAGTCTCGTATGGTCCAGAGGGCTTAATGACGGTCACTGTGTGAGAGCAATCCTTGGGCTCGCTCTCGAGTGAGCAAGGAGGACATTGAGCAATGGTGTCTCGCGAATACAACCAGTCGAAGCGTGCCTGAGCTAGGGGCACCAAGGCCAGTGCTGCCAGAGGGGTAAAACGAACCATTTTGAGACAGAGAGATGAAGATGAAGATCAATCAAGGTCAATGGACTAATGTGTGAGCCAAGTTTGACTGAGAGAGGAGGAAGAGGAAGAAGGTGTCGGTTGTGAGAATGGAAGTGTCGATGATGATCAGAATGTATTCAGTTGCTGCGAGAGAGACCTATCCTTATAGTTATCATTTTCTGCGTACATCTTAACCTGAACCTAGGGCGACGAGGATATCACCTCAAGGGACAGCATTTGCAAGAACTATTGCTAAGGACATAGGCAATAGCTGCGATCGAAGGATGTCTTCGAGCGAAGTCAATCCATGATAGAGAGACATTGGCAATATAACAGACATTGGTGTAGTCAATCCCTCGGATGAAGCGGGCCAGGGTTTGTTCAAACAAGGCTT
This sequence comes from Fusarium xylarioides, assembly GCA_013183765.1. NCBI lineage: Eukaryota > Fungi > Ascomycota > Sordariomycetes > Hypocreales > Nectriaceae > Fusarium > Fusarium xylarioides. The sequence continues at coordinate 97,805 of SRZU01000031.1, read as the reverse complement.
TACTGAAAGGCCAAGATGTGAAGGGGTACACACTGAAGAGGTGCTTGCTGTATTCAGTACGCGAACTATACAGCGGGGTTGGCCAGGGCAAAGTCAACAATGAATTGACAGACGCTAGTCTTGATGCCCTTAACTAAAAGCATTGAGAAAAAATGAGACACCTGAATATTGATGCTCCCTTACCCAGGGTATCCAATGTCAAGGGAGTACCAAGGGAGCGTCAGAAACGAGTACGAATAGGCATTGGACAAGGTTGCAAGTGTGGCCCTTCGCAATATACCTCACTGCCTTTCTCTCTTCGTGCATCACCTTGGCCGAATCCTCAGCATTAGAGGATATCTTTTTTTCTTCTTTGTTCATTGTTGAATGAAGTCCATTGTTCGTTGTTGTTGGTCCCAGGAACATGGATATGGTGGCGAGCGGGCCGTTGTTTACCCGATGCAGCCTCGGGTTCCTGAAGAAGGACCCACTGAGCGAGTAACGTACGTCGTGAAGCAGGCGCGCCTGACGAAGAAAGCAATCACGAAGTCACGAGGCTGTACGACTAAGCTGCTACAACCTTCCACGCTCCTTAACACTTCTATTCTTCGCTTCCGGGCCATGTTCTCGAGATAATAACCGACTCTTTGCGACAGTACGCCACATCTAGTCCGCCTTTACGATCTGACATGTGTACCTGAGATTTTCGATTACCTACGCAATAATGGGAGCTTGCGCATCATGTTTTGGAAGGGGTGATGGCAATAACTACGATGAGGTGTGTTATCAAGCGATCCTGCGATCACAGGTCTCGCATCAATATCAGCAAGACACTTTGCTAATGCTTTGCCTGTTAGGAGGAAGAGAACCGCCTTCTCTACGATGATGCAAACGGTATGCAATACGGTAGCTTCGGGGACCAAGCTATAAACGGAGAGAACGATACGCTCGAAGCTCAGCGAGAGAACGAGGCCCTTCAACGAGTAATAGCCAAGACATCAGAGTACGTTCGTGAGATCAAGGGGCCTTGAAGGATGCTAACCTAGAGTGATAGCAATATGGTGGACATCTTTGATATCGCTCCGCAAGAGAACATAAATCGTGGAGCAACGACGCCTTTCGCCTACGCTGGTCAAGGTGCACGCCTTGCACGATACCAACATCTGGTATCAAAGCTCAGCAACCAGGGTGACAATAACCCTGCGAGCGGTGTCAAAGTCGACTGGCTTCCGGAAGACGAGACCATAGAGATGCAAAAGAATGGTCCAGCTAGCATCAAGACTCTCGAGAGCGATGAGGGACCTCTTGTGGGGACCTTTGCAGATGCTGCGGCGGCAATGCAGTAATGACGGCCGTCTTTGAACAGAGGAAGCTCCATTCGTTTACAATGCGGAAGAGAAAGCTGAAAGCCCCCAGAGTGGGGAGTCAGCAATTGCGACATGAAAAATGCAATATTCGCGATACACGGCTGATGACGATACACACAGCACGTTTGGTGTTCAAGACCGCTGCGATTGCCCCGATCTGAACCATCACCCCCTGGTGGCTCAAATTAGATGAGGTTCATCCCGGTCTGACCCTCGCTGGGCATGTCGGTGAAGTGGCTAGGACAAGAATGAGCGAAAAAAGTATCGCTTATTTACCGACCCATTTTCTTAATACTAACCTCGACTAATACGGTCTTTGTGACCAAATTTCCGGTTTCTGCTCATTTTGTTGAAGCAGTGGAACCCTTCGGTAGACGGAGTTGTCGTTGCATAGAGCCTGATTAGCACTTACTACTCGGTGCAGACCTGCACTTCTATTTTATCTCTTCATATCTTTTTTGGTTTTTGGGTTTTGGCGCCTGTCTTTTGTGCAGACTCCTTTGATTGTTGTGGGCAGGAAGTGGACTTTGTACAAGCAGACACACCCAATCGAATTTTACAGAAATTTCCCCTTCGTCTTATTGAGCCAGGTCCTGGAACGAAACCCTAGACAGTTTAGTTTCAAGACCCTCGTCTCGTCATCAATTCGTACCATCGGCCTTTCTTTCGCAGCCTGCCGCGCATAAAAAGCACGAGCGATGAGCTAGAGTCAAACCCCATCAGTCCACAACGGAAGCGTGACTTGTCGAGAACCGAGAGCACCCATTAAGCATCAGACACGTGCGTTCCCCTCACGCTGGCTCACACCGAATTCGAGGTGGCCCGGCAGTCAGTGGGGTGGCAATAGACGCTAGACCAGGGGAGCAAGGTCAAAGATTCAAGGAGGATGGTGGCCATTCCTTTAGCTTGCCGTCGGCCCTTGATTTAGTCTAGTTTTCTCCGGCTTCGGCTCGCACCGTTGATAGGCGGCTTGCATGGGTACCCATCCACTGGGGAGGTTTCGATGGATCTCTTTCGTCAACCTGAACAAGATCCCGCCCACGTCCCAAGCCTTCGGGATTTGTCTGAGAAAATGTCTGTCATGGCCCAGCCCGCCACCACGACACCATGGGGACATGAATGGGGAGCCGCTCTTAGAGCGATCTGTACGCTGGAAAAAGAAGGCAAGTGAGAGGGACCCCCGGGATTTATCCGTTCCCTCGGGTGAGGAAAGCCATATTGTCGGGAAGCAGCCATTCATAGCCATCTCCTTCGGAGACGTTAGGCCCCTGAACCCCGTTGACGGGAGGCTGGGCCCGTCTAAGACAGGGCTCAGATTTCTGTTAAACAGGGGACCGTCCATGCTAAGGGTTTCCGAAGAAGAAGTCCTATAGTCCACACGTTGGAAGGGTTAAAACTGTCTTTGTCTGCGTACGTGGAACTTGACAGACATTATGGGCGCCGCTGGTCAGTTTGGGACGAACAGGGGTCCCATTACGGTCAAGGTGACCAGAAAGGCGGACAGCCATGAACTCGACCAGTCAGATACGATATGGAATGTGTTCATGGGTTTAAATCGCATCGGCTTTTCCTCATGTCGTTGGTAGGGCTTGTGCAGGTTGGACAAGCAAAGCTCGCATTACGAATTAGTCACATGCTGCTGCCGTTCACCGTAGCCTCTTCTCGAACCTTTCGGTGGTGGGCAACCCTGTTCAAATATGCAGACCGCATTCACGAACCGAATGCCTGCAATTATGGCATGGCATAACTAACTGGCTTGTCAATTGAGTCTGAGCCCTGAAAACGATCATGTCTCCACCTTTCGCTTTGGTTCCCAGGACTACGTCTTTGCACCTAATCGCTATAATCTATCCTGCTCAATGTCATACATGCCTGGTACTGCATAATTGCTTAATACTCGCTGAGTTTTGAGGCCCCATGCTGTTACATCGAAAGCGACTCTGACGATGGTATTAACCGCAAAGACTTGCTAAGACAGCTATACCATTCATGGTTGGCAACTCTGTCACGATCAGCTCTAGATTTTGCAACGTCGATATTCGTCACCGCCCGACTTCACGATGCCGCCCGCAGGCTCCAGTTCAATCTCCGCCATGATTACAATACCTTCCCATTAACTCCTATCGGTCGATCACCCACAACGGAACTTTTCTAACCATACGCTCTACTCTACTCTACGTCCGAAGCGCCGATCAAAGTTGCGATCCATGCTACAGGCACAGTCCGTACTGCCACCTGGAAATGAACAATTGGGGGCGGAAAAACAACCCAGATGATCTGAGACATTGAGGAACCTGGAGGCTGGAGCCCCGATGCCTCTGGTGTTGTGCTCTAGCACCTGCTTCTGCATACCCTCATCCCTATTCGTTGACCAAGGGCTTGGGGTTATCAAAGACATATGCCCTGAAAACCCCGATAAGCAAGGGTATATGCCTTTTTCGAATGGTTTCCGCTGCATAGGTATGTAGTCGACACTGATAGGCTAGATCCCTCACACAGCACAGGTATTTATCGGCGCCTGAGAGAAATAACACAACAGGTTCTCATTGACGCTACACTGCTCCAGTGGTGGTCATTGATTTATTGCTATTCTCCTATTCGATGCGCATAGACGCCTCTTCCAACCGATTGCGTCTTTTGCGGTTACGCTTACCTGTCGTGTTTCCTCAATCGATATCTCTCGTCTCCTCACGTTATCCATTATCCATTATCCTCTCTCTGGCCCGTCAACATCGATCTTGATGCCGAAGCCAGTCTCCCCAGTTGTTTCTAGCTTCCAACTGTCGTCATCACACGAGCTATAGATGCGGCGTCTCCGATCAACATGTAACAAGGAACTGAACTCCCATTGCTTGTTCATGGCCCACACCCCAAGCTCCGTCTGCCCATGCATGATGATGGCACTGCCACCCTCCCCCTTCTGCAATTTCTACTGCATGCCGTGCCATAAAGGTCAGGGCAAGAGAGCTAGATGCTGCTATGCCTTCGTGTTAACGGTCTTTACGCCACTGTGAGTCCTGACCTGCAACATAGAAGGAGCATGGCTTTCTTTCCAAGATAACACACGTTACATTGACCTATTGTCCACACGGTTCGCACCTGTGGGTATAAAGAAAGATATAAACATGGACCTGGCAGCGTCTGGGTCCGTCCCACAGACGCCCTCTGCATGCCCCAGCTGTGGCCCCGAGGACTTCTTCGTTTTGGGTCCTCTCATCCTGTCTCTGCCTTGCCCCTCACACAGGTCCGATGATAATCCACCAATATATTGAAATTGTTGGAAGAGAGAAAAAAGAGCAATTTGTCTGTTCTTACAGACGAATGAAGTGTAGAAAGGTAAGGATAAAGGAGAAAATATTCCACCGCAAAGCCATGCTCACAAGAGAGTTTGTTTTCACCTCCCTGTCTCCTCTTCCTCTCTGCCCCTCTTCCTCATCCCTTCTTGGCCGAGCTCCTTCTTTCGGCATCGACCGCAAGATTTTTCGTTTCTCGTCCGCCCAAACATAAAACAAGGTTGTCATAATCGTCATTATAGATGTCCTGGTATCCCTGGTAGGTTTCCGCAATTTTGTATGAAGCTAATACTTCAACCATACTGTCCCTTCACCACTGTATGTCAGCTCGTCCATTGTCGTCGTTAGATATATCGCTCTTGGCATCTCGTCACTTCACTGCAATAATGGGTTAGCCACTCATATTCTCTCTCTCTCTCCTCACCACACACAATATTCCTGCCCATGTCCATGCCCGTGCCCCGACACCCACAGACCACGGCATATGCAAGAAGCACAGCACCACCATCACAAACCAAGCACACGCCCCTCACACCCCTTTTTGGGCTTCCCGTCCCTCTTTTTTCTTTTCTTTGGGACTTTTTCTTCTATGTGCCCTCGGCTCAGTTTTGCCTCCAGCCCTTTTTCGTCCGTCTTTCTTGTTCGGGCTCGGGCTCTTCACTCAATGCGAATAGACATAAAGGAAAGGAAAAGGAACATCGTGTTTCAAACTCACCTGGCCAAGGGATTGTAGCCTGTGATCATGCTCTTCTCTCATACGATAGATCTGACCAAGGACTTCTTGCATCTCAGCACACGTTCGCTCAATGGTGGCATTTCGGTTGCCCTCCCTCTGCCAGCGCTGAACGTCACGGTACATCTTGTCATACCTGCGCTGCTTTTTCTCTGTGTCGTGGCAGAGCTTGCAAACGTCTCTTTCGGTCCTGGTTTCGTAGACAAGCTTCAGGCCGCAAGTTTCGCCCATGCGGTATTCTTTGTTGCACTGCTGACGGAAGTGCCCCCAGCGCCAGTAGCCGCATGCCCAGCGAGTTTGGTCAAAGTAGCACATGGCTCAATGGTTTCGAGGGTTGACGAGAGACTTAGTGGCGAATAGTCGAGGCGAGAAAAGCAGGGTATCTCTAACTAATTCGACAGAAGAGGAGAAGAAGCGGGAACACCGAAGGCGGAGAGCGGAGTTTCAGAGGCGAACTCGTGGTCGATTCGAGCCGAACCCGAAGTTCAAGTCAACACTTGTCGAGTCGTGTCGAAGCGATGAAAGTCAGCCACCCTCGGGCAATCCAACAGTCGCTGAGGCGGAACGTTATAAACAATGTAAAGGTTCGGTTTAATCGAGTCGAGAAGAATCCTAGGATACACAGGTTAGTCACTGGGTCTCTTCTATTGTCTCTATTCCTTCTGTGCCTCCCCTTCGCGTTGGGCATGTAATTTTGTTTCTACCCAATGCAAACAACTCCCACTTGTTGGACTAATATCCATACCACTGGCTGCTTTTTTCACTTGTTTGTAGACATGACATTATCTCATCATGGACACCGTCTGCCAATCCCTCACAACCTCTCGTACGTATTCCTGCCGCGTGGTGTCTCGACAGATAATACATAACCAGAGCAGTGCAACAAAGGGAAAGAAAGCACACCTTGATTGGTGATGCACTTGATTGATTTGAGAGAGCAAGATATATGTCAAACTTACTTGGTGTGTGACTCCTGTGAGATGGACTGTACAGCCAGGCCCAAGAGTAAATACTAGCAAAGATTTGGAAGCTGCCAGTGTTCGAATGCCTCGTTGATATTGAGGCTAACCGAGTGAGACTTGTTTGCTTCAGGTCCGTAGTCCTCAGTCTTCGCTGCTGGTGCAATCGACTGCTCTGCTGTGCTGGGTGGTCGATATCTCAAGAATTGCAGCGTCCTGGAGCCGGGATATGGGTCTGTAGCTGCTCTTCTATAAGGTATGAAGTCGAAGTTGGCCTGGTAGAACAATGTATGATTAAGAAACTGGTCAACTGAAGGGCTAGCGTGATGTGTAGACTGTTTGCGGGCAACAGAATGATGGAGATGAGATGTAGTCCAGACCGAGTGGATGTCGAAGGCAACTTATACTTGTTTGATCCAGGAGACCTTCTGCGTATTCCACAACCAACAAGCAATCGCATTCGTTCCTTGGACCCCTTGCCTTCCTCAATTCGGGCCAGATTAATGGCCGCCCATTATGAGCTTGAACTTCTGCTTTTGCTTGTGCATTTGCGTCTGCATTTGCATTTGCATTCGCTTCTGATTTTTGTTCCTGCGGGATAAAGAGGCTTGATTGTATGTGTCGATTGGGTATCCTTACTTAAAGCCCCATATGGTCTTTTCTTCTCATCGCATCACCATCCTCCACCAGCAAAGATGCCTTAAACGCACCCCTCCTCCTCTCTGATATGGTACTCCATAGATTCTCTCTGCCGCTGCCACACGACGTACCCCGACTATCAATCGGCTCTAGCTTTGAACAACTTGGTTCCTGGGTCTTGATGTGATGCTGGAGTAGCCAATCTGCGCCTATTCGTTTCTCATAGACCCTTCAGCATATCTATCAATGATTGGAGCCACCAAACAGCATGTACTTACTGCCATAAGAACCAAATTGACTTTACCTCAAGGCTTGTCTTCGTCCAATCATCAATCGTATCACACCTCGTTAGCTGACTGCTTCCAATCTCATCAATAACAATCGTTGTCAGTCCAAACTCGACAAGCCTCTGATAGCATAGCCCTAGGGCCATGTTTGATAGCATAGGACAAAAGCCCGATGGCCGCTTGCCACGTTGATCAAGACCTAAAATTCGATACACACCCCCCCTCGCAATATCAGCAACTACAGCGAGAACCAGGGTTGAAGTACGGGGCATCCCCACACCACAAGATACTACTGCAGTATTCTGTGTGTACAGCACTTCACCGTGATGTTGTAGCTGCGGTGGAAGTAACAAAAGCAGGGCTGACGAAGGACCAAATAACTTGGACAAACCCGCGGGGATGTGTGTGAGTATGTGCATGGCTGCATACATATGCCCTTGGTGTGATTCAATTTGCCTTTCAGCCTTTGTTGTTGTCCTAATGCACAACGTACCTGACGAGTAAATATAGCTTGGCTACGTCCATTTTACAAGCCTCAAAGGCACAAAACAGAGACCTTAGTCTTGGGCTCACTTCATTCATCACCCACTTTTCGTCGCTGGTCAGTTCTTGTCGGCCATTGGCATGCTTCACTTGTCGGGATGGTTCTTTCAGCATTCCAGATGCATTCCATGGCGCGTCCTTGATCACGGAGCCGTGAGGCAACCGGGCCACATTTAACGGCCATGTTATTGCTACGAGTCCTGTGCCTTTCCCGCTGCGGGCCAGGTCTCGGTCGCGTCCTCTTGAAATCTTGTCCTAGTCGAGTGCACGAGTGAACATAAGGTGGTGTCTTGATCTGCGGCCGCTGTGGGGCTTCATGGTTCGTCCCGAGGGCGGACAAGTGTCAGGAAACAAGGGGATTCTGAATGCTTGCAATCTCGACGAATTCGGTGAAGGCAAGGGATCTCATTCGCTGCTTTTCTCCTCCTCCGTGCGTCAAGCCCCTGCGTTGCGGACTCGAGCTCGATGGCACCGCCGGCCCATTGGAAGAAGGGATGCAGCTCAGGGATCCGCCATTGGACTTCCTCCCATGGTCTACGGCATCGAGAGCTCTTTACGACATTATATCGTCCTACTTCTACAGGAAAGCTTGCATTGGATGTTTGCCGGCTTCTCCCTTCCAATTTGAGACTTCTTTTGGGCCAAAAGAGCTGTGCATGATGCCCATGACTGTGAATCAAGCTCTGAAGGAGAGATGCCTGCATATCTCGCCACCGTGGAACATGCCAATCGACTTGGTAGGCCGCTACAACCATGTTACGTGTGTTCCCCAAGACATGCCTGTTGGCCGTTTTTGTTCAACAGAACCTCGTGGTATGTCTCGGTCGGTTGCTTCTGTTGTTGCGCAATGGTCTTGCATCTTCCAACCCTCATATCAGGGCAGATTGTGGTCCAAGGAGCCTTGAAGGGAGTTATTTATGCGGCCTCTTCCCATTGAGCAACCGAATTCCTAACTTTGAATGCGAAAACTATTCGGGGTTTCTTTTCACTTGTTCTAGACAAAGCACAATCCTCCTTGTTGGTCCTTCCTACAAGGTCTCACACTGGAGCCTCAGCCTCTATTCTCCCCATAATATTTTCTGGGACAATAAGCAGGCAGCCGTAAAGGATTCAGGTCAAGCTGAATTGAGTTAGTTGGCTCGTAACTGTAAATTGCTGCAAGTACTGGCCTCGGTAGTAACATATAAGAATAGGGGGAGTTTGCATGCTTTTCGTGCATGGCTGCCGACTCACATGAATGATTAAAGTTCCGCCATTCCACTAGAACATTGGCTTGTCATTGAAGAACCTTCTTTGTCAAACACCATAATCGACAGTTCAGAAGTCATTTCAGAACCATGCTGATGCGCACAAGGCATGTAGAGGCACAACGTGGCAGCATCCCTCTGGCCAAGACTGCAGCCTAGTCATTGCATTCCATCGACTCCGAAGGGGGAAGAGAGAATTGAATGCCTGTCGACATGACAAAGATACCATTGTATATTATCGCCTTTGGACACCCAGTCATCCCTCTTCCGCCTCATCGGTGCTGGCTTCATGGTGTATCACGTCTTGCATGATTCGTACGCCTCGCTTTGAAAAACGTTGGAGCTTGAGTGACCATGCAGAACGAACTCGCTATCACATCAAATCTTTTAGCAAGCAGTAATCTCTGTTCCGGGGGCGTATGAGTTGATATGTATCAGTTGTAAGAACCTGTCGATATTACTCCATGGCGATGATTGCCTTGACATAGGCTACAACACCTTTCGTGAAGCAATCCAGAAGACAAAGTGTCCATACTATCGCTTTATATCAACGATTACTTCCAGAACTTCGAGGCCCATGTTTAGGACCACAAGACTGAAGAACTTGAAGTGGCTCGCCTTGATCTCATTCAGTCATGCATGTATGCACACTGAGCGAAGAGTAAGACACACAATGTCACGAAGATAAGCTCTTTGTTCTCTCCCACCAACAGCATGTGGAGGCCCTTGCCTAGTCATGAGCAGAAGTGGGATCTAGGACAGCCATCGACAAGCATTTCTACCACCCCCAACAAAGGATATGGCGGTGACAAAAGATTCTTCACGGGGAAACATGACGAGACATCCGAATACTGCTGAGCTGGCCTTCTGCTTCTGGAATGGCCTGCGTCTCGGGCAACTGACTCGTCTGTGATGACTTCACAGCCCGCATGGAACCAGGAGCGTGAGGAGACAGGGAGCCAAGTCAAAGGAGCTTGATACTAGGCCTTAACATTGGGCATTGTTGGGCTCAGCAGGGATGCACGTCGGACTCCCGATCTATGTGGCTGGGGAGTGTCAAAGAATATACCCTTACGCATGTATATTGGGTGTCAGCGACTCTGTGCGTGTACTCGCATCTGTTTCGGTGGGTGGATGCACCAAGCGAGACACAAGCTGTAAGCTCGAGGCTCCAGGGTGTTCACCACTGCTCGTAATCCAGACGAAAAGTAGTCAAGAACGACCGACTTGTAGGCCCGAGACTGGCTATCGTAACGACCATGTGTCGAGGGCATAAATACACAGACCATCCGTAGGCCTCAGATCTTTTGGTGAACTGTATTCCCTGCTTGCTGAGCCTGGTGATCACAACGGCCCGGTTTAGCGGCCGGCCCGGCCCGCTTTGGATTTCCATTCCAATATTTCGAGTCTTCGAATCGGGCTTGTTTGCTAAACCGTTAACGCCACGGCCAATCCTTTTCAAGGGCTCAACATGTTTCGCAAAGTTTCTGAAAAGACCTTAATCGCGGGTTTTCTCCGGTAGAGTTGCGATGGTCAGTTGCAAAGATACAGCCGGATGGGATCTAATCACCATGCAGGTTGAATAAGCCCAGAACAGTACAGGCAGGACGAAGCTTCGACAGGTCATTACGGCGCTGAATATGGATTTTGACCGTAGAACCATAGTTTAAGGCAAGGTAAATCTATGACTCTGAGCCGCCCAATGAGCAGCGGGCCTGGAAAGCCACAACCAGATCTGGCGAGTTTGAGTTTGAACCAGTCACCTGAGTTGCTGCAAATCATGTGTCTGAAAAGCGCTGCATGGAGCCCCTTCACAAAGTAACGGAAGCGCGTCCGATCGTACCTGGAGCCAATTGAAAAAAAAAGATCTCACGAGCCCACAAGAAGATGCGGTACGTGTCGGCATTTCGCCAGGCTCGATACCGATTTCGACCTGGAGCATTTCGCATTGTCCAATGTTCAAGCATGCGGTACGGGATAGTTTCTGGTACATCATATCGGTTCTCTGACTTTGTGTCATCTGGACCGTCTGCATTCCGGCAGTGTCTTTGATCGAAAGAGCGAGCAGCTTAGAGGGGATGTTGAAGGCTAGCGTTGTAGCCATGTGGGGAGAGAATTGACAAGCAGGGGGGGCAGTCAGGGATCAGCAGTTTCGGATGGGTCTTCCTGTACGGCAGACATGTTTCCACTGTCGCCGCATGGATGCCTACAGAAAGCAATGATTGGCCGGTAGCAGGATCTAAACCATGCCCATCCCAGGGAGCCAAGATCTTATAAGCGCACAAGCTGACAAGATACAAACGACAGATGCTTGCCATGCTTGGCTTTCAACGATTGGAATGAGGCTGAGGCTGAATGACCAGGGAAAGCCGCACGTTGAATTCGATAGGCAAGGCGCAAATCGAGCAGGTCCCTTCGTCAACGTCCGTAATGTGGTGGTTTGTTCTCAGGGAGACAAAAATTAGGGTGTGGGCTGAGGTCTTGGTTTGTTCCACAACCTTAAGACAGCGTCGTGGCAGTGTGGAGCGAGGTGTAGCATTGACAATCTGGAGGCAACGATTCTTTTGAATATCATCTTGATAAGGCTCTCGACTAGCTCGTAAAGGTGCATAATTACGGCAATGGTTAGAGAAAGCCAAGTGTGGTATCCATAGAAGGAAACGAGCGCGCAAAACGCGACAATCCCTATTCAGGGCACGACAAAGGCGATGTCCGAGACATCATGCGGCAATGAATTGGATCTGAGTCTGCGATTCAGCGCTTTGTGATTCGACGGACGCAATTGACACGCCTACCGTAGCCTCAGGGAGCAAAACACCAAACCTTGACATAGGGTGTCAAAATAAACTCAGTAAAAGATATCCTAAATTCAATAAGAATATACTAATATGAATGAGTTTACCTAAGTCTTTTTGTCATTTAGGATCAAGGTCTTGCGCTTTCTTTCCTCCCCTAGCGTAGGTACGCCTGCTGAACGATACTGGGGTCTAAAATTGAAGCCCCTGTTCCTCTCTGTCTGTCAGGGTCTAGAATTCGGTCGCAGACTCAGGTGGGTTCGTAAACACGTCACGACGCCGAGGAAGCGCGCGGGTGTGAGGGTAGGACTGAAGAGTAACGTTGACATTGTGATGATAGTTTCTCTTTTCTTTTCTTTTTTTTTTTTCTCTCTCTCTCTTCTCCCAAAAGTTGCCTGGTTCAGCAGTCGTGTGAAATGACTTGTGCAGTCCCACGCATTGGAGGTCTGGAATGCACGTAAAACACTTTGATGCTTTGCGGTAAGAGGGAGGAATAAGGTGCCACGTGCATAACTACGTCAGCTTGAGCTGAAGGAAGGGCAGGTAGCGAGAGCTGCAGGCTGCATGAACATTGCACGTTCATCCCGCACGAACTGAGTAAGGGGATTTCTCGTTGATCTTGGCCAGCTCATCGCTATTGATGGGTGGCAGCTAGCTGTTCGAGGCGGAGGAAATGTGCCGCAACCACAACAGAGACTCGGATCGACCGCATGGCGCGGATTAGGGTCAGGTTCCGGGGCCGGAGTTCAGTCGTTCATCAAAGAAGGTAGATGGAGTAGATCTTTCGGGTGGCTGTGATGAGCATATGCATGCGAATGCATTGCGGATATGTGATGTGATGTGATGTGATACGTATGATGTGCTGTATGCGGCTGTATGTAAATAAGTGGGTTCCACCAGCCGGTGTGCCTGCGGTAGCTTGCAGGTGGATAACTCGACATTGTGTTTTGTTGTTATTGTTGTTGTCGGGCGGATGGTGATATTAACGTTGGGCCGTCGTGTTATCCTTTTTCTTCTTCGTCTTCTGAAAATGAGAGCGGTGAAGATAAGACATAGGTACGTAGTAGGCCAATAAAGGCAGGCCAAGTTGGTCCCGAAAGTGGCCAGGTGGGAACGCACGAGAGGAGGCGGCAGGTACTAATGATCAAGGTACCTATAAGTACGGAGAGATAAAGGGAAGCAAGAATGGCCGGAAGCCACTACTAGGCTACAGGTTAGGTAGGCAAGTCAATCCCAACGGACTCATCAATGACTTTGGATAGACCATATATGGTGAGTGTAAGTGAACGTTATCTAATTAATAGAGCCTGTTTCTTTATGTGTATAATTTCTGTAGTTTGAGTTCCTCCTATCTCATCGACTTGAGTGCTTGTTTCTCCAAGTGTCTTGTCGATGATTTTGGACTGATGGTTCTCGAAAACTTTGGACAATTGGTCTCCAAGTGCCTATGGTGTTATTACCTGCAATAGCACTTACCTACCTTAAGTAACACTGCCTACAAAACCTTGATACAGTCTTGACTACCAATTTAGCTTAATATCTGCTTAAACTATACAGGTATCTTAAGCAACTTGGAGTTATTCAAGCTGCAGCCATGCGTTCTAACAAGAGTTTGTGAACCAATAGAGGGTGCCATGACCATGCCTTGTATTAGGCTCCCGCCATTAGTGTAGTTCGATATTAACGCTTGCGCTTAGCCTCCACATACGCTAACCCAATACGGGCTCCCCCCTCCACTTCAATGGACTTCCCCTCAACTCCAAGTTTCATGCCGAACTTTATGTTGTCTCACGACGCATATACTCACATCGTCTATCTTACCTTCTCAAAGTGACAGCTGCATACCTACTATCCGCAATATAGCACAATAATTATTTCAAGTTAGGCGCAGTACTATCAGGGTTATAGCTTGAGGCTCACCTAACGGGTGAACTACCTATTCACCTTTCTTAGCGCCCTACGCGTCATCAGTCAATACTCTAGCCTCAACATTGAAACCGTCACCTTCGACAGACGGAGTCGCTCCAACACATCGAGCCACTCCATCTCGGGTGGTTAATAGCTTCGACTACAACAAAGTCTTGCTGGCCCCGCCGCAATTTCTACCTGAATTGCTGCTTCCTTTCTCGATATTGTGGTTACAACCGACTGACCAGACCGGCCGTATCAGCGACCGCACTTCTTACGCGCCGTGTTTATCCCTCGTCGTGTACTGCCTCATCGCCACTCTGTATTATCCACCGGGTTCTCCGTATTCTTCTTGTTTGTGCGGAAGTCCATCACCCACCACATTGTCTGTCGGAATCACGCGCAGCAACACTGCTAGGTCTTTGGAGCCTCAACCTAGCTGTGCATGTGACGATCGATCACTCGACACTTGCTTGACACATATGTTCTCTCGCCTCTTGGTTGCGTTCTGCCGTCTTGCCGGACCTTCGCGGACTTCGGGCCTGCTGGGTTGACGCATTATACCAATACCCCCTATATTGTGTTATCTCATTATATGAGAACCTATTAGCTATACCTCGCGTATTGCTGCAGAGACATTTTGACTTTTCAATACCAATACCCCCATCCTCACACCCTTTCGCAGTACCCTTTGTTGCGAATAGCGCCGAGGGTAATTACTTAGATCGTCATGAAGCCTGTTGCCACATCGCCTGAACAGCTCACCTCACAGGTACATCGGCTGTCGTTCGCTTCACCCCGTCTCGAGGACGCTGGCTGTTTAGCTCCGGGCGAGGATGTCAACAGATCCTACCCTGCGATGTTCGTGACCACTGATGCCCGATCTGCAGCCAGCCCAATCGCCCCCAGCATCCCGCAAGAGGTAACCTGCCTGGCCTTTGCGACTGGTGACGTTTGCCCAGGCTCATCGCCTAGGACAAGCGCTGTCAGTTGTATCAGACTGCAGAGTGCCCTCCTTTCGCCCTCCCTCGAGGACTTGCCAAACGAGGTTTTGTTTCACATTATGGGTTTCCTGGACGTCAACGACCTTCTGTCAACGTCGAGAGTAAGTATCGACTACCTACCGTTAGCAAGAATAAAGTCTACTTTCCTATTGGCATCCCGGGATCATTCATGAGACCCTGAATTGGTCCCGACAGCCCGAGACCTTGGGAACCCAGACTGATACAGATTTAGACGAGCCATCTCCTTCGCGATATCTCTCAAGCCCCTATTTTACACCATTATCGGCTTCAGCGAAACCGAATTAACCTTCCATCACGCCTATCGTCACCATCTCGTCCAACACTGGCTGATCTCATTGCTCGTTCAATCTTCATGACACATACTTCCATAGTTTCTCGAAAGTTAGCCCGATCCTTGGTATCAATCCGATTGTCTCGCCGCTTGGCAGCCAGACCCTCAGCCGCAGCTCTGGTTGAGCGTTCTGTTTTACCCAAAGAGTGCGTGCCTGGTATGACGTCAGTGCATGTGGCACCAGCAATTGTTGCCAAGAAGAAGGCAATCGAGAAAGAGAGAGTTAAGGATGGGTTGCGACAGTGGATTGCATCGAGATGGAAGCGTGAAGTCAAAGAGCGCCAAGATGGCGTAAGAAAATGGGAGGAGAGCCGCGGCATAGGACGCGTGTGGCGCCTCCGTAGGTTTTGGGAAAGAGTTAGTCGTGGCGAGGAGCGAGACAGTGCTTGGTAAGTCAGTGATATCAACTTCTATGAGGTGAATAGTTGTAAGGCTGCGTGTGCAATCATACATGAAGGACCACTATAGTTCGGTTCTGTATTGGTCACAGTTGTGGCAGGGAGACGTCAGCGGTAGTAGTGGCTTTCGTCCTGTCGGCAGGATTACTTGTATGATACATTATGTACGATGTGGTGATGTTACAGAATCGACGAACTCCGTTATGAGTACTGGGCCGTGTGAAGGCGATCGGCGAGCCCCTCACGAGTGGTATCTTTCTACCATGCATGGTTATGCACAAAGTCCCTTTGCTCAGGCTGTACGAAACCTGAAGCCATCCCAATCATCATCTTCTTCATCCTCGTCCTCGTCCTCTTCCTTCTCTTCAATAGCTGCCGTGTCTAGATTCTCTTTACCCAAGCTTGTAGATTTTCCAGTGCCGTTTTCTTGGCTGAAGCTTTCACCACGTTTCCGTAGGGCTTCCCTCTTGTCCTTTAACCGCTTCACGCGAGCTTCGAGCTCTTCCATTTCTTCAAACTCCTCTTCAAGCGCACGGGTTGCTTCCTCCTTCTCGTCTTCGAGATCGACATCAGCTTGAGCGCGTCGCTTCTCGGCCTCCTCCTCCTTCTGGGCATCGGCGGCGGCAGCTTCCTCTGCCGTCATGGCTGGGGCTGATATAGTCGCATCTTCATCGTATGTGGCTGTTGTAGCAGCAATGTCGGCCTCGAACGCTGCCCATTCTGCTTCATCAACCGCTATTGCTGCCGCAGATGTAAGGCGCTCGTCTGTGGTCAGGCTACTGGCCTGGCGTGAGGGGAGCGATGCAGTTGCAGATTGTGAGGTCAGGTTATTAAGCTGACCTCCAGGGGTAGAAGCGGAAGAGCCATCTCGATGGGCTGGTGTTGCCGGTCTCGATGGGATTTGAATCTCAACCCCTTGTGACGGTGTAGTCGATGTCCTCCTAGTCAATCGAGGTGGCGTCAAAGTCTGATCCTTGCTATCCCTATCTCCATCTCCATCCATTCCATCCGTCTTATTTCGTTTCCGCCTGCCATCGTCCATTTCGACATCTCCGTCTTTATCGTCGATAGCCTCCTCGTTGTCGTCGTGTTTTCGTTTTTGTGAAGTTTGTTGTTGTGAAGCTCGAGCGTTGGACGACGCCGCTGTTTGAGCTTTTATTAATCGAGTTTTGTGTGCCTCTCCTCGGACATGTGAGTCCCATAACGATTCGGCCTTGATTTGCTCGTGGCAGAGGGTGCATAGAAGTTTGCCTGCATCAGAATAGGCGGCATATGGGTGTTCGATACGGCGAGCGGCGCGCTGTTGCCGCAAAAGAGTGCGAACGTCGGACATGGAAGTAGATGAAGATGAAGAGATGTAATTCGTGACGTTGAAGGAATGTGGTAGCTGAAGAATACCACAGGCAGAGCAAGGTGTTGAAGTCTATGAGCTGGTTATAATTCGCGATTCCAATTGGGCTCAGGAGATCAAGAGAAGCTGCCTCATGAGGTATAGGACTGGAGAGAAAATATGAATGTCAGAAAAGAAAAGAAAGAAAAGCGTAGTGCTTATGACGTTGGATGGTAGAGATTCAAGGTTGCCAAAGGGTAGCAAAGAGGTGTGAGGTGAGCAACCGCCGATGATTAACCGGCGCAAACCGATCTTCACTTGATTTCAGTGGGAGGGTCTACCTTTATCTAATCTTGCCATTAACTGTTTGCAGTATCATATTCGACGGTCACACGGCACGACACTAAACGATACTAAGTGATATTTACCTTCTCAAACCATTGAGACTTGCTGCATTAATACATCCCTATTTGGGTAGCCAAACTCCCAAAGCTTTGACCGCAGTTGCATCCACGTGGATTCCAACCATCCCACCAGAGTCTCACTCCCCCACCAGGAAACGTCCACTTCAAGGGACCGCATACCATCCTTGTCTTGCCCTGTCTCTTGAGCCGCCTTCTTGACGTGGCGTCTTATTTTCTGATCATACAACTGTCCATAAGATTGCTTTATGAGGCGATCCTCTTGCAAGAGCTGAAAGATGGCCGAACAACAGCAAGAGGGCCATTCGCTCTCATCCATGTTCCCAAATCCGCCTCCCTTTTGGCAAGACTTTACAACAGACAAGCTTTCTCGATTTCAAGAACTAAGGACTTCATACATCGCGGAACATGGTGGCGATCCTTTGACAGTCCGCGTGCCTGGTATTCCCGAAGATCTCGTCAATCTGCAACCTCCAGCCGAGCCAGCCGATGGACGCTGGCGTGTATTTGGCGATCAGTACATGGTAGGTTAAGCAATTGCGATTATTCTTACAAGATGGTTGGCTAATTTCGTGTTTAGCTGGACGACAAGCTTCCAACTCTCGAAGACCAAGGAATTACCAATCTTCCCTCATCATCACAGCCTGAGTCCAAGGATGCAAAGCGCTTTGATCGCGCCTTTGAGCTCAAACGGCTAGCTAAATCGCTTCTATTAAATTTTCTCGAGCTCTCTGGTACATTATCACATAACCCATCGCACGCCGAAGCAAAAGTGCAAGACTTGCGCACACTGTTCATCAACTTTCATCACATCCTCAACGAGTACCGGCCACACCAAGCACGCGAATCGGTCATTGCGCTCATGCAAGAGCACCTAGACCGCACGCGGGCTGAGACCATGGCCATACGGATACAGGTGGACAAGGCACGTCGCGTACTCGATGGCTTGGGCAGCCTAAGCGTACCCGATGTGCCCAAGGCTTTAGGACAGAACACCGAGGAGGATGATCTGGAGGCGTTGGCGAAACAAAGAGAAGCAGACGTGTGGGCTGCTACAGATGCCTTATTTACTTGAGGGCGGGTATTGGAACAAGCATCAGATATTGTCCACACCGTTACATTATTATCAAAGGAGTTGCAAAGATCAACTTCCTGACAAACGAGACAGTCTCCCCACCTTGGGCAGCCATTTCTCACATCATGTTCTGAGAAATTAGTCCCGAAGGACGATCGCAGCTGGAGTTTTGGAGCGAGGCGAATTTAATCGCAAAACTTTATATAATGGACTTTTTGGAGAATTTACGAAAAACGGTATCTACATCAAGGTCAAGATGTCTGCGACAAGTGCACATGGATCAAGCCAAGCTTCGGGTTGTTAAAATGGCCGTACAAAAGGCGGTCATAAACTTCGTCTGAGTCCTCGATTCAATATATACTCTTCAGCTGCGCTATGTTTCCCAGCAGCATCGCGACGCAACGCACAAAGGACTATAAAAGCTCAGTTCTCAAACAATCAACACCCGGCATTGTTGCTTCGCAACGCACATCGTTATTCGACCCCCCTTTACAGGATGGTGCAGGGGATACAGCAGCATTCGTAGTCGCCACACTCGATACACTTGGTTTTGGTGCCCGTGGCCTCGGAGGGCTTGATGATGGACTCGGCGATCGAAGTGGCAGCGCTGCCGGGACCGTTGCGGTCGTAGAGACATTTGGAGGAACCGCAAGCCATTTTGGAAGCTGTTTGGAATTGAGACGGGAGAATTTAGGGCGATCTGCAGTTTAGCTGGGTTAGCGACCGTACCTCTTGGACTTTGATAAGTTGATGCGTGGAGAAGAAGAAGAAGAGTATATTTGGGATGACTTACCGATGCGATAGCGAAGTCAGTGAGATTTAGGGGTTTATTTAGAAGAATGAAGTTCCAGGTTTCAAGCTGCAGCAGGAGTTGGAATTGAATTTCAAGCTTGGGCTGAAGCTTGGACCATGCCGACCTATTTTGGGCTACAGCTGTAACATGATTGCGTCACCAATTGGGCTACAGTGTGGGGGTGGATTGTGATTCAACGTGTAGACCCTGGATTTGATCCCTCCCGCTTGGCAATATCCCTGAGCTCAGCCTCTATTGAGCCACTGTAATGATGAAGCTTTGGGGAGAATGTATTCCGAGTATGGTATAGAAGTTATTGACCTGCCTCTGTTTTCGGAGATGAACACTGTAGTCGAATATCAAGATGGCCAGAGCTCATGGCATGGCATATCAAGCTGGGATGCCTGAAGAAGCACGGAATCAATGTGTGGTCAAAGCAATAGGTAGTTAACAGAAATTAAGGTCTCTCGAAGTTAGAGATGCCTCGTAGCAAAGCTAGTACTTTGACATGCTTGCCTGTGCCAAATGCAGGACTTATTTTCTTCAACATCCAAGAGCAGGCATGAGCACTGCCTATTGAAGAGCGTATTGTGTTTAGGAAGACGAAATAAGACACTTTCCTAGATGTAAAAAGCATCGAGCTTACAAAATTCGGGTGTTGATAATGGAATGCTGTCTCTGTGCTTGATGCTGAGATTGAGGTCATAGACAATAGGGTGACAATGCTCTGACAGCATACACACTCGACCTTTTTAGAAAGTAGATACAATATGCCCCTGTAAAATTCTTGACATCCACAACGACCTTGAGTATATCTATAATGCTTGAGAAGAATTCAGTACTCTCCTTAAACATGCAGCCTCCAGGTGTTACTTCGCCTTGCCAGACAAAGCGAGAGCAGGCAAGCATTCACCCAACAATCCGCAACTGATGCTAATAAGTTCAACGACAGAACAATATTGATCTCTGTAAATAACATATGCGAATAGCTTACTCTCCCACCGAAAATAATGGCGCTTCTTCGGTTCAACATCCTTGCCACGCAGATAGCTGGTTCTGGGCACCCGCTACATTTCCCGGCTGCGAGACGCCCATGGACTACGCGGACTCTCACTCCACCGTCATGGCCAGCGTTGCAGACTTAGAAATCATCCGCTTCGACCAGTCTTGGGCCAAGGATGGACATTTTCTGTTAAGATACACGGCCCAGGGAAGTCACTGTGGGGAGCCGTATAAGGATATCTCCAAGACATGGAGACATGCGCAGTGGAGCGCTGCCGCGATCTTTGAAGTCGAGGCTGGGAAAATCAGAAGTTTCACCAAGGACTGGGATCAAAAGACTATGCATGTGAGTACACTTCCTTGTCACTGGCTAAAGCATGATGCTAATATTGGTGTAGATTCAGCTTGGATGGGCACCAGTTGAGGAGAGCGATGACCCAAGATGGAATTCCAAAGCATTAGGTAGCCCTGAGGAAGTTCGAAAGCGTAACCGATGAGTTAAGCTGTTTTCGAAGGTAGACACAATTAACTAAACAGTCTTCTTCTAAATGACACTGGGCAGGCATCATATTCTCATCGACATACTCATATATTCGTGGTCACACCTATCAACATAGGCATATTTACGCCTCGGGCCCATCGGCGGCGGCCAGACAGGAACCGTGCAAGGACGGTGAGGTAATCATATAGATCACAATCCTATGGGAATCTCATGTATAGGATATTTGTTTATCAGGATACCTTTTTTGACGACGAAATTTACTTAAAAGCGATGGGGTACTAGCAGTCCTACGGTAACAAAGACTTAGCTCAGTCGAGGCATCAGCAGTGGTTCAATTATTGTCCGCTTAAAGAACTTGATTGAAACCCGCGGCATCGATCTATACGATACCAGAACTCAGACTAGCCATGCGGGGTTTGAAGTCTAGAGCATGACCTACCTGTGAGAAGTCCAAATCTATTTTCTAATTGCGCACATTCTTCGGTCACGAATGACTTCGACAGCCAACACTCCTGACATACGATTCAAGTCAAGCATCAGGTGCCCTCCTCTATGTCGCATACTTAGGCACGCTGGATCATAGCCTCACGATCAGGACCGGTGCCGATGTACTTGATCTGCTCAACTTTAGCAATTGCGGTGCAGGTCAGTATGCGCTTCCACCTACCTTGACTCCAACAAACTTCTCGATGTACTGCTCGGTGGTCAGCGCCACTGTTCGTTATGCTAGCCCAGGTAAGTATGCTCACCTCGACGTACTTGCGGGCTGCCCTAGGAAGGTCGTAGTAGGTCCTCGCGTTGGTGGTCGGCTTTTGCCAGCCTGGCATCTCGTGGTAAACCACCTCAGCTCGGTTCAGGATGTCAAGATCCGCAGGGTAAGAATCCAGTTCCTGTCCAGATGGTCAGTTTTCACAATCTATCATCATCTTGTTGGCATCACCGACCTCTCCATCGATCTTGTAGGCAATGGCGATCTTGATCGTTTCGAAAGTATCCAAAACGTCGAGCTGCAGAGTGTTAGAGCGCTTTGACGCATGCCACGGGCTTTTTCTACCTTTGTGAGATTCAGGCTGTCGTAGTAATTGATCGAGTTACTGTACTTGACCACAACAAGGTCTGTGTGTGCTTGTTAGCTGTGTTCCCTGTTACTCAAGGTTTCGAGGTTATGTCTACCAAGCCTGAAATCAGTCAGTAAGTTTGTCAGCAGCAAAGAGCCATCGTGAATACTCACCATCCACATCGGCGTCTGCGGCCAGTCGACGTTCCCTAGGTAAGTCTTGTCAGCGGTAGAAGCTTGAAACCTCCAGTGCGCTTGTGGTCTCACCCATTCGCGTCCAATCTCCTGAAGTTTGGTGCCGATCCTAAGTCAATCATTCAGCTTCAGAATAACCTCGAGATGGTAATCAAGACGTACTCATCGGTATCTTCGGTCTTGAAGGCTCCGGCCCCGACACGGGTGGTGTCTGTTGCCAGTCAGCAGTAGATTATGGCCATGTAGTAGTCGACATACAAGCCTTGACCACCCCAACCGTTTCCGTGATATTCTTTAGGTTCAGTGCAAGTCCACCAATTATACCAGCAAGTGTAGTACTTGAGGAAGTGACGAACTGTAGTTAATCATGAGTGCTAGTGCAAACCAAAAAGTCAAGTTGGCGGAAACTTACGGGATAAGAACCATAATCAACATCTAGCATCAGTGCCTGTTCAATTGGGAACAAGTACAAGCGCCAGGTCCCAGAACCCCTTTCCTTCACAGGAGACTTGACTGATACTGATCTACCAGCATGTCACGTGGCGCAGAGATGTGACATGAAGCCCTGGGTTCATCTTGAGACAGACTTTCTGAGCACAGTTTGAGGCTCTAATCTCGAGACGCCATGACTGGGTCTGCTCCAAGCTGATCCCAGGCGCACATTCCTCGCATGAAACCGTCAATGACTCCACTGAACACGCTCGACAGCCAAGTAGAGCAGTAGAAGTCAAGTCTCCGTATGACTCCCGAATTCTGCCGAGGCATGAACATATACACACAGCTTGTTACAGCGCATGCCCCTTATTGGGTACCGCCAGCAAAGTGAATGCTCAAATTAGCAATATATCCTGCCCCGAGCTAAGAATCTTGCGGGATTAGGAGAGAGGGTTGTGAGACCATGGGCACGGTGCTCGTTCCGCCAATGCGTCAGTACTACTCGTTTAGTCATAGGATGAGAACCTTACGTTTGCGCCTTCGACCACGATTTTCATGTTGCTCTCCTGTGCGGATCTCATAAAGGCCACGCCGTCCACAACGTACTTACTAAGCGTTTGCCTATACTCATCGAAACGAGCAAGCTCGGCCTCGATGTCATATTTGAGCAGTTCTCCGAACCGCTTTTGAAAGCCGTCGGCCAAGCGCCTCAACTTCTGCTCGAAAACTTCAGGGTTAAAGACATCGGCCATTTTAATACCAGTTCGCTGGGCAAGTTAACACACAGCCCGCTCCATTATAATGACTATCTCTTACCGCTCTACTTGTCTGATAGCAGGGCCCAATGCCTATAGCACAAGTTAGACTTCGTTGTTATATAGCGTCGCTGGCACGACATTGGCTGGGATTTTCCACGCCATTGAGTTCTGGAGATGCTTGCGATGACGTGACAAAAGCAGAAAAGGATACATCGTCATGGAGTCCCGGGGTGAGCATACCGCGTCTTGTTGTTCCGATAGCTGCGTCTAGTGTAGACATTAGCAGTTATTTCTCAAAGACAATGTCAGAAACTATGGGACGAACCCCCAAGTTCCTCCTCCTCGAGACCATCCACTGCGATGTGCAGGTCCAAGAGAATATTGACCCTATCAGAAACAAGGATCCGATCATGTACCGCAGTCAGGTTTTTCTCGAGCTCCTTGAGCTCGCTAAAGAAACTTGGGCTAGAGGATAGAGTGAGTATTTTTGACATGTGCAGTTGAAAGCGTGAGCCAGGCCAGACGCCAACAAGATGCTGAAGTGGTAGTCGATTTAGGAGTGGAGGGCTATATGAAGGCTTACACGTGGAAAACTACGCCCGAACCAATGAAGTTCATGCTGTGGTACTTGTCAACTTCGCTGTTCCCAGTTTGAACGATCAGTATTCTCGACAAACCATCTTGGGTTGATCAGCCCAGAGGGCAAGAGGTGAAAGCTGCCACTACGTTAGCAATTATCCAGTCCCTCCGCGTGTGCTGGTTCTCACCTATACGAAACTCCGTTTACACTTGGCACATATTAGCAACACAAGACATGAATACGGCGATCGATAGAAAGAGTTTCACAAACCGCACGAGATGTCCAGCGTTATGTCCACCCTTGTCGTTGATTAGCAGGTATTCGGTTCTGCCTGCATTGTGCTTACCGCGGCTCGGGCACAGAGTTGAGCCTCCTGGCACTGTCCATCAACCAATTTGCCCTTCTGGAGTATGGTCAGTGCCCGGGTTTCATCTTTCGTGTTGGGTCCTCCCTAAGTACTCACACCTTCGTCACCTATGAAAGTCCTAGTCAGTATAATGGCATCGAACCGATATCGGCTGGATGCGGAGGGGCATATTCCAGGATAGGGAGAGACATACCCCATTGGGCTCCGAGAATGACAGTTATCGGCATATTGTACAAATTTAAATTTGACTGCTGTAGGTGCTGTCGTAGTGTCTATAGAGAAAGAATAAAGACGTGATCCGGACAAAGTGACGAGGTTCAATAAGTGAATAGCCACGTGATTATGGCGGGGTGCTTGCACCGGCCAGTTCCCAGCCAAGACAACTCGAACATGGGTAGTCCAGATGATAAGGTCTATCTGTGTAAGGCATTGTTGAGTCCTGCATTATCTTTTCTGCATAACGTATCAACTATACTATACCTTCGAGCTCGTAAGCAATCCAAGATGTCTACACTCTACATACATATTGAGCACCAAACCTGACCAGACTGATCCTCATGGACTTGATTCGAGGGATGCTTGACGTTACTGATATCTCGGTTGTGAATGCTATGAACAGGAGTACGGCACTCTCTCGAGGCCGAGGGAGCTTGTTTCTGTAGATACTAAGTTAGAGAACTATTACTTCAAAAGCTAGTTCCATATGGGAAGAAGTATACCAAGTCCCTAAGCTGGGAAAGGGCAAACAAAGAGAAATGAGGAACGCAGGCTACCGGGGCGGGTTGTCTCCACCTTTACCGAACTGTCATTGACCGCCGACGTCGGCTGCTTCCTATGACGTGGTGAGGATAAGTAAAGATGTCCAGTTTAAGATACTTGAGATCTCACAAGCTCCACAAGATCGTCTGTAGGATACCTGCAAGAATGTAATTATCTCAAACGGCCAAATATGGCTCAGGGCCTTTAAATATTTACAGTTGATTGGCAAATCAAGGATGAACGTTAGAACACATGGGAAGAGAAAGTCATGACTATGGTACAAGTATGGTAAGGTATATAAAAGAACACTAATCCGCGACTTTCGCTTCTCGAGAGTATCATAAAATCCAATAGCCCATCCCTAACCATACTCTGCGAAAGCATATACATGCCGCCTAGCCCATATCAAGGAAAAAACAAACCCGCCTTGTAGAAGCCTCTGTTATTCAACTCCTGCACGCCCCTTTGCTGGCATTTCATATATTCTTGTGTGTTACTCTTTTTGTTCCATAACATCATTATGCAGCAGCTCCTCCAGCCTTTTCTGTGGCGCTCTCCTTCTCTAGAAGATTACCAAGATGCTGCAGGTCGTCTCGAGCTTTCGGGTCACGCTCCAGAACTCTCCTTACGACTTCCCACTCCTTACGGGCCATCTGGTACGCTTGAGGCAAGATGAACTGCACGGTCGGGGATGTTATCCACTGTCCCAGGAGCTCGTGTGCCATGGCCACGCCTGCCTGCTGAGCCTGGTGCCTTTGTGCTTCTGACATCTGTGCTGGCGCGGCTGCAGGGGCTGGTGTTGGAGCTTGTGCTGGCGCGGCTGCAGGCACTGGTGTTCCCAGGGCTTTGGCATCTTGTTGATTGGCAGTCCCATCCTTTAGGTGCTTGAGTTGGTCAGGCTCGTTATGATAAACAAACACTGCAAGCAGCATTGGTTCCGTCCGGACCTTGGGGATCTTATTATCGACCAGGTTGAGCATAAACTCGGGATAGTTGTCTTCCCCTGCAGGAACTGGTACCAGATATGTATCTCGTACATTACCGATTGTCTTATCCCCAATTACGCCATACCGCTTCTTGCTGATGAAGTAGTTAAGAAGATTGTGAAACTCAGTATCAGAACAGGGCGAGACAGGTGAAACTGAAACGACAATGACATCAGTGCTGTTGCTGTAACGAAGACTACATAAGTACTCGATAGCACTTTGTTCGGGGATTCGTCCGGCTACTGTCATCCTCTTTGGAATCAACTTAGACCACGGTCCAACTGAAGCAAAGTTGGCACCACCGATATATTTGGCTGTGGCTGGGAAGTCAGCAATCGAGCTCATGGCAAGAGAGCCCTGCCAGATGACATCGGGGTCCTGAGTCTCCTCTGTGGGCGAATAAGGAGGTGACTCGTTCTCATCTTGGAGCATGCGATCTACATCTGGATCCACGCCCGGGCCATTGGCTCCAGTTACCAGAGCCGAAGGCCGCCTATTCTGAGTTGTAGTGGGAGACTTGACGCTGGAGAACACTTCGTTGATGTCGAATTCAGGATGGCTTGGCGATCGCTGCTTCTCGTCCTGCTGCTGTGGGTGCGAAGCCAGGTCCGCCTTGTCGCCTCCTGTAGGTTCCTTCTTAACGGCCTGAGGCTCTGGCCGACGAGAAGGTCCTGGTGGGAGAGGCACAGCAGAGTCGTTGACAAAGGTTTCGTCGTCAACGACTTCTTCTCCCTTATGTGTTCGTCGAACGCGAGGTCCCGTCTCAGAAGTATAAAGGATAGATTGTTTCTCGGCTTTTGCTTTCATCTCGGCTGTCTGCTTCTTCATTTCCGACGAGGCAAGCTGCTCTGATGTCATGGTAGCCAGAGCTGCGGGAGACAGACTCTTATGGACAAGTCCATGACACAACTCTGGATTGTTCTTCAGGTTGAAGCTTAGTGACTTAATTTGCTGGTTGTACTCTTTCTGTCCCTTGGTCACAGGGTAGGAATCATAAACAGCGCGCTCAATCTGGAGCGAGAAAGTCTCGGTCATAGACTCAACTGTGTTGCCCTCTTCCAGGTCCAGTTCGCCCTGCTTCTGCATCAATGTCAAAACATGGTTAATAGACTTGCTCATGGCTTTAGCTGGACCAGTCCGAGGCCCAGGCAGATCTGATATCGACTTGGCGAGGTCATCAGGTGGTGTATATGAGACTGGAACAGGAGTTGCACCGTTCTCTGATATGCGACGAACCTTGGCAGACTACACATTGTATTAGCATAAGCATGTAGGGAAAAGGGAGTATGTAAATCGCACCTTGCCATCGACGTCATGAGACTCTTCGCGGGCTTTTCGCTTCCCCGTTTTTGTTTCTTTCTTATCTTTGGTTGCGTCCGGAACAGGCACAGGAGAAGACTTGGCTTTGGTCTTATCTTCCTCCTTAGTCTCGCTGTGATGTTTGCCTTTGCCTTTTCGTCCGCCACGCTTCTTCTTCTTGGACTCCTCCTCATGCGCTTTGCGCCGAGCTTCCCAAGGTTTCTCTCCTTTAGCTATGCCATCGAGGAGCTCCTTGTGATCGTCCGGTCTGCATTGCTCGCACCAGTAATGTTCCGGGATCTCATCATCGAATGAGCTTACCCCAACACAGACATTGTGTTGCCATGCGCCGCAGGTTTCGCAAGCGATCCAGGCTTCACCGGAATCTTCATCTTGTTCGGTAGCGCCGCATACACAGCGGATAATTTCGTCTTCCTCCTCTTCCTCTTGTCCTTGGTCCTGTTCCTGTTCCTGTTCCTGTTCTTGTTCCTGCTCTTTGGCTTTCTTGGTCTTCTTAGTCTGTCGCTTTTTGGGCACAGTCGCAGGTTCAAGTTCGTCGAATGATTTCGTATGCTGACCTTTAGTGGCGCGTACCGATCGTCGAGGTTCCGCTTCGCCTGAGATGTTGCTGTTAGTTGGTGCTGCAGAATGCGTGGTGTCGCGGTGTCGGTCGCGCTTTGGGGGTGCTGTGTCTTGAACGAGCTGGGATTGCTTCGGGGACTTTGCGAGTCTTTGTCGCTTACCGGACATGATTAAGAACGTGCGAATGGCTGTGATGTGGTGTTTTGGGTGAAGCGACGCGTGCCGATGTTGAGCGGCGTTTGGTGGCGTGGCAGATGTTGGGAGGGATTTCTACTGTTGCAACGAAGCGCAGGTTGGTGTGCACCCTTAGACAGGCATTGAGGTAATTACGTGGGAAATAATTGAGAGTCACGACTATGTCAAGAACAGATTCAGGCTTTTCCCAGCTGATCCACGCGCAGATGCTTGTCTTCAAATCTTTAACCGTGTTGGCGCAAAGAGGTGCCCTCACTAGCACAAGCACTCAGGTAGGATGTGGCCTGCGCCTGAAGGATAAGAATATGTTTCGCTGCAATTCGAGAGTGGTGAATGCGATAAAATCGGCAATGCCTTAAAGCGACCTCACGAACTGTATGAGAGGTGCGCGACGATTTTGCGATAGTGGAGATCCAATATCAGTAGAATGCGATAGGTCGCGTGCCGTGGTTGGAATGACGCGCGCACTTGAGAATCAATGTTCAGGGGAGTGTTTTAAGATGTCCCGTGAAATGAATGCAAGCAGCTGTAGTCTCTCGGAGCTGGTTGGGAAGGATGGTGCTGGATGAATGATGATGTAGAAGAGAAGAGTTGCGATCCCGAAACTGGAGGGGAAGGGAGATATTGCGGAGGTAGAAAAACTAGTAGCTTTCGCCCGATCGCCCATACCCTGCAGCTGAATTGTGGTGGCAGGTGGCAGGAACTAACCAGGTCAAGAACCCACTGGGGCTTGTGACAATGCGATTGCTTTGCGTGACAATGGAGAGCAAGTATTTGATGCCTGATTGTGGCAATATGTTTGCCTGATTAACAAGCCATTAGTACTTTCTACTAAGGTACTACCTTAACCTAGTATTTTCCAGTGACTGTGCCTTCCAATGGAAACAATAAGACATGGGATTAGTCATGAGGCAACTCAGCCTTGCAGTTCAAGGTCTAAGTCGATTGGCTAGACTTTACCCCCCAATTGCACAACCTGAGGCAACACTCTTCAGCCTTGGTGTCAAGTAGGCTCACCAGCAGAAAGCTAACGCGGCGCGGCGGCCTAGAGCTCCGTTACAGGTAACGACGTAAACGAATCCACAGCCTCAGCACCATCAGCCAGACTGTCACCATCACAACAGCTCTCTGTTACTTTCGACCTGATTTTTAGTTGTTCCAGAGAGGCTAAACATATTCTTCATCTCTCTTATCTCGTAATCACAACGAATCATCATGTCTCGCCGTTACGATTCCCGAGTACGTTGGCCCTTGAAGAAGCTCAGTACCTCGAAGCTCTCCCACCAAGCTAACCGGCTCCTATAGACAACCATCTTCTCACCAGAGGGCCGTCTGTACCAGGTCGAATATGCTCTAGAAGCCATCTCACACGCAGGTACAGCCATTGGCATCCTGGCAAAGGATGGTATCGTCTTAGCTGCCGAGCGAAAGGTCACCTCAAAGCTTTTGGAGCAAGACACCTCCGCCGAGAAGCTCTACATCTTGAACGAGTGCGCAAACCCCGCATTGTCTACCTCGCTAGGTCGAAGGTTGTTTATTAACAATATTTTCGTTTAGCAACATGATTTGCGCCGTCGCTGGCATGACCGCCGATGCCAACATCCTTATCAACTACGCCCGACAAGCCGCTCAGCGATACCTCCTCACTTATAACGAAGACATTCCTTGCGAACAGCTTGTGCGTCGACTTTGCGATCTTAAGCAGGGATACACCCAACACGGTGGTCTACGACCCTTCGGTGTGTCTTTCATCTACGCGGGTTGGGATCCTCGTAGACAATTCCAGCTCTATCTCAGCAACCCCTCTGGCAACTACGGTGGTTGGAAGGCTACAAGTGCGGGTGCCAACAACGCAAGCGCACAGAGTCTCCTCAAGCAGGATTACAAGGAAGATTGCACTCTTAAGGAGGCTTGCGGCATGGCGGTCAAGGTTCTTAGCAAGACGATGGATTCTACCAAGCTGAGCAGCGAGAAGAGCACGTTGCGTCTATGAATATCTACCAGAACTCACGCTAACATCACTTCTAGTTGAATTCGCGACAGTGGGACAGACCGAGGACGGCAAGATCTACCACCGCCTGTGGAGTGCTGACGAGATCACGGCGTTGTTGAAGGAGCATGACCTGGCGAAGAACGAGGAGACGGAGGAAAAGTAAGCAACAAGGCTATAGATTCTTGATAGATGGGGAGGAATGCGGGGCCACTCTTATCTGCCCCTGTACAATAATATCATGAAATGACCACAAAACGAGACTTATCCAACGCCTGGCTTGACCAAGTCTAAAAGTGTTGTCGAACATATAATGCTTCGGTGAAAGAGTAATGCAATGTAGACTAAGCCAGAGCATCTCAGACAAGCATTCAAACTATTCCTAGTCCCCAATATCAGCGTCGCGAACCTCTCAAGTTTTCCATCTCGAATCCTACATCTGTCCCTCTTGCTGCCTCCTCATCATCCGTGATTCGTTGCCATCCCGGCTGAGTATCAACTCCTGGTCGTGGATAAGGCTCGTCGCATTTCGTACTTGAGAGGCGAGGAAAGTGCCGCCTGTAGCTCCAATACGCAATGCTCATGCCCAGAGCTGAGCCTACGCAGACATCGTAGACGTCGTGGCGATAATCCTCGCATCTCGATATAGCGACTAGACCAGCGCCGATGAGTGGTAGTAGGCAGACCAACGCGCGGCTTAGATCACGGCCGCCAGCCGAGTAACGAAACACGTGGAGTTGGCCGGCGAGGAAGAGGCTGAGAAAACCAAGGCCAGCGAATGAGAAGGATGAGTGGCCAGAAGGGAATGATCGCCAGCCCTCTTGTAGTATGTGGCCATCTTCTGCCGTGCAGACATCGATGGTAACAAGGGTGTTGGCCTTCGTGCCGATTGCGGGCTTGCAGCGGTCTAGCAGATCAGGACGAGGTCTACCCACAGCGTTCTTGATGATGTCAGTGATGAAGGATGTGAGTACAATAGAGATAAGGAACGAGAGGTAAGTGACTTCATGCTTGGCTGCTGATGACCTTGCGATTATGTTGTAGGCGATTAAAACTCCCAGCGGTATGAAAAGGGCGTATACGAAGTTCATAACTGGTAGTCTTGGTTAAGTCCAGTCATGGAAGCTGAAGTTGATGTTTGAGACGTACAGACAGGGACACGCTCATGGACCGCAAAGGGATACGAAATCTGCAGGTCGTTTATGAAGAACATGCGATGAAATGGGTTGACGAAGAGGACCGTCTGTGAACCTGTCAACCATTGTTCTGAGTTCCCACTGACGATATAGTACAGACCAAGATCCAACCTGTTAAGAGGAACAGGAAGCCGACATAATCAGGCGCGTGAGTTGTCTGTTGTATATCATGAGTATAACACCAAATACCGATTTAAAGAATCACTATACCTTCCAATATCTCCTCAGAAATGAGATTGGTCCGCCGGAGGAGCCATAGCTATGAGCTGGAGCCATAATTGATGACGATGGTGGAAATCAGGTTTGACGGGCGGAGGTGTCGGAACATAGGTAGGCAGACTGCAGTGTCGCAACAATTGGAAAATGCAGTTTTCTGTATCGGCAAATGAGAGGGCGTTTATCTTTGTTACCGAGTCATGTTAAAGAGACGCGACTCATAAGTTCGGTGCTGTTGAGAAGACGTAACAGGTTCTTGCTGAGGTTGGACATGTTGCCAAATGCGGGAATGAGGACCCCTGATCTTCCGTTGGTTTTCTGGGGCCATGTCAATGAAAGAATGCAGATAACGAGTAACTGATGTACACCAAACAGTATACCTACTGCCAACGTTTATTATCAGTCCTCGGGAGACCAAAATTCAGGACCAAGTGGCTATAATGAATTATCAAACTTTTCAAACTTAAACCCGGCATGATTAACACTGTTTTCTCTACCTACTAAGGTACTCATTGCAAGATGTACATACACTCAACTCCGTAGCACTTTGGTGTTGATGGGCATAACAGACCACAATATATATCCATCTTTGTATCCAAGACAATAATGCCAAGTAATATTTGAAACATGAATTTCCATTTCCAACTTTGAAGTGAAAAGAAGTCGATATACCGATTTCAGATGGAGCTGCTCAGTTACAGGGTAGGCAGGGTCAAATCACCATCCACTATTTCTTAGGCCCAAGCTCTTTCGGATTTCTTCTGTGACGGCTAGCGATCAGGAACCTTCGTTGCTTTCCCTCGGCCATACCAACTTCTCAACAAGACAACTCCTACCGAGAAATATCGACAATCGGAAATTTAGAACCTCTTCCTGTGCGAACATATTGTTTATAAAGCACGATCTCTGGAATAGCTTCTGAATGGTCAACCTGATGTCATAGTTTGCGACGCGACGAAGCGAGATGCTCAAATCGACACACACACCATCGGCAGCTGCTTTGGCACCGCTCCCGCCAGGATGGAGCGAGCATACCGCACCGACTGGACATACATACTATTACAATGCTGAAACAAAAGAATCAACATACAAGCGTCCAGGAGCCCAGCCGCCTCAACAACCAGCGCAACCACCAGCTCCCGCATATCCTGGTTATGGCTCAATACCATACTTAGCCGATCCCAACGTTGCTAATGCCTATATGGCACAACCCAATCAAGATAATAATGGGCAAAGGTATAATAATAGTTCACGAGGTGGGCAGGGAGGAGGTCGTGGAGGCTTCGAAGGTCGACCGCGTCCACAGCCTGTTGACAAGCCGAGGAGAAAGGAGCCGATCCCAGGTTGTGAACCATGGATTCTCGTATACACTAAGTACTCGAGGCGCTTCGTATACAACCCTGTTAAGAATGCCAGCTACTGGCGCATACCGGAGAAATTGATGCCAGCCATTTTGGAGCTTGACAAGGCCCGCTTACGGCAGAAAGCGACAGGAGAGAACCAAGGAAAGGAGCATAAACAAGATGAAAAGCAACAAGAGCAAGCAATACCGCAAAAGAAGGACGCCCCAGTGGCAGGATTGGACGACGATAGCGAATATGAAGAGGTCGAGGTGACGGATGATGAAGGGGAAGGCGAAGGCGATGGAGAACATCCCTCCAAACGGCAACGGACTGCAGATCCTGATGCAGACGAAGACGTCCCTATGGAATTCACAGAAGCTGATTTTGCAGCTCAATTACAGGCCATGGGAGACGATCACGGCCTTGAACCAGGCGACTACGACGATGGAAACGCTGAAGAATGGCCTGAAGGTGCCGAGGGAGTGCCTCTATCCGCAGACGACGCGAAATACCTATTCAAGGATCTCTTGAACGACTTCAACATCAACCCATACAGTCCGTGGGAGAAACTCCTGGAGGAAGGCAAAATCATTGATGACTTGCGATATACAGCACTCAGCACCACGAAAGCACGTCGGGATTGCTGGTACGAGTGGACGCGTGAGAAGATCGCAGAGTTGAAGGAGCAGCGAGCCAGGCAGGAAAAGCGGGATCCTCGTATTGCTTACATGGCATTCCTGCAAGAAAAGGCGACGCCGAAGCTGTACTGGCCCGAGTTCAAGAGGAAATACAAGAAAGAGGACGTCATGAAAGATCACAAGATTACCGACAAGGATCGCGAAAAGGCATATCGAGAACACATTGGTCGCCTCAAAATGCCCCAGTCCAAACTCAAGTCCGATCTTACTGCCCTGCTCAGGGCCCAGCCGGTGCACTTACTAAACAACAAGTCGCTATCTACCGGCTTACCCGACCCGGTCCTCACCGACATTCGCTTCATATCCCTCGAGCCCAAGATCCGCGATCCTCTGATAGAGGCTTACGTGAGCAATCTGCCTCCCCCACCAGAGGACCTAGATGCAGCCAAGGACGATGAAGAGCAGCGAAAGCAGCGCGAGTCACGCGAGAAGCGTGAGAAGGCACTGGAGGAGAGAAACCGGGTGGTGGAGGAACAGAAAAAGAAGCGCGATCGAGAGGTGGCGGCCAGTAAAGCCCGATTGAGAGATGAAGAAAGGGAGTTGGAGATGGCCATGAAGGTAGGAAAGCAAGGATTACAGAGCCAGTTGGCCAGCATGAAGGTTGCAGAAAAGGAACCATGATATTGAGGGAAACAGATATCGTATCTGCATACGCATCTATCTAGTATTCTAATTCTAGCGACCAACTGTGGTCGGTTTGTGTCTATATAGAAGATCACAGCCCATACATGAAAGTCAACTTCTTGTCTGCGTATCGGCGGTCGTTGAGTCTCTCACTCTCAATCTCCTCTGGTGACATCGTGCTCAATATCGCCTGTTTGCGTTTGTTGACCGCTGCAAGCATGAATCGATAGGACAAATATCCGATCAAGGCAATGGCAAGGAAACCCAGCGTGACGTAAAATGGAAATCTGTAATGGGGCTTGTATCGCTGTCGGTACAACTGCGCCCCGATCACGCCTCCGAGGTTACCGAAACCATTGACGCCAAGCACAAGAGCTCGCTTGCCAGGCTCAGGCGTGTTGCCACTGAGCCATGCCATAGTGAGAGGAGCCGAAATGTATACACCAGATAGGAGCACACAAAGTGAAACGTACTGCCCGGTACTCGAGGAGATTGTAACGGTAAGGATCAGGCCAATGATACCAGTAACCAAGCCGCCCAAGATGTGATATCCCCGTTCCTTGAAGTGATCCGAACTTAGAGCAAAGGCGTAAAGACCGAGAGCACCACAGACGAAGGGCGGAACTGTCATCTAAATCGCTCGCAGTCAGTCAAACCGAGTTGGGGAGAAGAGGAAGTAAAACACACCAGGTTGGCAAGGATAGACTCATAACCCAGCCCCTGAACAACAAGGGGCAAGAAAACCGAGAATGCACCACTGGGGACACTCGCGCAGATGTTGAGCAGAAGGACAGTCCACAGCTTCCAGTCTTTCATCGTTTCCACAAAATCTCTCTTGCTCAAGCGGTTCTCTTCAATACCGTCTTCGCTGTACTCATGCTGTACGAACTCGGCGTTGTCTTGCTTCATGCGTTCGACAGCAAACTCTCGTTCATCTGGACGAAGAAACCATGCAGAGCCAGGGCCTTTAGGTAGCCACAGCCAAGCAATGATAGCAAAGAAGCATGTCAGTGCTCCCTCAATGAGGAAGAGATATTGCCAGTTCTTGAGGCCACCACCACGGAGATGGAAAATGCCGTATGCTGGAAGGAGTAAGTAATTAGCTTGAAGAATTGTTACGACTAGAACTTACAGATTGAACCTGAGAAGGCTCCAGCGATGGCATACTGTCCGTAGAATAGAGCGAGTCTAACACAAAAGTCGTAACGAGGATAGAAGAATGACAAATATGCTACGGCCGTGGGGTAGAAGCCCGCTTCAAAAGCGCCAATGAGCAAACGTGTGGCGATGAGTGCCCCTAGAGTAAGGTCAGAAGAGGGTTGACTAGATGTGGGAGCGAGCGGAAGGACTACAGACCACGTCCTTTGATGAAAGCTTGTCCAATTGTCACTGCACCCCAGCCAAACTGTAAAATGTGTCAGTAACTTCCCACTCTTAGTCGTGGCACCGTCTAATTACCATCAAAAGGGGGATCCAATGCTTAGCACCAATATAACGGCCAGCTGCGGCAGAAACGGGCTGCAAGACAACAAAAGTGACGAAGAATAGAGAGACCGCTTCATTCAAATCATCAGGCTCCGCCCCTATGTCTGTGGTAAAACCTGATAACAAGCTGTCAGAAACCGATAGAGCACGTACAAGAGGCTGGGGGGCAGGAGATGTTGTTTACCTTGGGTTTCGGCATTACCAACATTGCCACGATCTAGACCATTGAATAGATATAGAAGTGAAAGAAGCGGAAGCAACGCAAAATCGAGCTTCTGATTGAGGGCCCGACTTCTCTCTTTGTTCTGCTCGACTGAGTAGGCAGCGGGATGACTCGATGGAGTCTTGCTCGA
The DNA here is from genome assembly GCA_013183765.1 of Fusarium xylarioides. Taxonomy (NCBI): domain Eukaryota; kingdom Fungi; phylum Ascomycota; class Sordariomycetes; order Hypocreales; family Nectriaceae; genus Fusarium; species Fusarium xylarioides. Next base: position 62,059 of record SRZU01000031.1, on the reverse strand, counting down.
CTTGGTCGGCTGGAGGGCTTCCCGATCGGACATGGCTGCTTCTGATTCAGATGTAGGTGTAAATAGTTTGTTTTTCTCCTGAAAAGGAGAAGGCAGGCAAATTCCTTGTGATATACTGTGGATGATACGAGCAGTGCATTGGCGTCGTTGCTGGGTTCATATAGGCATGCGTTTGGCAGGCAACTCTCGCTTGCACAGGTCTCCCAAACATACACACCTAGAGGCTCTTGATGATATCTCCGCATCTATTCCTAAGACCCAGGGATTAATTGGGGGTCGGACCAATGATCCGACTTCCAGCCGTTGTCCCAAGAATCTGGTAAGCGTGATCCATGTGTAGGCCCGATCCGGACGTCATTCTGTTTGTCACTGTCGTATATAAATCAAGGTTTGCTGTTGGCCTATCATGAAGTAAGAATCTGACAGCAGACCAGACGCTCGGGATTGAGGCTGACAGGAAGTGCCTCGAATAGGCAGATGTTCAGCGCCACTACTGTAACCTCGATCAAGGTTGCCTGAGCGTCGGGATACAAACTGACCGCATCTTTAGCCCGTGGAAAGCACGTTAAACGTGGTGGATGGCTGTATTGGGGTCGAAAAGTAGCGGGAATTGAGCTAAGGAGGCCCATATTGACTCATTACCAAGGAGCGGGTACTCATAGAACGAATCGACAAGTGCCTCCACAATTACGTGCAAACCAGGGAAGGAATTCCAAGTTTGCCGCGATGAGCAAATCATGTTGCTGATGATCAAGTTCGTTAAGTCGTGGGCTGTGTCGTTAGGGCTGTAAGGCTGACATATATCCCAGAATCCAGGATCCTTCGCGCTGCTTACTGAGAACGTGTTGTTCCACACTTGGCGTTCTGTCGATACGCCTTGATTGCAACAAGGGCTTATGGGTGGCTTGAATGAACGTTCTAGAATAACGCCTCGAGCAAAAGGGGCTACAATATTCTCATGTCGAACGTTGGCCCCTCTGGTGAGCTGAAGTAAAGTATCCAATGCCTGAAACAGGCACTTCAAGTGAGTGGCAAGATGCACACCCGAAATCCTCAAAGATAGCGATTGAGAAACCTCTCCAATAACAGATGCACCAAGCAGGAAGGTTTGCATGGGGAATCAAAGCCTCCAGCTGGGTAGGCGATGTAAGACAACCCCCACAGCTATACTAATTCAGTCATATTTCGATATTGCGAACCTGAGCCTCCGTCAGATGTTCCAAGGCACCCAGAGGCACCAGAATGCCATATACTACTGCTATTGGTTGTGTCGTGAAAGAGGTAATGTAACTCTCCAGATTGTCGGGGTTAAGGACCATGCTACAGATCGTCTCACCCGGATTTTGGCATCAAAGATTGGTAAAATATTGGTCAGCCTTCTTCTCAACTTCCTGGGCATAGTTCGATATTCCCGCACGACCGGTGACGCCGTCCTCAGTGATGTAGTGATCGATCAAATCGGGCGACACCCACTCGAAGTACACGTTTTTGACAGTGACCAGAGAGTGGGGAACATCCCTCACAGCTGAGCTGAAGTCTCCCCAAGCTTGCATAACCTCGCATGAATCGTTTTCCTCCTGACATGGCGGTGCAAAAGGGAGTACCTTCTCTTTCTCTGACAAAACGACAATCTTGGTTTTTAGAGATACGTACTTGGCTGTCAGAACAGCAGGCAGAGAACCGACTTTGTTGCTAACCGCGGCTGTTTTGTCGATCAGGTCTGCTCCGATGAGTACAATATCTATGTCCTTCGCTGCGATGCCAACACTTGCATCAGTGTGGATTATCAAGCGGGTCTTGGCCTTGGAATTGTTGGCACATGAAGCAATTGACTGTGCCATCTTGACACCCTCGAAGAGTGGTCGGGATTCGAGCACATGAACCTCCACAGGTCGCGAAGTATTTCCCATAATGTGAGTGATGGCCGAGGTGACAGTTGAGCTAGAGGAGAGGGTAAGGATCTTGAGTGGTCCGCCTCCCGACAGATGCTGCTCTATGAAAGTCTGGAACATCGCACCAGTTCTTGAAGTGGTATTCTGTCGGTCGCGGGCGTAATCCCCCAACGCTCTGACGATATTATCGATCGAGCTCTTATCTAGTGGGCCGCGGGGTGGGATTCCGTCTTGAACTATGTCCAAAGCTGATAGAACGACGTTCAAGATAGACGCGCCCATACTTTCTCGCCCGTTCTTCCACAGATGCCATCCCGCAAACCTGATATTGTTCCACCACTGAACTTGGTCAGTGAAATCGACTTTCTTCATCACATCGATATAGGTATCGAGAGCCTTGGTAGCTAGCTGGCGCGCTCCGCTTTCGTGATCTTCCTGCAGAGCGACCAAGCCCCGGCTAAGCGTGTTGCCTGCCTCTTGGCCCAAGTCAACGTTGAACCATACCCTTCTAAGACTCTCTAGGATGCGCGGAACACCCTCAAAGTCATCTGAGTCGTTGATTGCATCTGGATCGAACCATTCGTACCCCTCATGCTCCCAGTCAATTTTGATGCCAGCCTCACCGCCGCCACCGTCGCTCTCGGATTTGAGAAGGAAACCGAAAGGGTTGACAGTCCACTCTCTTCCAATAGACTCATCAGCGAACGAGAATGGTTTGCCCTTCCGAAAAAGGCGTAAAGAGTCATGCGTAAGAGTTGTTTCCTCAGCAAGTTCCCTCCAGGCTGTGGCAAGAGGATCCGCGTCAGTGTCATCTACACTTCCAGAAATGCCTGCATATTTGTGCCTTAGTATGTAAGCACGGGTTCACTGATAAGGTAATACACTTTGCTTACTGATATGTGTTTACGTGACCGCTCCGGCGGAAGAGAGCGACCTGGGGTTTCTTGGCCTCACCGTCAGCGGGGAATCTGAAGATGAAGCTCGTCGCGACATCTCTGTGCTTGAGAGGTGCCATTCGTGACGAAAGACTGCAGATCATGGACGGTCAAAGATGACAACGCGAGGTCAAGTGCATGCCGTGGGTCGTTTGGGAAGCGAGAAGATGAGACGTCAGGATGCCGAGTAGGATTTTCGTGGGTGAGACAATTGGTACCTTACGCATGGGAACCCAATGGAAGGGAGGAAGGAAGATTGCGAATACCTTACATGACTGTCACACGTCACTCAATTACATCAAGACAGAAGCGACAATCATGAATTAAGTTACCAGGAATATCCTTGTCTCTCTTATTTCCATGTTTGAATCCGATCACGTTCGTGGGGAATCCCAATCTGAGCCACGCTTGGGCCGATAGTTCGTTGGCCATTTACCATCAGAGGACATTTAATTGTCCATCATCAACACATAAATCCTCGTAACTGCATATCCTACATTTAAATGCCCCTTGGACAGTCTCTCAAATATCCATTAGAATTAAACCTCAAAAGTATCAACTTTTGTTCTGTAATGAAAAACCAATGTCAGTCGCCAACTTTTGTTGCTCATGGGGCGCCCAACTCCAACTCAAATGAGATACCCATTATTAGATTGCCAATCGACATCAATCCACGAAACCAACTCATTATATAATATGTGGCCTTGATCAACAAGGATGGGCTGCTGAAGTGCCTCTGATGTCAGCTTGTCTGACCATTGCTGTCCCATGTCACCATGTGTTCGATTTGCGATCGGATCGTAGGTGGTCGTAGTCTGTGTCATGTTGACGGAACGTGTTGCAGTGCTCATGTCAACAGGGATGGGAAGACGCTGCACAAGAACGCGAAGATCCCGAAGCACCGTAGCACAGTCCCGACCGTAGTTGCTACCAACTCGACTCTCATCCTCGAACCTCCCAATCACAAAGTCGAGGTCAAGTGAACGAGCCTTTTCGCTCCGAGAAGACGGGCAAAGATCTTCTACCAGCTGCTGTAGCATCAATACTATGGCAGCGTTGAAAATGAAGTGAAGACCGGCTTGGAGCAGTTTTCGAGGATGATTGACAAGTAGGATCTGTCGAGCGAGCTGAATATTGTGTTCTGCTGATGCTATGCATCGCTTCAGTAGAGGGAGTTGCGGATGTGAACTCAAGGAACACTGCCGCGAGACCAGCTTTTCCGCGAATGATTTTTTAACCAAGGCGAAGAAAACGGGCCGGATAGTCAAGATTATTAACTAAAAGACATGTTAGTCTAACACCAGAAGATGGAAATTGGAGAAATTACCTGATTGTAGTGCATGTGCAGCAAGCAAGTGGCTGGGTCGTCGCTCAGCCCGTTGCTTGCGAGTTGCACCGTAGGTGGGAGTTTTAGACACCACTCATCGAGCATATTGATCTCCCCTTCGAGGCTTCTCACAGGTCTTACGGCGTCTTCTGAGGGGGAAATGCGATACGTATTGCACACGATATGGCATGATATCCGTGAAAGCTCGACATGAGCTTTGAGACCATCTGCTGGAGGCATAGACCTATCGAATGAAGTTAGCCAGAGCGAAGGGGCCTAGAAACGGGGATACCTACGGAGCATCGCAAGGAAGAGGTAACCGAATTGCGTCGTCCATGATGGTCGGGGGTCTCCCCATGAGGCAGCTTAAATAGCGATCCAATACATACAGCGTCCAGAATACGCGTTTGCCACTCTCGTCAAGCCAGCCCCTATGTGCGCCGTGCATGATGCTGATGTGCATAGCGTTGCTCACGCAGATATATGCGGCATCACGGCGGTTCATCTCTATGAGGTAAAACCCCATCAATGTCAGTACCGATACTTCGTTGGGCGTAAAGCGTGTAATGTCAAGCGGGTTCCCTAGGAGCATACGGGCCCGGCTGAAGTAGTTCTCACTGAGGTGAGGGTCTATAGAGATATCCTGAGGCGGCATGATCATGGCTTGAGATACCACAGCAAATGCAGTCTGATAGAAAGCCAAATGACGGCACTTGGCGAGACGCGAGTTTGCCGAGTCTCGTTCCATGGAGGGAATTGTCGGTGTTGAAGAGAGATCCCCCCACCAGTAGATTCCCCCACTTGGCCATTGGCAGTTACCATCTTGGATGAAATAACGAAGCTCGGATAACATTGAGTCCATCTCTGGGGGTGTAGGAAACCATGTCGGGTCAACGTCTCGATCATGCAAAGGTCGCGAGTCGTAGGTCTGGTAACGACCAAGGCTTGATAAAAACGCACTCCCATCAGAACCTGGACGCAGATTTTGATATGCCAGAGGCAGAACTGTAGTCATGAATTCCTTCAAGTAGTCGAGGAAAGTGGCGCCACTGGTCTCTCCCAGGAAACGAGCATAGCCGTCAGGGTCATGTAACATGCGACCCTCGGTTGAGACCAAGTTCTCTTCGTCATCCTGCCGATTTTGAGGCGCCGCCCCGGGATGTGATAGCTGGATAGAATGTGTTCGAGATAGTCCATAGCTGGGTTCCTGTATTCGAGTATCTGATAGCTGAGGTTGAAGATGATGATGAGGCGGTTGTTGCTGGAATTGTCGATGTATACTGGGATACTGGAGCTGAGGAAGCTCAGGAGGCACTCGCCCGATATGCGCGCTTGCATCTATCGTTGGGGTTGTCTGTGCCGCTAGACTAACGGCCGATGATCCAATGTCATGGTTAGAGGCGGTCCAACCAAGCAAATCTGAAAGTTCTTGGCGGCTTGCAGAATCCGGGACGGCGTTTGATACAGCTGCTGGGACAGTGTCTCGAAGAACGCGTTCATAGAGATCGACCTTGTGTTTCAACTCCTCGAGCTCTGAGCGCGTGATGCTCACCTTCTCAACAGGCAGAGGATATATGCAGTCGCGTGAAGAGGATTGGCATTGGCGACACGGGTGCTCACCAGAGCATCTGACTCTCCTCACATTGCAAGCATTGCACCTTTTCAGCGAGACGTGTGTTAGATAAAGACGTGAGCTGCTTTTATGATGATATGATTGATAAGTCAGTGACTTGAGGGGGGAACCTTAGTCAAGCTTGACGTCTGCCGAAACGCAGGAATAATTGAGTATAATTAAAGTGAAATTGATACATAAAAGAAGAAGATGGATGGATACAAACAAACCCATTGCAGGATATATCGATTGAATGAATGAATAGCTACAGTAGTGTGGTACTGTAGACGGGTAGACAGACACATGGAAACTAATCAACTTACGCTGTAGCGACACGCTTGCGATGCTCGGGAGCAACCTTGTGTCGGCGGGGATTGACAGGAAGCCGTCGCGGATTATGGGAGGCAGAGGCAGAAACAGAGAGGGAAGCTCGAGGTCGAGCCGATTGTGGTCCAGTTGCATTCGTAGTTGCAGTTGGGCCAGAGTCGTCGGGCTGCTTCATGGCTTAGTCGTTCGTGAGTTTCCGTTTCCAAGAGGAGAACACTCTTCGTTACTCTCAGAGACTGAGAACCAGTCAGCCCCTGCCTGCTAAGAACCTACCAAGCAAGAGTGCTGCTACCAGTGCTAGGTTAGTACAGTACCACTTTAGGGGCCGCCGCTCAGAAAAGATTGCATTGGATGTCGCTGTCCCCCACCCGAAAGGATTCTCATAATGTTCAACCGTTGGTGCGGAAATTTGGGAGGGAAGCCGGAATCAGTCAATCAATTATGGGGATTTCATATCGCCAAAAATATCACCTCGACCTGGATCGCCTCGCTTGCGGCACGGTTCGTTGAACCCTGTAGACTATTTCGACTGTTGCGCTCCGCTCCGCTCTGCTCTTCCTACGGCAATCCTGCACAGACTCGACTCTGGTTTTAAGTTCGTTCTATTCACGGCTTTTCCCTCCAGAGAATGACACTCTCAGACCTCTCGGTTGGTATGTCCGCCGCGTGTGTGTATGTATTATCAATGTGCATGCTGACACATGGTTGATCTCTGTTTGAATAACTCCAACGGTAAGCCGAGGTAGTACTCCTTAAGGTGCATGGAATAAGACGGAATAACGTCGCTTTGACAAGGGCTTGCAACCTTGTCAGCTTCATCTCGAGACTCGACCGTTGATTGCTTACACAAGCAAAACTCTTTACCTCCTGCACAACACTCAATAGGGGAACTCGTTCAGTGTCAGTAGCAGTGATGTTGTTGGGCTCTACCCTTGACGCATTCCTGCCACGCTTAGCTCTTTTTATGCGTGCCAAAATCCGACGACCCTTGTTGTGAAAGATCTTGGCATATATTCTTTGCAGTTTCTTTACATTGCTGGTTAGTCTGCCTTGCATCTGTGGGCAACTATACGACGTCGTGGACCAGAAGGGAAGAGAATCTGTTGCTCAGCAAGTGGGTGTGTAGCCAAATGCTGGGATGACCGGCCCGTAACAGTGCGTTGAAAATGTGGCAACTGGCATAAGCTTAAGGAGACATCCAATACCGAAAATGGAGAGTTGCGACCCCCTGTCAAGAACAGCCTCGATACTGAGATGTGACAATGGATGTATGGCACACATAGAATGGAAATTGGAGATATTTTTTTTCAATGCCGTGGTGGGGCTCTAACAAAATATACAGAACACCAAAAGGAATAACTGAAATCCAACTTTTGTCTCCTAATTCGCAATTTGTACTGTAAACGATAATGGCGATAACAAATAACAAATAACAGAGGATATAGTAAATAAAAAATAACTTAAGCGGCAGGACTGCTCTTTTCAGTCCAGTCAGCTATTTTCGCTGCCCTTGCAAACCCATTACAAACGTAGGTATCCATTCATTCGTGCTGTCATAACATTTATTGCTTGAAAATAGATTGAACGATCTCGCCTGAACGAGTGCCCAGGACGGAGAGGAGGGTGTCGCTCAGCTAGAGACAATGTTAGCGTCTATCGAATGAACATGATGAATTCACGGTGGATCACTTACCCCGTGAGTACCCTCGCAGCAGCCCTGCAGCCAGACGCCAGAGTCGTCGGCAACAGTGCCAGGGGAGAACTTGACTCGGTAATCCCTTCCGACGGCCAGCTTGCGCTCGCCATCTTGTGTCTCGACGTTCCAGCCGTTGACACCCTTGGGGGACTCGTTGCGTCCCGATACGGTCTTTGGGAGCATTGTCCATGCGTCCTTGAGCATGTCGACGTGAGCGCTTCGCTTGTAACCGGTGGCAGCAACGATCAAATCAACTTCGAAAATCTCCTGGTCGACGAAGCCATCGAGAGGACCATCGTTGACGCGTTGGACCTTGATCTCGAGAGCGTCGCCCTTGGTGTCGACGCTGGCAATCTCACGGCCAGCGAGAATTCTATGGGGCCACTGTGTCTCATCGTCGCTGATCTCACGCTTCTGGTCATACATCTTCTCGAAGAGGTGCTCAATGAGCTCCAGGCGAACAACACCGTAATTGGTGGCGCGAGCCTCAGTCAAAAGAGTCTCACGAGCCTTGACAGATCGTGGCCAAAGGTTGTCAATGTACTCGGGGTTGAAGATGGAGTTGACGCTGTACGTCATGGTCAGCAGAGGTTCCTATAATGGACAACTGTGCATAACTTACAATGGAGAGTCATCACTGGGGCGCAGGAACTCCTGGCGCATGATGAGATATGTTTTGGAGTTGGGGTACAGGTTCTGGACGTTGTTGAAGATCTCGGCGGCACTCTGGCCGGCACCGATAACAGCAACGCGGTAAGGAGCGTTCTGCTTGGCTAGGATCTGAGGGGCGTGGTTGGCGAATTGAGAAGAGTGCAGGACACGAGGGTGCTTAGCAGGGAGGCTTTTGGGGAGCGAAGGCTGGCCACCAGCAGCAACAAGAACGTGACGGCTGCGGAAAGATTGAACCTGGCCAGTCTTGCCATTACGAGCCTGAACGGTGAAAGTCTTGACGGCACCGGCCTCCTTGCTCTCAGGGGAGATAGAGAGAACCTCGTTGTTGTAGCTGACAACATGATCGAACCAAGAAGAGCACCAGCGAAGGTAGTCCTCGTATTCAGTACGGGCAGGGAGGAAAGTGCTCAAGTTGGTAAAGTCAACGAGACGACCCTGACAATGGAGGTAGTTAAGGAAAGTAAACTCAGATCGGGGGTTGCGAAGAGTGGCCAGATCCTTGATGAAGGAGATTTGCATCTTGGCTCCAGGGAGCAGCATACCGGCGTGCCAGGCGAACTTGGTCTGCTTCTCCAGGAAAAGAACCTTGGGAGCTGCGCCATCAGGGCGAAGCTTCTTGCCCTCGGCGATGGCATCGTGAATAGCGACGGCTACAGCCAAAGATGCGGGGCCGAAGCCAGCGCAGATGAGGTCAAACTCAGAATCCGCGGGAGCGGACTCGAGATAAGGAGATCTCTCCTTGTGAACTCGGGGTCCAAGGCGGGCAGTAGTGGCAGCTCCGTTTCCGTTGCTGCTGCCGTTGACATGACCGTTGTGGCCGTTAGTAATACCGTTGGTGCCATTTGTGCCGTTGTGACCGTTGGTGGTACCGTTGGAGACTGGGGCCTCGGAGCCGTTGAATGAAACCTCGCTGTGGGGTGACATGATGACTGATTGCTGTTGAAGAGGGGTATAGGTCTAGAGTTGTAATAGAATCTTTGAGGGCAGTCCAAATTTTATAGCACGAACTTTGTGTCTATGAGATTTGGCGTATTCAAAGTCGTGACGTGTGAGGAACCGGGAAGAGGTCCACCAAGTGAATGGGAGACTATGAGGAAAGAATCCGGTTTGCAGAAGCTCTTATTTCTTCTTGAGAATCAGGTATTACCCAATCTGGTCAGTATGGTGCACAGATTGGAGAATTGATGCAGATGAGATTCATATAATGGATAAAGGTCGAATGAAGCTTCCAATGTCCGGATTGTGGGAGGCAAAAGTGACACTATCAGAGTCCAACTCTGAGGAGATATGTTAAAGAGCTTTAGGTAGTACCACCGAGGCTTGGGAGAAGCTTCGTCAATGAAGATAGAAAGAACAGAGGAACGGAGTAGTTCCGAGAGATGGGGGAAATATGGCATTTTGTAGTTCAGACGGGGATGGGATCTACAAGCTATTTCCTCGGTCCCATATTGCGTGCCATATTCTTATTCGGAGTCAAACTAAACTAAGCTACAGACCCTCAAAAGAAGCAAGCAAGCAAGAAAGTACATACAAGCTCACGGCGAAGCTGTAGTCGAGCGAGGTACACTGCATTACGTGACGAGACGCCTGCTGGCGCTGGACACGCCTCTTTAGGTACATGGAGGAGGCGGATACGAGTACATGGAGGTTCTCCATGGCTAATACAACCTCGTCAAGCTCGTACGTACATACTTGGGGAGGTACATTTGCGATGGAGCCATGATACATAAAAATCATCCATGATGGAGACACTACCATACTGAGCCGGGAAGAACACAACTAGCTAGCCCACTGGAGACTGGGCTTTTGCTCCCAGTGCCGGTCATCCTGGGCTGGGCTGGGCCGAGCACGGCGGCCAAGCCAAGACGTGGAGCCGCGGTTGCCAAGCAAGCGAAAAGCATAGCGAGCGGCAGAATGGAAGCCGGGTCAGGCCAGAAATTCAACAGAACGTGAATGAGAATGAGAATGGTGACGGAATCCATTGCTGTTAACGTCAGTCAACGTGACTCTGGTTAGTTAGTAGGTAGTGAATGAGACCAGGACTAAGCCTAAGCCTAGGCCCTGTAGAGGGTGGGATCGGGAAATGGTGGGGGGTGGGCTAAATGCCCTGCTGCAGAGAAAACACCAACCTTTTCGAGCTTTAGCTCGGAGGGGTCCTGTAAGCCATTTTGGGCTTCATTTTTTTTTTGTTTTCGTGACCGTTGAAGTTTCTCTGTTAAATTTTTGCCCTGTATTGGACCTCGTGAAGTGGGAGAGCGAGCATAGCACTCATATACATAACCTGCGATATTCTCATCATAATTCTCCGAGCTCCTGTCGACACTCGATCAACTGAAGCAGCAATCACCATAAGAGTGTTCCAAAGACATAGACACAGCATGGTTACAGGATTGCCTCATGCAGGCCCCCTCTGGGCTGTATTCTAATGGTTGTGTCAAAAACTTCAAAGTCTCTGTCAGCCGCTGCAGGATGGGCGACACGATGCAATAAGACGACAGGCTAGGCCAGTCATCGGACTGCAAGGGATGGAAAATGTCGCGCAGTCAATGGCTCTGCGGCCTAATCCTCCACGTCCATGGCCGCGGCGTGCCTCGTGGACCCTCCTCGTGGGACTTCATCAACGCCGTGAAGTTCCGTAGCGCATGAGTGAGCTTCGAGGCGCCACTGGCCACTCATCATCTCCGAGCAGAATCACACTGGCTTGCGGGTCTAACGAGAGCTTCCCAACTAGCCAACCCGTTGCAAGCCCCCAGCGTGGAGGGACCCTCCAGGGATGCGTGGCGGCGTGGGTTGAGCCCGGCACTCGAGGTTGAATGAGGAAGCGATGAGCATCAAATGGGCAGAGGAAAAGACCATGAGCAAGGGTCGAAGCATGTTAACAGGATACCCATACTCGTGGGTGAATCTCAAGCAAAGTTTGTTTTTAGTTTATTGACGGACGATGATGATCGGTCTTGGAACCTTCCTATATGGACGAATGCCTTAAAATTTTAGGCCATTCGTGAATGGCGATCGATGTATGTTGACATCTTTAAATCGAGAGTGTGATACGGTATGTATGACAATTCCTCGGCTTGAGAAGTCCCCTAGTTTGACCTCACCCAGAGTCCGCAGACTCTGGAACTACTCTTTGACCCATGTTCTCCTCGGAGCCCTCGATTTCTACAATGTTCTACCCGGTGTTTTTGTTCAGCTTCATCTCTACAGGCGGGGTGTTTATGACCACTTGCGTCTCAAGACGGCGGCAGGAGGAAGTGGAGGTTCCTGAATTACGAGAAACTAACCAAGGATCCCCAGTAAAGAAGCGTAAGTATGGACGAATATGATGCGACGTCGGCGATGATCTTTGGTAAAAGATCAGATAAGATAGACATGGCAAAACAGCGAGCGAGCTTGGCGAACTCTGCAAAGGTTGACGCCGCTGAGCAAGGATCAGACGGCCTTACTACTGGAAATATGCTTGCCATCCCAGCTGGCGTCACAAAAGGTGGAAGCAGCCGCAGTTCAAAGTCCAGTTCATGGCTTGCTAACTGGGCCGATGCAGACCCTTGAAGACGCTACGCATTTTTGTTCCGTGGGATCGAGGCATCGGTTCGAAACGTCCAGTCTCGCCTGGGCCGATGACGGCTTTCTGCAGCCCCGTCACCCAAGCTCTTTCACACCGTTCAGACACGACGTCAATGCCATGGGTTGGGGGCAGAGAAAAGCTTGACCAGCACAGGCACAGGAACGCACAGAGTGCGGCGAGGAACGGCTTTGGTTTGACGGCGTCCACGCCAGAAGAGCCGATCACTCGAGCCTCGCAATGTCGTTCGACGAAAAGGAGGGGCAGTCCCGCAGAGAAGGTGGAAGGTGGTTGGCAAAATGCTGATGATTGGAGTGTTGATGGGCGGCGAATACCTTGGGCTTCATTGTGGAGATGAGGGAATTATCTGATGATCTGATAAACCGGATCTGATAAGATCTAATTAGCCAGCTTACAGTAGCGTCGCGCACCAAGCTCGAGTTGACTGGTTACCGACCTCCGAGCGGCCCAGGGGTCTTTTAGCACAAGATGGCCCCCTGGTGCTTGTGCTCGCAACCTAACCCCTGCAACAATTATGCTGTGTTTTTTCTTCTTGGGGACAGGTACCGACCGAATGAGCGCGAGCAAGCGGAGGGCAATTGTGAATGGAAGAAAAATTTTCTTCTCTGATGAACAACAGAAGCTTATCCCTGTTGGACCATGGCACAGGCTTCTTGACCTATAAGCGCAAGCACTTGGCGTTGAATCTCCATTGGTTGATGAGCTGTCTAGAGCTGCATTTGCTAACAGGGTCGTACGCCTCTGGGAGATAATCGGGCTAGCGGGTAATAATTTTGCAGAGGTCCATCGATTGACTGATTGATTAGATGCAAATGCGCCGGAGAAGGCTTCTCAGACCGATAACGGTGCTTTCCGATGTTGTCCATACAGCTGGGATACTACGGCAGCATCGATGTTGCAATGACAGAAATCATGGAGAGCAGGTATGCAACCATGGGACGACACGACTCTGGGAATACCCGTAGTATGGCTCGATATGATCGGCAAAACCGTACAGCCCACAAGGGTCTCAAATGTTAGCTTGGTACAAAACCCGTAAAAAGCCCACTGATCAGCAGGTCTTAGTGGCGAGATTCTATACTTACGATTTACAGGCGATTTATATGAGAGGAATAGTATCTATTTATTATCTAGTAGCTAGTCTAATAGCCCCCTTTTATAATATACTCTTTCAGTTAGTTAGGTATACTTCTAAAGACCTTAATAACTTCTTCTTTAGGTAAAGCTTCCTAAGTAGCTAAAATAGCCTCTTTAAGCTACTATAAACTTAATTTCTTAACTTTATAATATCCTTTAATTTAAAGCTTTAATAGCACTTAGATATTCTTAATAGAGTTAAGATTAAAGCTATATAAAGCCTAGTCTAGGACTTTAATGCTATAATCCCTTAAATAGGTTATTATTACTGCTACTATATATATATAAGAGCTATCTTATATAAAGATTAGCTGCTTATATTTAAGCTATTATAGCTGCTAAATAAAGGCCTTAAACTGGGAAAGGCAGTAATATTAGTATAACTTTAAGCTTACTAAGATATTATAAGGGTATATAAATCCTAATCCCTTATATAGGCTACAGATAAAGGACTAAAATATCCTGCTATTACTCTTATATAAGAGCCTTATAAAGGTCTTAAGATCTTTAAGCTTATAGATTATTATAAGGTAAAGACTGCAGTTAAAGGTTATAATAAATATCTTATTAAAAAAGGCTATTAAGCATTATAACTAGTTATTAGGCTTAAGATATCTCTTAAAGAGATACTAATATATCTTAATATATTTCTAATAAACTATAAGAGTATTTAAGGGAGATTTCTTCTTTATAGTCTTATAATAGCCTAGATCTTACATTGCAGTCTTAACTATATTAAGATTAAGCTTATATAAACAGGGAAGAAGATACTGTAAGTCCTGCTAAGGGATATCTTAGTTTACTAGCTTATTATTAAGAAATTCCTATAGTTAATTAAGCTAATAGGAAGATAACTAGTAAGAATAAGGTCTTAGCTTAGACTTTTAAGGTATAATAGAAGTCTTTAAGGCATACTAGACTTATTAATATATATATAAAGTCTATATAGTAATTTCCTTTATTATAAGACTTAAAAAGTTAATTAAAGCTTATTAAAAAGTTAAAATGTCTCTGCAGCAATACGCAAGGTATAGCCAATAAGGTCTTATATAATGAGATAATACAATATAATGCTTATTTTTAGCATATTACAATATAAGGCATTATACACTACACTAAAAAACACAATAACCTTAAAATTAAGTCTTAAGGTTATATAGCGCTGCTACCTTAAACCTTATAATCTAACTAAATAAGTAGCCTTAATTTATAAGCATAAAAAAGATATTTCCCCTAGCCTATTAAGGCTAAATGCCTTCTCTATTATTAACTAGTTAAGGTAATTATTACTAAGGCTTTAACCTAAATAGACTATCTTAAAATAGGCTAAGAACTCTAAAATCTATTATAAGATATACTACTATATAATTAATATTAATAATAGCTAACCTAGCTATAACTAACTAGGCATAGCAGCTAATAGCTATATAACTAGTTCTCTAACTAATATTAATAATCTTAATATTAATAATATCTCTAATTTATATGCCTTCCTTTAGCATTAAAATATTATAAGTAAAAACCTACTATATATTAATAAATTACTACTAATATAGCAAGTTAATCTTATAATCTTTAATTGCAAAGTAAGGCTCTATAATATACTCTTAAATACATCTATTATTACATATATTATAAGCTAAATAAGGGCCTTAGAAGACCTAGCCAATTGCCTAGAGCAGGATTAGGACCTATTAATAGAGCAATAGGCCTTTATTACTAGAATCGCATTAGGTAGCAGCAATAGCCTATACTAGGAGTAATTTATAGAGTTAAAATGCATAGTTATATTAGTTAAATTAATAGTATAAATGTTATATTATAGGAATTAAGAGCTATTATAGTGTAAAGGAGAGAAAGTAAGAGGGAAAGGAGAGGGAAAAAGGCAAATTAGAAAATAAAGGTTTTAGCATTAAGGGAAAAACTGTAAATGTTAGTAGACTGAAGCTAGCTTGGCAGGTTAGTAATAGATTAAATCAGGTTATAAGGCAAGGCAGTACAGTATAAGAAATATAAATTAAGAGTAAATACAGCTAATTAATACTTAGGAATTAAAGCTTATATTTTAACTTTATTATTATAAAATAATTCCTTAAATTAGTTAAATTAACTTTTATTTCTTTAATTAGGCTTCTTATAAAGTAGTATATAAGAAAGACTTTTTAATTAACTTTTAAAGCTTAGGCTACTTAGTTCTTACTAAAGCTTATTATAGTAATTAATTTAAAGTTAAGGTCTATCTTTACAGTTTAATTTAACCTCTTAAGAGTCTTAGTAAATATTAAAGCTTATAATTATTAAAAAAATAAGTAAAATAGCTACTATTTTAGTATAATTATTAAAAAGTTAAAATATCTTTGCAGCAATACGTAAAGTATAGCTAATAGAGTCTTATATAATAAGATAATATAATATAATACTTATTTTTAGCATATTATAATATAAGGCATTATATACTATATTAAAAAATATAATAACCTTAAAATTAAGTCTTAAGGTTATATAGCACTACTACCTTTAACCTTATAATTTAACTAAATAAGTAGCCTTAATCTATAAGCATAAAAAAGATATTCTTCTTAGCTTACTAAAGCTAAATGCTTTCTTTATTATTACCTAGTTAAAGCAATTACTACTAAGGCTTTAACTTAAATAGACTATTTTAAAATAGGCTAAAAACCCTAAAATCTATTATAAGATATAGCACTATATAATTAGCATTAATAATAGCTAATCTAGCTATAATCCCCTAAGTATAGCAGTTAATTATTATATAATTAATCCTTTAACTAATATTAATAATCTTAATTTTAATTATATCTTAAACTTATATACCTTTCTTTATATTTAGAAAATTATAAGTAAAAACCTATTATATATTAATAGATTACTATTAAAGCAGTAAGTTAATCTTATAATCTTTAATTATAAAGTAAGGCTCTTTAATATATAAAATGTATCTATTCTTATATATATTATAAGTTAGATATAGGCCTTAAATAACTTTACTAATTAGCTAAAAGAGGGTTAAGATCTATTAACTAAGTAATAGGCTTTCCTTACTAAAATTACATTAGCTAGCAGTAATAGTCTATATTAAGAGTAGTTTATAAAGTTAAAATGCAAAGTTATAATAGTTAAATTAATAGTATAAATATTATATTATAAGAATTAAAAGCTATTATAATATAAAGGAGAAAAAGTAAAAGGAAAAAGAGAGGAAAAAAAGTAAATTAAGAAATAAAGGTTTTAGTATTAAGAGAAAAACTATAAATATTAGTAAATTAAAGCTAGCTTAGCAGGTTAGTAATAGATTAAATCAGGTTATAAGGCAATGCAGTGCAGTATAAGGAACATAAATTAAGGGTAAATACAGCTAATTAACACTTAGGTTAGTATAATTATAAAGTTATAAAATTAAAAGTTAATATAATTAAGCTATTATAAGTAGTATTATAAATAGCTTTAAATTTAATAATAAAATTATATTAAATTATAATATAATTATTTTAAAAAAAGTATATTACTAGTAAATTTACTAGTAATATACTTTTTTTAAAATGATCTAATGAGGGGTTATATGCTGTGGGGTTGTGGAGCTAAAAGTCTCGCGCTAACATTTGAGACCTGTTGTACAAAGCGTAGATTAGTTACAACGAGCATTCCAGCATTGATTGAAAGAGCCTTGTTTTCTTCAATTGAAGGTGGCAGTCGGTTTAACCTTATTAAGCTATAGAAATCGCGCAGTGGGTTCAATCTAACCAATCAGAGAGCGTTTTACTATTTACAGCTTAATATACCTCCCATTTAACTGCATATTGTTTATGCAGTTAAATAAGTCTTAAATAGCTTTAATTTTACTTAATATACTTTTATAATAGAAAAGAAATAGATAGATAATAGGAAATTATAATAGTATTATATTATTATTACCTTAAGTATATACCCTCTTAATCTTATAAATGTAAGTATAATAAGTATAGTAAATTATAATAGAGAAGTGCTATATAGCCTTTAGGTCTTTGCTTTTTTAGCTATAAAAGCCTTCCTTTTATCTCTTTATAATCTCTCCTTCTTTTTTCTCCTTTAAGCTTTATAATTTTCATTATAGTATATAATTATCTTACTAGCCTCTTGCCTTAAAGTATCTATCCCTTTAATAGTATGCTCTTTATCCTGCTTATATACTAATAATTTAATATAGCCTCCTGCTATTAATAACCCTGCTATTTATAAAGAATATAATAATTACCTTTAAGCTACTATTTTTTATGCTAGTTGCCCTATATATAACTGCTTTGCTTTACTGCTTTATGCCCCTGATTTAAGCGCTGCAACTTATACCTATAAGCCTTCTATTAATCTCTCTACTGCGCCTAATACCTGGCCTTCCTGCCTGCCTCTTAGAGGGTTATTTTAATCTTACTATAGCTATTCTTCTAGTAGTATGCATTTATATAAGCAACTTAATGCTTATTAGGTTATATATAAGTCTAGCGCTTATTCTTCTCTCTTAAAAGGTAAAGCTATTATTATAAGTCTTACTTCTATTTCTTATTTATTATATATACTAATTAGAGGTAATATAGTTTAAATCTAAATTTAAAGATAATATTTTTAAGCTTAATTATACTTTAATTAAGGTTAAAAGCTTTACTAGTATTATAATATCTTATAATAGTAAGGTTAAGCTTCCTTCTAATAATAATACTATACCTAAGACTCTTTACTTTGCTAAAAAGAAGAATTCCTCTATTGCAATTACCCTAGTAAAAACCCCTAAAATCCCTAAAACCTTATATACTTTAAAGTATAAGCTTAAGTTCCTTAAAGGCAAAGAGTATATATTTTTATATATATAGTGCTTTAAGGGTACCTTATTAGGTAAGAGTCTATTATCTTATTATACTATAAAGGATAAGCTTAACTTAAAGTGCTATTATTATTACTCTTATAGTAGTTATAAGGGTTATACTAGCCTATAAGTGCTTTTATATTTCTTCTTAAGTATATTATTAACTTATTTAGTTCTTATTATTTATTTTCTTTAGCTATTACCCTTTATAATGCAATTGCTAATAGCATTTATTCTATAAGTTATTTATCTTTCTTTATCTATTTACTTTAAGCTAATTATTTATGCAGGAGATTACCTATACTAAGACTTACACTTTAATTATATTTAAGCTCTTTAAGGCTTACCTTACCCTTTTTACTATCTCTAACTATTATATTCTTTCTTCTTAGGTCTTTAAAATCCCTTATCTTAGGCTTAGTATACTTACTTTTAAGGAAAGAAGCTTTCCTAGTATAATAAATCTTAAGGCTCTTAATATAATTTATAATAGCTTAGTAAGACTTAGTAGCATTATTCCTATTAATAATAATAATAAAGTTAAAGATAAAAATAAAGATATTAGTAATAATACTATTATTTAAGCTTTTTAGAACTATTTACTATACTTAAATAGAAGTATTTTAACTATAAGAGATACTTTAAGCTCTTTACTCTTATTACTAGCTAGTTAAATAATTAAACTTTACTTTATTAAGACTTTTAACTATTTAAGTTATATAAGATTAAGTAATACTTTAAAGTATTTAAATTGCTACTATAATAAAGCTTTAATTAATCTATCTGCTAGCATTTCTACTATAGGTAAATAGGTAACCTAAAAGCTCCTTTTATCTTCTTCTTATTATAGCTATATATTCTAGATTTTTATATAGTATAGTTAAGTGTTAATCTTAGTACTTAGCTTTATAATAAGATATATTATCTATTAATTATTATAGTAAATAGTATATAGCTTTATTAGGTAAAAGTGCAATTTATTAAGAAAGCGCTATAAACTTATTACTTTAGCTGCAGTATGCTTTAATACAATTAGTTCTACCTCTATTATAGAGGTTAAAACTATACTTTAATATATTACTTTTTACATTATAGTACTACTAAAGAGGATAATAAGATATCCTTATAATAATCTTCTTATTTCCTTATTATTTGCAAATAAAGCATTTAATACTATATAGAGTACTTAAGTTTTATTATAATTGCCTTTATAGGCAATTGTAAAATTATAAGTAATATAAAGATATTAAAGAGCTTAGTCTATAGACTTATAGTACTCTTTACTTAGATTTATAAGGTATTTAGAAAGCTAAGATGCTATAAAAGTAATATCTAGCCTTACTATTACTGCAGTATATAGTAAAGATTTAACCTTTTCTTAATATAACTTAATATAAGCTAGAGATACTTAGTTCTTTCTCTTAGAAAGCTTAGTAATAAGAATAGAAATAGTAAGAAACTAGTTATACTTATTAAGGTTATATTTAACTATATATTTCTCTAGATATAAGTTATAATAGAGGTAGATTTTCTTATTTAGCCTATCTTTAATAATTCTAATTTCTAAGAACTACTTAGCTTCCTCTTTATCCTAAAGCTTATATATCTCTTTTAGCGCTTTAATAATCCTATTTACAGCTTCTTTCTGCTTATAGTAATATAAGATAAAGATATTATCTATAAAGAATATTACTAGTATATCTTATATTTTTATATAAAATAAGCACTCCTTTTCCTTATTAGGTTTTAGATTAAGGCATTTTAAAGTGCTTAAGAATTCCTTAAACTATAAAATAGGTAAGTCTCTTAGTCTATATAGTGCTCTTTTTAGCTTTATAAGCTTTCTAGCTTATTTAAAGCCTTATAGAAAGTAGCATATAACTAGAGGTTTATTTTTATTATATATTATATTAATAAATGCATTTACTATATCTAGTTAGTAGATTTTAAGATTATACTTAGCTGCTAGAGTAATTACAATATAAAATAAATGCGCTGCAAGAGTTACTATATATATGCTTTAGATTATATTTTCTAGTTATAGATCTCTATGTATATAGATTTACACTTTATATTTATTTAAGTTTCTATTCTAGTTAAATTTATATATAAATACCTATTTTATAGGTATAAGCTTAATTTATGCATCTTACTATAATATTACTATCTAAGTCTTAAAGTCTATAAGCTTCTTTACTTTAGTATATACTACTATAAGAAATAGCTCTTTAAATATATAAGTCTCTAGCTCTTTCTATATCTTTAGAGGTAAAAGGAATGCATTCTAGTAAATCTTTATAGGCTTTAAGGTCTTATATATCTATTTAGGCTTTAGAGGATTAAGCTTTAAATTTAACTTTATTATACTCTTCCTATTAGCTTTCTTAGCCTTTTTAATTATACTAAGGAAAGTAGTAAAAGCTATAAAGATACTTTTAAGATATAGTAGCTCTTCTTTATAGTAATTAGTTAAGAAGAAAGCTACTTTATTATTCTATCTATACCCTTATATCTTCTTTTATATTTTTAAGTCCTATTTTATGCTTTTTCTATCTTACTTAATATCTTATTATTAAATACTACATCTTAATAGTTCTCCTAGAGGTAGTTATTTCCCTCTAGGGTATTCTTAGCTTCTTTTTAGTTATACTCCTTAATTTACTAAGAGCTCTAGCTATATTATTACTTGCTTCTCTGCTTCTAGTAAAGCATTAGTTAGTATCTTAATTAATATTATAGTATGTATCTTAGGTCCTAGTAGAGCTAAAGTCTTTATCTTATTCTATATTATAAAGTGCATTTAATATTCTAGTAAAGCTAAGGTCTTTATTTTAATTTAATCTAATATCTTAAATAGCATCCTGCTTACTTATAGAGCTCTATCTAGCATTTTATTCTATATTTAAGGCTATATCTTAGGGGTAAGTAGAGCACTCTGCTCTTATCCTCTAAGCTTTATAGTATCTTTAGCTTCTATCTTGCCCTTATCTAGAGTTTTAAAGCATTTAGAAGTTACTTCTATTAGTTTATTTAATATATACTTACTATCTAATAGCACTTTCCTTATTTCCTAAGAGTATTATATTTATACTCTTTAACTTTCTATTAAGCTTTTAAGGATATTTCTAGTAGCACTTTATTATCCTTAAGGTATAATACTTTTTACTAGTAAGCTTTTATTTATACTAATAGAGCTTTAAAGCTTTTAGTTTATTATATTATCTTTTACTTTAAGAGGGTTTTTTTCTCTTTATATTATTATATTAAGGCTTAAAGGAGTTTAAGCTATACTACTACCCTCTAGGTATATATCTAGTTCTAGGGTTACTTCTAGCATTCTAAGTCTAGTTAATTAAGGTCTAGTTAGGTCTTTTACTATGCTTTAAGTATCCTTTATACTTTTTAATTATTATAAGATACTTATAAGCATAGTATTTACCCTTAAGCTTAATTTAACTAATTATTTAACTAGTATATCTACTTAAGGAGCTCTTTTTATTTTAGTCTTATTTAAATAAGATTAATCTTTATAAACTACTTAGTCATTTAGCTTAATAATAAGCTCTTCTAATTAAAGCTTAGTGCATTTATTATAAAAGATAAATTTATTAAACTATACATTTTATATTATTACTACTCTCTTAAGATAAAGGATTTAAATATAATATATATTACTTATAATATAGCTAATTAAGTATTTAATATATGCCTTTAGCTTAATCTTTATATTTCTCTTTTCTTTTCCTCCTTCTCTCTCTTCTTAGAAGATATATGTAGTAACTGTATGCAAGCAATAAACTTATACTTAGTTTAAGATTTATATTTTCTTTTCTTATTTATAATAGTATATAGTATTTAAACTATTCTTTAAGTACTTTAATTAGTAATTTCTATTTAAGTCTATATAATAGGCTAATATTAAGCAGATAGGATGCTATTTTAGTATTCTTAAGCTAGAGCTTTTCTAGTAAGTTAGCCCTATAAAGCATTAAAATAGATTTTATAGTAATTTACTTACTGCTTTATTTAGTAGTTCTATTTACTTTATAAGTATCTAGTAGTATAAGCTCTAGCTTAATGCCTTAAAAATTCACCTAGTATTAGAATTAAGTTAGCTCCTTAACTGCAATTATAGTATACTTATTATCTTAGTAGATTATATAGATTACTACTTTAAATTAATATTATACTTAGTATTTAAAGTAGAATAAAGCATTAAATACTATATTATACTGCTTTATATATAAAGCTTAAGTAAATATTTATTTACTATATTTATTCTTAATAACTAGTAGCTATCTTAATCTATTATAGCCTTTTATATAATCTTAAAGATCTTAATATATATACTAAAAGGGTCTTAAAGTACTCCTTTTTAACTTTCTTCTTAAGATAACCTAAGTAGTATACATTTTAGTATAGATTTTATACTTAATCCTTAAGATTCCTTTAATCTTAATATTCTATATATATAGTATAGCCTTCTTAAGCATATTCTTTAATAAATATCTAAGTCTTAAATACTATATTATTACTATATTTTCTTTTAGGTTAAGTTAATCTTATAAAGATCTTTAAGGGAGTATTCTTTTCTTACTAGAAATGCTTATTATAATTCTTACTTAACTTATTAGTATTATATTATATAGTAGTATTAATAGAGCTTTAAAATAGATATTAAGCTACTTATATTTAAGGAAAATAAGGTTATTAATAAGCTAAAGCTTATAAATAATAATATTTTTATCTACTAATTTATAGTATATAGTATAGTCTTCTTTATATATTTAAAGTCTTAAATTGCATATATAGGTAGAAGAGATAATATTAATATAAAATCCTTTAATTATATAAATATTACTAATTATTAAGTCTTTTCTATTAAGTATTCTCTTAAAAGTACACTTTCCTTTATTAATAATCCTATTAAAGGTTATACCTAATTCTATAATTTAATCTATAGCTTTAAAAGTTCTTAAGTTAAAGTAAGCTTTATTATTAACTAAATGTATAAATACTTCTAAATCCTAAATTATGCTTTCTAAGAGTAGGTAGGTAAAGGCCTTAAAGGCTAAAAAGATATATAGCAGTTCTTCCTTATACTATACATTTAGGTTAAGGAGAGCATTAATATAGAAGTTATTAAAAACTTTAAGTATTATATTAGCTTAAAAACTGCTTAAAATATTACTATTATTATCTTTAGCGCTTTAATTATTACTATTAAGCTTAATGCTTTTCTTTACTAATTACTCTTTAAGTTCCTTTTACTTTAGCTTTATAACCTCTTTATAGATAATTATATAATACTCTTTACCTAGATAGTGCTTTTACTTTAAGTATCTTTTACTAGAAAGCATATATATAACTATTTTATACTTTATAAGCTTTTACTTATACTTTAAGGAATTATTTTAAGTTTAGTATAAGCAGTTATAGCCTTTACTTATATTAATAGATTATATATTTTAAGTAGTAAATATAATGCTTTTCTTCTTAAATAGGTTATTTCTTACAATTGCTTAAAACTTATCTACTACCTTAAGAAGCTCTACTTAGGTTACCTTCTTATTGCATTCTAGCTATTAGGAGACCTTACTTGCTTTAATATTAAGGTTTTGCCTTTTAATCTCTGTAATAAGCTTAGATTAGGTTAAAAGCCCTTTAGATATATTAATTATATGCTTATTAAGCTTATTTTAAGCTTATAATAGTTTAAAATAGTCTTTAACTGCTTAAAGGAAATCTATTATAGCTACATTTCCCTTAATCTTATTTAGATTATAAGTAATAGCCTATTTATAAAAGCTATTCTAGCGCTTATACTATACTATAGGCTTTATACTTATATATTTTGCTTATTTAAGCACTAAGTAGTATTCCCTTTAAAGTATACTAAGGACTTATATATTACTTAAGGTATATTACTTCTTAATACCTTAAATAAGCTTTCTTAGAGGTATATATTTATTTTTATATTTTAAGTTAACTTCTTGCTAGATGCAATTAAAGGTAAGACCCTTTACTATCTTACTAATCTACTCTCTTAAAGCTTTTTCTTTAATAAGATACTCTTTATAGATATAAATATTACAGTTATATAAAGTATTTATAATATTATAGAACTGCAATTATATTAATATTAACTTTTAACTAAGTACTAGGTTATTATTAATATACTTAGTTTTATATTCTTTCTAGGTGCATTTAACTAGGTAAATAAGATAGTTATTATTACTTTCTGTAATACTTAGGTTAATATATTTCTAAATCCTAAGCAATATAGTATATACTTAAAGCTCTACTAGCTATTTAATCTATTTTTTAATACTTTATAAGCATATAATATATATATTAAGCCTTCTAATAGTATTAAGTTTAATTACTTATAATATTATAGTATTTAGTTTTATATATAAATATTAATAATATATTAAATCTTAATATAATATACTTATTTAAAGAGTTAAAGGATTTTTATATAGTAAAGTTATATATAAGGGTTTAGGGTTTACATTTTAAAGATTTAAAGAATTAGAATTTAAAAAGAATTAAGAAATTACTAAAATGCTATTAATTATATAGTAGAAGTTACTAGGAATTACTTTCTATCTAGGCTTATAACTATTATATAAAGTGTAGATTAGTTATAATAAGCATTCTAGCATTAATTAAAAGAGCCTTATTTTCTTTAATTGAAGGTAGCAGTCAGTTTGACCTTATTAAGCTACAGAAATCGCGCAGTGGGTTCAATCTGACCAATCAGAGAGCGTTTTGCTGTTTACAGCTCAACAAGACCCTTGCGGGCTGTAAGATGATGCCAATTGCGTGTGACAATGTTGCTTTTTCTTCGCCCTGTTGGACCCCTGTTTTCGTGATACTTTTCCGTGCTGTGATCTAGAACACCAAGCCAACGCTCCGGCAGTACCTGGTCTCACGGTTGGTTCGTACATCAAAGGATCTTGTACCCGTTTGCGATCCCGTGTCCGAGGGTCCAAGTAGTACCTACAGTAGCCTCCCTCATGTCGTCAAATTATCCCAGCAATCGTCGGTAGAAACCCATACTATTTTTTTTTTATTGCTATTAGCCCTATATAAGGCTATTAAGCTTCTAACTTTTTAATTAAAGGCTTAAATGATAAGGCCTCTATAGTAAGCCAGAATTATAGAAGTTAAAATCAGAGAAGGTTTATCTGCCTTAAGTAGTGCAATTACTGCCTTAACTAAGCAATATATATACTACCTATAGGTCCTTTAGCAGCTATATTAACCTTCTTCCTTTACCCTATCTAAAAGACACGCCTAGTATATCTATTATAAAGTACATTCTCTAACTTAACTTTCCCTCTATTAGTTACAGTTACTAATATTAATTATAGCTACTAATAGAATACTTATATATAAGAGCCTAAAGCCTAATTAAAGCTATTATATAATTAACTATAATCTTATTACTGCAATTAAATTAATATTAAGTTAAACTAATAGTAAAGATTACTATAAGATTTATCTTTATTAAATTACTATTAATACTACTATTTATTATCTTAGCATTTATTATCTTAGCATTAGTTATTATTTTATAAAGTAAATATATTTAGTTAAGTAAATTCTATTTAATTAATTATAGCTTTATTTTATCTATTAAAAGACTCTTTAACTTTTAGTTATAAACTCTTTCTTATATATAGAATTTTTTTTATCTTATATAATTAACTTTATAGAATTTTCTAAGTAATTCTATTATATATAAACTCTAAATACTACTTATAATAGTCTCTTAGCTATAAGTTAGTAAAAACTATTATTATAAGTATAATAATACTTATAATTTAGTATTTAAGTTAAGAGGTATTTTTTAATTTATAGAAATACTATTTAGCTTTACTTATAAATTAAGTATCTATTAAATGCTATATCTCTCTTTAAAGCTACTTACTATAATAAGAGTTTTTAAGTAAGTAATAAAAGATATTACACTTAAAGATAACTAGGCTAAATAGCTAATTATTTATTTAACTATTATAGCTAATTACTTTTATTTATATAACTTTTTCTTATATTATCTTATAAGTTATTTACTATTAAAAAGCTATAATATCTTTATTATAAACCTTTTAGTAATACTTATAATAAGTAGAAGGAGGTTATATATACTATTAATAAATAGTAGTTACTAGCAACTAGTTACTTAGGTTTAATATCTTAACTATAATTAAGGTTAGCCTTATTAATTTAATATTAAAGTAAAGAATTTATAGATAACTTAAGCTTAGCTAGTTTCTTAATAATTTTATAATTATTAAAATAACTTTAAAGAATAAATAGATTAAAAAAGGTTAAAGTTATAGGAGAATTATAAACCTTATTAGTTAAGCTTTTTATAGCTTTTTAACTAATTAAGTAATATATTTATTATAATTAAAGTTACTTAAGATACTATAGCTTAAAGGTAATTTTATTAATTAAGTTTATTAAGATTTTAGTTTAGCTAGAGACTTTATAGTTAATACTTTTATAGCTATTATTAGAATACCTAGGTTCTATTTATTAGTTATTACTAGGTTAAGGCTATAAAAAAACTATAAGATTTATATAATAACTATAGCTATTATAAAGAACTTCTTATTAAAAAGCCTATTTAGCTTAATTAAAATAGCTATTTTTAATTATATTTTAATTAACTTAATTAATTATATAAACTAGGCTTACTTAAGTTATTTTTTTTATAGCTTTAACCTAGTAATAACTAATAAATAGAACCTAAGTATTTTAATAAGCTATAAAAGTATTAATCCCCAGTTCAAACTACTGTTTCTTCACTGATTTCACTTTATCTGTTCTCAGATGGCAAGGTTGATTGGTCACGTGCCTCGGCACGTGCATTCAATTGATAGAGCTAGTCGTCATCGACTTCAGGTCAATTTGACTTTCGCCGACTAACTTACACAAACAGAGTCAACCCAATTCCTTCAAACCTTCGAACCCCGCCATTACCCCGCCTTCATCCTCAATTGCGTACAAGCGGGGGTATGCAGCACACATATTCGGCCTCTATGATCACATTCTCAAGCCACTCTTCATATAAGGCTGAACCTGTCAATGCAGCAAGGAAAGCTGCCCCTTCTATATCAAGAGGTAAGCCTTTCCTTATAGCCCTTTCTAGCTTCTTTAATCCAAATAGCTCCCTAGCTAGCTAAACTGGATAAATATAATAACTTAGGCAGGCTAGGTCTATACGATTGATTAAGTCAATCAGGGTGCAGTCAAAAACAGCCATCTTAACCAGGCTAGATAGGCTTCTTAATGAGAAGTTCTTCATAATAGCTGCAGCCATCATACAGATCTCATGGCAATCTTTCCTCCTAGCCTGACCTAGTACCGATTCAATTGCATCAATAAGATCGTAGTTAGTTATGCAATAGCCCTAATCAGGCTCCAGGCTCTTGCGTATAGGCATCATGTTGGTGGCTATGATTGATGTCAGCAACTGTAACCAACAGGTCGGGGAACGTACTTTGTAATGGGCATACCAGGCCCGGTATGTTGCAAGGGTCAATTGAAGATCTTTTGGCTGGGGTGAAGGAAGAAGGTTGACACAGCTGCTGAGGGACCTACAGGCGGTATTTATACTGCTTAATCAAGGCAGTAATTGCACTACAGAGGCAGATAAACCTTCTCTGATTTTCACTTTTGTAATTCTAGCCTACTATAGGGGCCTTATTATTTAAGCCTTTAATTGAAAAGTTAAAGGCTTAATAGCCTCATACAGGGCTAATAGCAACTAAAAAAAATAAAAAAATAAAAAAAAAGTATTAATAATAAAGTCTTTAGCTAGACTAAAATCTTAATAAACTTAATTAATAAGGTTACCTTTAGGCTATAGTATTTTAAGTAACTTTAATTATAATAAATATATTATTTAACTAGCTAAAGAGCTTTAAAAAGCCTAGCTAAGTCTATAACTTCCTTATAACTTTAACCTTTTCTAATTTATCTAACCCTTAAAGTTATCTTAATAATTATAAAATTATTAAAAACTAATTAAGCCTAGGTTATCTATAAGTTCTTTACTTTAACTACTTTATTTAATTAATAATATTAACTTTAATTATAGTTAAGATATTAAACTTAAATAACTCTTAACTAGAAACTATTTACTAATAGTATATATAACTTTCTCTAGCTAGCTATAATAACTACTAAATAATCTATAATAAAGATATTATATTTCTTTAGTAAATAGCTAATATAGCTAAAAAAGAGCTATAAGAGGAAGCTAGGTAGATATTAGTAATTAGCTATAGTTATTAAATAGATAACTAGCTACTTAGCTTAGTTATTTTTAAATATAATATTCTTTACTAATTACTTAAAAACTCTAATTATAGTAAGTAGCTTAAAGGAAAGATATAGCATTTAAAAGATACTTACTTTTTAAGTAAAATAAAATAGTATCTTCATTAATTAAAGATTAATTAATTTTACTACTAGATTATAAGTATTATTATATTTATATAATATCTCTTTATTAACCTATAAGTAAAAGATTATTATAAGTAGTATTTAGAGTTTATATATAATAAAATTACTTAAAAAAATCTATAAAGTTAATTATTATTATAAGATAAAAAGAATTCTATATTAAAAAGTTAAAATGTCTCTGCAGCAATACGCAAGGTATAGCCAATAGGGTCTAATATAATGAGAGAATATAATATAATGCTTATTTTTAGCATATTATAATATAAGGCATTATACACTACGCTAAAAAATACAATAACCTTAAAATCAAGTCTCAAGGTCATACGGCGCTGCTGCCTTAAACCTTATGATCCAACTGAACAAGTGGCCTCAATCCACGAGCATAAAAAAGAGATTGGATCAGGTCGCAAGGCAACGCAGTGCAGTATGGGGAACACAAATTGAGGGTAAACACAGCTAATCAACACTTGGGAAGAATTCTATATATAAGAAAGAGTTTATAACTAAAAGTTAAAAAGTCCTTTAATAAGTAAAATAAAGCTATAATTAATTAAATAGAATTTACTTAATTAAGTATATTTACTCTATAAAATAATAATTAATACTAAGATAATAAACAGTAGTATTAACAGTAATTTAATAAAGCTTACTTAAGTTATTTTATTTATTTAGTTTAACTAGCTAGAAAGCTATTTAAATTAAAGAAGCTAGAAAAGGCTATAAAAGAAAGCTTATATCTTAATATAGAAAAGGTAGCTTTTCTTATTACATTAATAGGTCTAAACTTAGCCTTATATAAAAAGTAGCTTAAAAATGTAATTATTTTATAGCCTTAACTCAGTAATAACTAATAAATAGGATCTAGGTATTTTAATAATAGCTATAAAAGTATTAACTATAAAGTCTCTAGCTAGATTAAAATCTTAATAAACTTAATTAATAAAATTACCTTTAGGCTATAGTATTTTAAGTAACTCTAATTATAATAAATATATTACTTAACTAGTTAAAGAGCTATAAAAAGCTTAATTAATAGAATTTATAACTTTCTTATAACTTTAACCTTTTTTAATTTATTTATCTCTTAAAGTTATTTTAATAATTATAAAATTATTAAAAAACTAGCTAAGCTTAAATTATCTATAAGTTCTTTACTTTAATTATATTAAATTAATAAAACTAATTTTAATTATAATTAAGATATTAAATTTAAGTAACTAGCAGCTAGTAACTGCTATCTATTAATAGTATATATAACTCTTCTCTACTTACTATAAATGCTATTAAAGGATTTATAATAGAGATATTATAGCCCTTTAGTAGTAAATAACTTATAAAGTAATATAAAAAAAAGCTATATAAGTAAAAGCAATTAGCTATAATAGTTAGATAAATAACTAGCTACTTAGCCTAGCTATTTTTAAGTATAATATCTTCTACTGCTTACCTAAGAACTTTTACTATAGCAGGTAGCTTTAAGGAGAGATGCAGCGCTTAATAGATGCTTAGTCTACAGAAAAATGTAATTATAGAGGCTAAATATATATACTATATCCTCCTGCTTATATAGAATTAATATATAGACTAGACTGGTTATAGTCTAAGACTATAAGAGCAAAGCTAGGATAAAGGCAGGGTAATAGCAGGGTTTAAAGGTTTAAAGGAATTGGGTTAACTTTTGTGTAAGTTAGTCAGCGAAAGTCAAATTGACCTCCACCAATTGAATGCACGTGCCGGGGCACGTGACCAATCGACCTTGAGAACAGATAAAGTGAAATCAGTGAAGAAACAGTGGTTTGAACTGGGGAAACCCATACCATAACCAGACACCTTAAGCGCTTCTGTCACCATGCACGTCAGAGGCAAAGCTTCTTCATGAAAAAAAAAGCAGAAATTTACAGGCAAAAGCACTATTCAGCAGAGTAAGAGAAGCCGCTTTGCCTTGCCGAGATCAGACTACAGTGATCCTATGGCAATGCATACTCTAGCTGGAAATTGAACATGGGAATGAATGCATATGAAGCATATGAAGTTCGATCAAATTCGAATGTTGACTTTCCGCACAATGTGCGTGTTAATGGAAGTTTGCAGGTTTGGTTGACACCATCTCATGTTGGCCACCCCTACCTAGACTTGGCCAGAAGCTACGTCACAGGCTGCTCGAAAAGTTTCTGGCGGCTACTAATGTTTATGGGGGCTTTTCAACTTGCAAGTGGTCAAGTAGTTTGAAGGATTCAATTGACGAAATATATTAACAGGACTTTCTTGACTTCCTGAATTACAATTTGAAAGCACATATTAATTGGGTGGGCATGAGTACGGCCTTCTTGCAAGGTATCCGTAAATCCTGGAATAGACCGGAAGTTTTCGAAGCGAGCGACGTTGAACAGGTAGGTACATGGGAGGCTAGGGGAAAGTACATCGTTTAAATTTACATGTACATTAGATTATCTGATTAGATCTGGAATCAAAAGATCGGCGAGCCTTTGGCACTTGATATTTAATAAACGAAAGCAAGCTGTAATTGTCGAGGCACCTGGCATTTGTCGACAACCATGAATGGGGAATCGATCAATATGCAGTCACGTAGCAGAGAAAATAGCAACTATACCGTCTCACTCGGAATAAGAATATTTGAACACCAGAACAGAATTGACGTTGAGATCTGATCTTTGAGAATATTCATTCAGGGTAGCAAGCTCTGGCCTCTAATGAATGATGAGTGAGTGCATTGACCAATTCCGACGAGCAGTACATAGTGGTTGGTCATAGCCCACACCCTCTAGCCTCCCTTCCATTTCTCCACCTGCACCTTGCATCATCAAACGCCAGGGTTAGAAAATCCACCATCATCACCCTCAACATTGCCCGTTTGCTTCATTAAAGCCGCAACGGGATCAATCACTCCGCTTGTGGCGATTCTGATTCGGCAGCAAGCCTGTCGTTTCTTTCGTGCTGCTCTCGGAGGTAGCCGTCAGCCTGCCTGTTACAATCACAGGCAACAATCTGGAAGGTGATATTAACCTGACGGGTCTGGCATTTCTCCATAATCTCGGCTCGGTGCCCGCACTGCTCCTTTCCGCTTTATTCGTTTCAGCGTCGTGCTGCTGCCGTCGTTAGTTTCGCTCTTTTCCCAAACCGTTATCCCTTCGGGAATCCGAGCCTGCGCCGACCGAATATGCGTTTTCCCTTCCAGTCAGTTTGGGGTTTGCCCTCATGGAGTGCCTCTTTTCCTGCTTCCGATTCCAACTTCGCTCAACTCTGCTTCGCCTGAACCAGAGGCACAACTGTTTCCACCGAGTTGTTCCAACCTAAATCCATCGCTTCTTCTGGCCAGTCGTCACAGCCTTTCTCTCATCCAATGCCCTGCGTGGCACATTCACGCTGTGTTGATGGTTCCATCATCATCACCAACCCAACCTCCATCTCGTAGACAAGGTAAAATGACATACAACGTTCTCTTAATCCCGATAAATGCACATGCCATGCCCTTCAAAACCCCTCTCGCTTGTTCTACTCCCCCTCTCAACGGGAAACATCAACATTTCCGGAAACCTCCCACGTTGACTAATATCGGTTCACTATCATGGTGTCTTGATCAGAGTCATCCCACGTATGACCCTCCCCCCCATTGCCCTTGGGTATTGGAAATGCCCTCCACATACTGGCTTCGATCCTGCCTGATCTCATCACCATGTGACTCAAACTGCATGAGTTTATTTAGTAACTATGGGGTTTACAAGATTCGTCGTGGGCAATAGCTTACGGGAAGACGGATACCTGGACCAGCACGCGTTCAAGCTCCCATGCCATTCTCCCAGACGATCTATTATATGACTTAGACAACGCGTCTAGACACTGGTTAGTAGGGCCGAAAGTCACTTGTCAAGTTCGGGTTCTCCTTTTATCGCGGGTCGACCCGTCGAGGATCCCTTGTCTGCATAACCAAAAGCAACCCCGATATCGACTCTCAAGCCTCAAACCGCATGCCGTCTTTCGGGTTGCTCTCGTCAGCCACAGTCTCTACGTTATGCCTAGCTTCGAGAATTCCTCTAGTGCAGCGTCTCACATGCAGCAATTTGTTTTACCTTATAACCGCCATAAGCCTTCACGTAATCATTTGCTAGGCACCCTGGGGCCGTTGAACCTTACCTCGAGCCTCCTCAGGTGCCAAGAGAAATTAGCCTTTCCTTTTGGGGGCTGGCTTGCCGATCTGATTCGCAGTTATGATCAATTCAAGTTACCCAATATGGATGAATGGATTTTGTAATCCAATGCCCATGAGAACTGTCTCTTGGCAGGAAATTCATCCTTGCTTGAAGTCACATACAAGACTGTGCTCTTGTTGAACCAGGAGGTTGAACAGGTCTATTGTTGGTGCTCAAGTGAACTTGGTCGTTACAATAACAAGACCAGGTTCACATAAACCGAGTCGTGACGCAATCTATTCTGAGCGGCTGCTCGCTCCACTGCTCATTTGACGCCGAGACTCAGGGCATCCTGTGAGACATCACGCCGTTTGAATAAAGCACCACTATCCCACGCACATGCGCCATATCCTGGTGTTGTTTTGGCATAAGACCAACGAGGTTGTCTTGCTCCCCACGCCAGCCACGGCCAGAGGTCCACCATAGATGTGCCCAAAACGGCAATCCAGGTATCTCGGCTCACACCATTGCACTTCAACCCTGACTGCACCACATCATTCATCATGGGTCGCGGTTTTAATCTGCCCGGGGGCATGTCTTGCCAGCCCACCCTTTCAAATAATAGCTGTCTACTACCCACCCACCGACAGCACTCACAGCCGGATCTTACTTGTCCCTGTCATCTTCATGAGCCGATGAGTAATTACTCGACGCTGACAGGCTGGAATACAGCTGCTTCCGCACGCCCCCCTTGGACCAGGTGAACCACTTTGTACGACCGTCCACGCCTCGAGCTTGCCTTTGACGAATCGCTTTCGGTGGACCAGCGCGTTCCCTAAAAGGGCCATATCTTCTACTCCGAGTGCACACCTTCAACGTCACCGGTATTGTCGCCGACTCTGAATGTTACCGGCGCCGTTTGTCCATCGAGACCACCCTCCTCATTATCACTATCCATTACACTGATTGCCCGGCAAAGCCACTGTTCTGACTAACACACTCTCAGACCACCAAACCACCAGAGGTGTAACTGGAGCACTATGGACTTGACAGGACTGTCTATCCTTAATGCCCGGCCTTCCAGGCTGCCTGGACCAAACCTTCTACACCAACTGGTGAAGGAGTCGGGCCAACGCGTAGCCCTGGATTATATGGGTAACGGTCGGCGATCTACGTTGACCTACAGCGAGCTTCATGAAGCTGCAGCGTCCATTGCGACTCGCATAACAACAGCATCACGCAATGTCACTGGACAGTTTGTTGTTCCTGTGCTCATCCACCAATCCCCTCTTCTATATATCTCACTCTTGGCCATCTTAAAGTCCGGAGGGGCTTTCTGTCCTCTCAATATTGATGCGCCGCCGGAACGCGTAAAATTCATTCTTGACGATGTCGCAGCAACAATGGTTTTGACCACGAAAGAACTGGCATCTGAAATACCCTACGAGACTGGTGCAACTATTATCATCGTTGATGAGAATGAAGAATATCAAAGCCCTTCTCGATCTCCAAGAGTCGAGCTCAAACATAGAGCCCCTCAGCCAGAAGATCTAGCCTATGTCATGTATACATCAGGATCAACAGGAACTCCCAAAGGCGTGGGAATTTCGCACGATGCTGCATCGCAAGCTCTTATTGCCCATGATAAACATATCCCACCATTCTCCCGCTTTCTGCAGTTTGCAGCACCGACATTTGATGTCTCAGTCTTTGAAATATTCTTCCCATTCTTTCGAGGTGCTACTCTCGTGAGTATTCGGCGGGCTGAGATGTTAGATGACCTTCCTGGCGTGCTTCGCGCCATGAGAGTGGATGCCTGTGAACTCACACCAACAGTCGCTGGAAGCCTGTTGCGCCGAAGAGAAAATGCGCCAGACCTCAAGTTGCTTTTGACAATTGGAGAAATGCTCAACGCCCCAGTAGTTGAGGAATTTGGAGGGGACAATGAAAGGCCGAGCATGCTTTGGGCAATGTATGGTCCAACTGAGGCCACAATCCACTGGTAAGATTCTCAACTATTTCTTGCCAAATATCCAACTCTAACAAAATCTTAGTACTCTTCAGACTGCATTCTCGTCTGATTCCTCGACGGGCAATATTGGCGTACCCCTTGATACAGTGTCGTGCTTCATTATCGAGATTTCAGAGTCAGATAGCCACGAGTTTGAAATTAAAATTCTTCCCCAAGGAGAGGTCGGAGAGTTGGCTGTGGGTGGCTACCAGTTAGCTGCTGGCTACATCAACAGACCGGAACAAACAAATTCAGTCTTCCTTGATTCACCGTTTGGGCGCATCTATCGTACGGGGGACAAAGCTCGTTTACTTCCAAATGGAAAACTTGAATGCTTCGGTCGATTATCAGATGGCCAAGTGAAGCTGAGGGGACAACGTTTGGAGTTGGGGGAAGTAGAGCAGGCCGTCCTTCGCACCTCAGGATGTCACAGCGCCGTGGCAGCGATAGCACAATCTATCCTGATAGTGTTCTGTGCCGTCGACGAAGGGGTGACTGAATTCGCTATTTTGAAGCATTGCAAAGATTGGCTACCGCAGTATATGGTTCCTGGAGAAGTTGTCTTGATGCCCGAATTTCCAAGATTACCCAGTGGCAAGGTTGACCGGAAGAGGCTCAAAGCAGAGTACGAACAACGCAAAGCTGACATGTCAGAGAGCACCTTGGACTCCGCGCCGGTTGACAAAATGGAATCAGAGCTTCTGGCAGTTGTGTCTCAGAGTTTGAATTTCAAAGTCGATAAGTCGACGTCTCTCGCCTTGATTGGGATGGATTCCCTCAAAGCAATCAAATTAGCCTCTGCCCTTCGGACTTCTGGGTTCGGGATAGACTCAACTGCTCTTCTCACAATGAAAACTGCGTCTGAAATTATTTCTGCCATCCGAAGGCGGCCGCAACGCGATATATACAACCTTCAACAAGCGTCAACAGATCTTTCATTAGACTTTGAGGATATTGTACGACAAGACGCCAACTTGGCTCGAATTCGTGGCTCAGTCGAGGACGTTATACCGTGCACGCCTCTTCAAGCAGCTATGCTAGCCGAGACTGCACGGAACCCAACAACTTATTGCAACGAGCTTGAGCTTAGTATTCCGCTAGATTATGGCATCGATCATATATCAGACACTTTCAGAGAACTTTCACAGCAGAATGAAATTCTGCGTGCGGGATTTGCAGCTGCAAAAGGCAACTTTGTTATGATTCTCCAGCGGGAACTCCGACCCGAACAGATCTGCGTTGTCGACCAGTTTCAAAAACGACTGTGCCTCTCCTCACCACAGGACTTCATATCTCCCTTGATACTCCAGATCCAGCGAAGTCCAGTAGAAGATAGGGTCCATGTTCTCTTGCAACTGCATCATTCTCTATATGATGGATGGTCTATGGATATTCTTCTTTCTGATTGGTCCAAACTGCTCCTGCGACAACAAGTATCTCAGCGTCCTTCTTTCCGGGAAGTTGCCAGATTTCATCATGATATGCAAACAGGCGATGCCACCCGAGTATTCTGGACAGAACATCTCGCCGGATGGAAACGGTCGCCATTGCCCAAGCTACACAGTAAGGGGATGCGCTCAAACCGAAGCCTATCAATCAGGAGGCGATTGTCCCTTTCTCGGAGTAGGGTTGGTACAGGAATGCAGAAGCTTGGCTGCAGTCCTCGAGTGATATTCCAGGCCTCACTAGCTCTGCTGTGGTCAGGGATCACAGGAATGCGTGATATCACGATTGGCTCAGTAACTTCTGGGAGGACGATTCCTGTAGCAGGCATTGAGCAAGTAATTGGACCATGCATTGCCTCCCTCCCTGTTCGAGTCGATCTAGACAACGTATCTGTATGTCTCGACCTGCTCAATAGCATCCACTCAAGTAACAGAGGAATTATGCAACATTGTACACTTTCATTGTCAGAGCTCAAGAAGCTGGTCTCATTACAGCCCGGCGAAAGCCTCTACGATGTGCTTTTTGTATACCAGGAATCTCTCGCTAGCTCGGAGCGGACGCAGAACGTTGTGAGAGAGACGAGTCATCTCGACCGACTAGAAACACCGATTGTGTTTGAAGTTGAGCCAAGAGAAGATGGATTTGAGCTTCAAGTTACATATCAAGAGGACTTCGTGCCACCAGAGACGGCAGAACATATGGTGAATCAACTTGAGTTATTGATTATCTCCATGCTGGAGAATCCTACCACCAAGGTCAAAACGACGCTGAAGGAGATCAGCTGTAGCCCGTCCATCCACAACATCCGGCCTATCATACCGCAGAAAACCCCTGATTTAGCGCGACTTTTCGAAGAAGTTGTGCTTCAAAGTCCGGACTTGGATGCTCTGTTATTTGCTCACTCTTTGGACGGGGGATACCAGACGAAATGGACATTTCAAGAGCTCAACACAGTGGCAAATCGCATCGCGAGATATCTTCATTGCAGCGGTGTCAGGGTTGGCGAAGTAGTGGCTATTGTGATGGAAAAGTCGCCAACGTTGTACGCATCAATCCTGGGCATCATCAAGTGTGGTTGTGGATATCTCCCAATTCTTCCTTCAACCCCTCGTGCTCGCATTAGTGAGATCCTACAGCAGGCCCAGACTGAGCATTGCGTTGTCGATAACGTGTCTCGTGACCAATGCCCATCTCTGTCCGAGCTTTCTACGATAACTGTCGATACCAACTCGCTCCATGACATATCCACGGACAATCTAGACGTTGAAGTTGATGGGAATCGACTAGCGTACGTGATTTACACGTCGGGAACGACAGGAACCCCAAAGGGTGTTGCAATTCGACAACACAGTATTGCTGCAAACATTGAGCATCTTGAGGCACTGTATCCCAAATGTCTCAACTCACAGGGTCGTCTTCTGCAAGCATGCTCTCAAGCATTCGATGTGTCAGTATTCGAGATATTTTATACATGGTGCGCAAGGATGTGTTTATGTTCAGGGACAAATGACACAATCTTGGAAGACATCGAGCGCTCAATACGCGAACTTGGTATCACCCACCTCAGCATGACACCAACAGTTGCCAACATCGTTGACCCTACTAATGTCCCCAGCGTGGAGTTTCTTGTGACTGCCGGAGAGCCCATGTCACAGTCTGTCCATGAGAAATGGCACCGCCAGTTGTGGCAGGGATACGGACCATCGGAAACCACAAGTATCTGCACAGTGAAGAAAATGACAGCAGATGACCATATCGAGCACTTAGGGCACGTGTTTCCTAATACCTCTGTTGTGGTACTCTTCCCAGAAAGTTCTGACGTAGTGCCCCTTAATTGGGTCGGCGAGTTCTGTTTTGGAGGTGCCCAGATCGCTCAAGGCTATCTCAACATGCCAGAGCTCACATCTCAAAAGTTCATTCAACATCCCCAGTACGGCAGACTTTACAGATCTGGAGACATGGGTCGCATGCTCCCTGACGGTTCCCTGCTGATACTTGGTCGCATCGATGACCAGGTAAAACTAAGAGGCCAGCGAATCGAAGTTGGTGAGATCAACAGCACGGTGACCTCGAGTGGTCTGGCATCCTCAGCTGCTACAGTATTGGTGCAGCGCGGAGAGACTCCCCCCCAGCAACTATCTCTCTTCTTCATTCCGAATCATGACCCTTCTGGCTTTCATGTGTTGGAAATCAACAGCGAAACGCACCAGTCGCTGCTCGCACACCTCAAATCGCGATTGCCAAGTTACATGGTCCCCACTTACCTCATCCCAATCTCATCAATACCCATGACTTCGAGTGGAAAGATAGATAAGCGCCGACTTCGTGACTGCTTTAACAGCTTGGGTATGGACTACCTCGAAGAAGCCTCAAGAATGTCCTCGGACACTCAAGACGAGGGTGATTGGAGCCAGTCAGAATTGAAAATCGCAGATACCCTTGTCGAGTCTGCGAATGTATCCAGGAATGACTTTGGCAGATGGACACCCTTTGCTCTTCTCGGAATAGACTCTATATCTGCCATCGACCTAGCACGCAATCTCAGCTTAAAGCTTGGTTCTCGAGTTGCTGTGTCTGAGATTCTTCGCAACCCAACTGTTGCGCAGTTAGCGAGATATCTGGATGGAAAGACATCACAACAGGAGGAAGCCCCAGTCGATAATCTTGAAGACTTTTTTGCTGCCACCTTCGTTGACTCAATGAAAAAAGAGTTTGTCAAAGAGGCAAAGACCATTAGGGAGATCTTGCCATGTACTCCCTTACAGGAGGCAATGCTTTCTCGCGGCCAAAGGGGTTACTATAACAAGGTACTCCTACGCCTGACAACTAGCTCTGGAGCCATGAGGTCATACTGGAAAACCATGTCGTATAGGCATGATATTCTTCGGACCTGCTTTGCGGCGACGACAGATTCCCGACGTGCCATTGCTCAGATCGTCCTTGAGAGCTGGGAAATACCGTGGAAGACGTTCGATGTGAGTGAATTGTCTTTCGATGGGGCGATTGAACAACATCTCAAGTCTCTCCCTGATCCAGTCGATTCAAGGACACCACCGATATCTCTAGCGCTACTGAGGTACCGTGGATCTGAGTTTCTATCATTCATCTGCCATCACGCACTTTACGATGGTGTGGCAATGGAACGACTTCTCAAGGAGGTTGAAGCTTTGGCTGTTGGCGAGGAACTACCGCCGACAGTTCCCTATAGTCAGTTTCTGAAACTATCCACTCACTTGCCTGATGATACAGAACAGTTTTGGCAACGGCACTTTGAGAACTACAAACCATCTGCAATCTTTCCCCAGACAACCACGAGTGAAGTTGACCAGAGCACCTGCACCACATCTATGGATATCCCTCTCAGCGATTTGCAGTCGCGTATTCGAGATCTCGGGTCAACCCTCCTTTCGGTTTGCCAAGCAAGCTGGGCCACTGTCCTTGCAGCCGCATACAGACGTACAGACGTGTGCTTTGGAAATGTTGTCAGCGGCCGTACTCTTGACATCGAAGGTCTCGAAAGACTCGTTGCACCCTGTTTCAATACGATCCCTGTGCGCGTCGACTTTCCAGAAGCATCAAGTAATCTTGATCTGCTCAAGCAACTTCAAAGGATGAACACAGAGCTTATCGCGTACCAATTTACTCCCCTGAGGTTTATCCAGCGTAGCATCAATCGCACTGGGAAGCATATATTTGATACGCTTCTACTGCTGCAAAAGCCATTACAGGACATCGACAAGAACGTCTGGACACTCGAAGGAGATTCTGGAGATATGGATATCCCCCTGGTGTGCGAAATCGTTCCTTGCCCTGGGTTGAACTCACTAGTTATCAATCTTCACAGGGACATGAGTATTGTCACTGAGGAAATTGCCACGGCTATGGCTGATGTTTTCAAACTCACAATGCGAGCCATTCTGACAACTCCCCATGCAAGTTTATTGAACAAGAAGGATCTTCCCGATACCCTCAGGTCAATAATAGACCAACTGGTACCTCGAACCGAAAGAGACAACACAACAGTGACACTTTCGAACAAAAAGGAAGAATGGAGCGAGCTTGAGTTACAAGTTAGACATGTCCTGGTCACCCTTTCAGGGGTGAGCGATCAGCATATACAACGCCGCACAACCATTTTCCAGTTGGGCCTCGACAGCATCAACGCTGTGCAGGTGGCTTCGGTTCTCCGCCAGCGCGGTTTCGTTATATCGGCCTCTGATGTGATTGAATGCCCAAGTTGCTCCAAGATAGTCGCCAAGCTACTGGAAAATTCATCGAGAGCAGATGCTGGGTATGCATTGAAGTACGATTTTGACAAATTCTCACGACAAGTACTCACGGAGGTTGTTTATCAACTACCCAAATCGGCCAAAGTCGAGGCAGTCCTACCATGCACGCCTGTCCAGTCTGCCATGCTGGCATCCTTCATTCAGTCTGGAGGTGACAACTACCTCAACGCAGTGAGGTATGTAGTGACGGAAGATGTCCAAGTAGCGAACCTCGAAAGGGCTTGGCAGCTGCTTCAACAACGACATCCTATGCTGAGAACTGGCTTTGTCCCCGTGCAACATGCAGAATCCTCTTTTGCTATGGTGAGGTACGAAGCAGGATCAATAGAGACGACTATGAA
Source organism: Fusarium xylarioides (assembly GCA_013183765.1). NCBI lineage: Eukaryota > Fungi > Ascomycota > Sordariomycetes > Hypocreales > Nectriaceae > Fusarium > Fusarium xylarioides. Next base: position 21,300 of record SRZU01000031.1, on the reverse strand, counting down.
CCGTCTGTACTTGGATGGAGACGAAAAGGCCGACCTCATCCAGATGAAGGCTGATGCTAGGAAATCGATGCTCTCTTCGCTGCACCAACCCCTTTGGAGTGTAATTCTGACTCAAACATCCCATACCAATACCATGAGCCTTATTATCCACCATGCCCTCTACGACGCTCCCGCACTTCACCTGATGCTTGATGAGCTTTCACAACTAGTCAAGGGCAATCAGCTACCCCGACCTACAACCATCGAGCCTGCAGTATCAGCCATTCTGGGAATGGCACTTAATGGCAAATCTACAGAGAAGGAATTCTGGGAGGCCAAAGCCAGCAAGATTGTTGTCAACAAGTTTCCAATAATGACACCTTTACGAGTTGAAGAACAACAAGTGCTGGTTGACTCGATGTTTGGATCACTGTCATACACAAAACTCAGGGCAGCGACTCAAGCATCAAACGTCACAATCCAAGCGGCCATCCAAGCCGCTTGGACACGAGTACTGGCATCTTATTTGGGAGAGGACTCGGTCGTCTTTGGTGTCGCGCTGTCTGGAAGAACCATCGATGAGACCAAGGATGTCGTGTTCCCATGCCTCAACACAGTGCCTGTTGTGGCATGCAACGCTCCGTCTAATGCTGACCTGGTCAGCTACATGATGAGCTATAATCAGCACCTTCACAAATACCAATTCTCGCCGCTCAGTCAAGTGCAGAAATGGCTAGGTCACCCCGCCGGCCCCATATTCGACACTCTCATTGCGTACCAGAAAATGCCAGATCAGAGCACTTCGTTTGTACCGTGGAAGCTGGTCAACGAAGAAGCCAAAGTCGAGTATCCAGTCTCATTGGAGATTGAGCCGACGGGCGATGACCAAATTCGCTTAAGCATAACGTACTACAGCGACATTCTTCCCCGTGAACAAGCACAGCTGTTGATGAAGCAATTCGACGCTTCACTAACCCACATCGCCTGCAATGCTGCTGGTTTTGAGAACGAAGTGATGAGAAATTCTTTACCACTGTATTCAATACTTCCTGCATCAGCCCCAGTACTGGATGCCCCCGTTCAGCTGTTACACCAATTTGTCGAGAAGGGAGCAGTTTCTCATCCGGAAAAAATTGCTCTCGAGTTTGTATCAGAGTTCGAGGAAGATGCATGTGTCAAGCAACAATGGAACTATCGTCAACTTGACTGCATGGGTAACAAAGTTGCCAACATGCTTCAAAATACAGTCTCTCCTGGCGGTATTGTTGCGGTGCACTTTGACAAATGCCCCGAGGCATATTTCTCAATCCTGGGCATTCTAAAAGCTGGGTGCTCGTTTGTTGCACTAGATCCATCTGCACCAAGGGCGAGAAAGGAGTTCATCATCGAAGATTCTAAAGCACCTTGCCTGCTAACAAGGTGCTCGAAGGATCTTGATTTCGAAGCAAAAACCACGGTCATGGAAATAGAAACTCAGGTTTTGAACGACGTGACCGAGGATCATGTCCTTTTACACCTCAATATCTCTCCATCAAATACTTGTTATTGCCTCTATACATCTGGGACAACAGGAACGCCAAAGGGCTGCGAGATCACTCACGAGAACGCCGTTCAGGCAATGATGGCGTTCCAGGAACTTTTCAGAGGCCACTGGGACGAGGACTCACGTTGGCTTCAGTTCGCTGCTCTCCACTTTGATGTTTCTGTACTCGAGCAGTATTGGAGCTGGTCTGTGGGAATGGCCGTCGTTGCTGCACCCAACGACCTCATACTGGATGACTTGACAGGAGCCATCAATAGGCTCGGCATTACACACATTGACCTAACTCCAAGTCTTGCGCGACTCACACATCCTGATGAAGTTCCCAGTCTCTGCCGTGGTGTGTTCATTACAGGCGGCGAACAGCTCAAACAGGAGATTCTTGACGTCTGGGGACCACGAGCTGTCATTTACAACGCATACGGCCCTACCGAGGCCACTATCGGTGTCACTATGTTTCAGCGTGTGCCCAAAAATGGCCGCCCTAGCAACATCGGAAAGCAGTTCCCCAATGTTGGTTCATTTGTGTTCAAACAAAACACTAATACGCCAGTTTTCCGCGGTGGCGTTGGAGAGCTTTGCGTGTCAGGGAAATTAGTGGGCAAGGGTTATCTCAACAGACCTGAACTTACAGCAGAGCGATTCCCTACACTCGAAGAATTTAACGAGAGAGTATACAGGACAGGTGATCTTGTCCGCGTGCTCCATGATGGGTGCTTTGACTTTCTCGGTCGGGCTGACGACCAAGTCAAGCTTCGCGGCCAGCGACTTGAAATTGCCGAGATCAATCATATCATCCGTACCGACGTTGTTGATATTCACGATGCCGCAACTATTGTGGCTCGCCATGGAAGTAGTGGCAAGGACGTTCTGGTAACATTCATCGTTGACCAGAAGTCTAAAAAGGGCCCCCTTGAGATTCTGATGGATCAGGAGGGCCTGGCTGCGCAAGCAAAAGAAGCCTGCCGTGCCAAATTTCCAGGGTACATGGTACCAACATATATCCTGTCACTTCCATACATACCCCTTTCCTCAAACAACAAGGCAGAAATCAAGGATCTGAAAAGACTTTTCAGCGAAGTTGCACCAGAGAAGCTCTTGGAGCTTTCACATGCCACAACAGCACCTGTTTCACAGGGGGCCCGGAAGATAGTTGGCCAATTACTTGAAAGTATTGCGCAGTTCAGCAACATGAGCAAAAATGATCTTTCGTCATCGACAAGCATCTTTGACGTTGGCGTGGACTCAATCACGGCCCTCAGACTTTCCTCCCTCCTCAAATCTCGCGGCCTCAAAGCAGCATCCCCTGCTTTGTTGCTTAAAAACCCCATCATTGGTGATCTTGCCAACTCTTTGGCCAAGAACACCTCAAATCAACAGGAGAAACTTGTGCGAGAAGTTAAGCAGTCTATCCAGGCATATGGCCATCGGCACCGTGGCATGGTCTGCCGCCTTCTTAATATCGAGCCAACTGATGTCGAATATGTTGCCCCATGCTCGCCATTACAAGAAGGTATCATATCTCGGTCATTGACAAGCAGCGAGCCCGGCGCTTACTTCAATACTTTTGAGTTGAAGCTCCATGAGTCTACGTCCATAATCAAGTTGAAAAAGGCATGGGACGATTTGGTACTAACAGAGAGCATTCTGAGAACTGTCTTTGTACCTACCCCGAATGGCTTCTTGCAAGCTGCCGTGCGAAAATCTACCTTGACCTGGGAAACCTACACTGTACAATCGGATGATTCGATTCCTGCATATCTTTCAGAGCAGAAGAAGTATTGGATCCAGCGGAACGAGTCCTCTATCACACAGCCTTTGCTATTCATCTATGTTGAGACACCGACATCTAGACTGCTTACGATTCATATTTTCCATGCACTTTATGATGGTAACAGTTTTGATCTCATGATGAAGCGGGTCGCGGCGAATTATTTAGGTGTTGACACACCTGATGCCCCTTCATTTCTTGAAACTCTTAGTCATGGTCCTTTGGCAAAACATGATAACTGCAGAGGTTTCTGGGAGAAGCAACTAGAAGGTTGGACTCCTGTTTCAATCCAGGCACATGGGGATGGGCAACCGGACGCTGTAGCCGTCGTTGAGCGGGAAATGTCGACCGCAAGTCTTGAGGCGATTCGTTCTTCTCAGAATGTCACGCTTCAGGCTGTTGTCATGGCGTTATGGACCTCTGTTCTGCGAAACTTCACCCAGCAGCAGCCTACCGTTGGTATCATTGTATCTGGGCGAGCCATCGACCTCCCTGGGATCGAGGACACCATCGGCCCTCTCTTCAACACCGTGCCTTTCTATTGTAGAGCGATTCATCACGAAAGCTGGCAGTCCCTTCTCCGGCGCTGCCATGACTTCAATGCATCAGTTCTCGATTTCCAACATGTTCCTTTGAAGGATATCCAGAAGTGGTGCTCTAAGGGCAAGACATTGTTTGACAGCCTCTTTACCTTCCAGATCGAGGAAGCCACCGTTGCCAATAAAAGCAGCCTCCTTTTTGATATTGTGGATAGTCCAGCAACGCCTGATTACCCTCTTGCGCTTGAAGCCGTCCACAGTCAGTCGGGCAATCTTCGACTCACTCTTGTCGCACAAGGTCATATCGCGTCCTCACAAGTACTGAATAGCATCCTTGATGACATTGAGCGCTTTGCAAGCCTCGTTGCAAGCTCACCAGAGAGCGAAGTGCCCGTCCCAGAAATCGAGCAAAACTGCAACCCTGACGCCAGTAATGAACACATCCAAATGCACGAATCGGGCAATTTTGAATGGAGCCAAGAAGCTCAAATGGTTCGGAACGAAGTTGCTTTCTTGGCCGATGCTGCCCCTTCTGAACTCCATGAAAATGTGTCGATCTTAGAACTCGGTCTCGACAGCATTGATGTAATCAAGTTGTCTACCACACTCAGGAGGAAGGGAATCCATCTGTCCCCTTCACATATCATGCGCCATCAGACAATTGCCAATATATTGGCTGAGTCAACTGATCTTGCTCTCAAACCGCCACCCTCTGCAGAAGATGCTTCACTGCTGCAAGTCAAGGCTAGGTTACGCGAATATCTTGAGGGTGTCGGTGCGGACCTGGGCCGCGTCGAATCTGTTCTTCCACCCACCCATCTTCAAGAGTCAATGGTGGCTGGGATGGTCCAGTCTGATTTTGAATCCTACTTCAATCACGACATTCTCCAAGTGTCCGATCATGTTGATACTACGAGACTGATCAACGCTTGGAAGGAATTGATTCAGCTTACACCGATCCTGCGGACAGGGTTTGTACAAGTTGCTCAGCAGAACCTGGATATGACATATTGCCAGGTCATTGCAGAATCTTTTGACGAGGACATTGAAGTCACGACAGTTCAAAACCTGGATGAGCTGCGTCAACTCACCGCAGCAGCAACTGCAAAAGCCAGGGAAGGGGCAGGATTAAGGCATCTAGTTCAGTTGAAATTGGCCAATATGGGCTCTCATCGATACATGGTCCTTTCCATGGCACACGCTCTTTACGATGGATGGTCCCTGAGTTTGCTCTTCCAGGATCTCCAGACACTATTAGAAGGAAGGCTGGTTACCCGTTCTCCAGTAGAACCATTCCTTATAAAGGTACTGGGGTCCACGAACCAGGAGGCAAAGGACTTTTGGACGCAGTATCTAGAAGATGCTTCGCCATCGATCATTCCTCCGAGTGAAACATGGTCCAGCCCAACTGAGAACACCCTGCGAAGGTTGGAGTCCGCTTCGAAGACTGGTCTCCCCGAAATCGAAATCGCCTGCAAAAGGCTTTCTATAAGCTTGCAGGTACTCTGCCAAGCTTGTTGGGCCATCACACTAGCACGCCAAACCAAGAAGCTCGATGTCCTCTTTGGCACAGTCTTATCGGGTCGGGATTTTGATGGGTCTGACAATCTCGTGTTCCCAACAATGAATACAGTTGCCCTGCGATGTATTTTGCACGGCTCAGTGTCCGAGTTTCTACGGTATCTCGAGGAGAACATGATCGATATCAGAGACTCCCAGCAATATCCACTGCGAAAAGCCCAATCAGTAACAAAGCTCAACGGACAAGATTTGTTCAACACATTGTTCATCCTTCAAAAGTCTCCGGTAGCTGAATCAGCAGATCGCCCCCTGTTAACATCCATCGAGGCGTCTTCGGCCACCGAGTATCCCCTTTGCGTGGAAGCTGAAGCCACGTCTGACACTCTCTTATGGCGACTCGCTCTTCAGCCTCAGTATGTCTGGGACGGAGGACCTGAAAATATTTTGGAGACTTTAGATACTGTCATGGGTTTCCTAATACAGCGAGGCTCCCAGGAGATTCTATCTTTCGAGGAGCATGGCGTGTCCATCTGTGGTATGGCTCCTGTCGTACTGGGCGATGGAAGCAGTTCTGTGCCAGTTGATTCTACAGATCTAGCGTCAGAAGAGGATCGGGAGTGGTCCCAAAAAGAAGCCGAAATCCGAAACATTCTTCACCAGGTCTCGTGTGTTCCCATTGCCTCAATCAGGATATCCGACAACCTCTACCACCTTGGCCTCGATTCGATTAGTGCCATCAAAGTGTCGTCCCTCCTGCGAAAGAATGGCATAAACCTCCGCCCTCAAGATCTTGTTAAATCCTCAAGCATTGCAGAAATGGCTCAACGCGCCACGCAAGCCCAAGCTATACCGTCAGAGACTCTGGAATTGACCGAAGAATGGGTCCCACCCGACGACATCAATCTTGAAGTTCTACTGCGCGCTTATGGAATAGAAAAAGAAGATGCTGAAGTACTTCCTGCATTACCAATGCAAGTCTACATGCTCGGTGCATGGCAAAGGGCGGAGGGCTCTGTATTCTTCCCCGAGTTTCCATGTCAAATTAAGACTTCAGTTGATCTGAACGGCATTCAGACTGCCTGGGATAAACTTGTGTCTGAAGTACCCCTCTTACGCACATGTTTCATTCCAACCCAATCTCCAACTATCCCGGTTTTGCAGGTTGTGCTCAAATCCCACAAGCTTTCCTTAACTCTGGATCCCCCTAAAGAGCAGTCAACTCAGGCTGCCCAGCCACTCGTTAGAGCGCACATCACGCTCCAGGAAGACTGTATCTGGTCATTCAGACTTCAGATCCACCACGCTCTGTACGATGGAGTCAGCCTTCCAGCCTTATTGCGACGATTATCTCAACTACTACATGGCTCTATCGCTGTCGAGAACAATGGGCTTACTCAGTGGAAGAACTTTGCAATCCGTCAGGCTAGTGAAGCAACCCAGAAAGATAGACGAGCTTTCTGGAAAGCCTACTTACACGGCACCTCTTCCAGTCCGATTGCTGCTGAATCGCAAGCAGACGTAAAGAACCGAATTTCTTACTTAAACGAATCAGCGATAGCAGATGCCAGTCAGATACAAGCTATTTCTACTCAGTCTGGCACCTCACTCCAGTCTTGGTTCCTTGCAGTTTATGCCAAAGTCCTCGCCACGCAAAACAACACACCAACCAATGGGTCAGTGGTGTTTGGCATGTATCTCGCCAACCGAGCTGCTGCCAGCGATAGGCTTCCTCAGGTCTACCCGACTCTGAACCTTGTTCCTTTGAGAGTTGACTCGCCCATAGAGCTCCCTTTGTCTTCTGTTGCAAAGAACATCCAGAGAGACATTCACCAGATTACATCTGATGGACGATCAGACGTCGGTCTCTGGGAGATTGATCAATGGACTGGTGTACAAGTAAAATCATTTGTCAACTTCCTGAGCCTCGCCGACGATACAGGTTCGGTAGAGAACTCGGTCACAGTTTTGTCACAAGAGATAACTGACAACTCATACCACCATCACGTACCAGCTCAATTTGAGGCGGCTCGTCAGGAAAGCTTTTCGGTGAATGGCATTCCGGTAAGTTACTGGTCTTCAAGCTAAAAATGGCTACTAACCGTACTGTCACAGCTGGCTGTTGATGTTGAGGCTTCCGTCGATAAGGGACGTCTTGCCATTGGTATTTTCGGCTCACAGCAGCAGATCTCTAGAGAAGAGGCTGTGCTTGTGGCCTCCAATATCGCGGATACTTTGAGACATGCCACCGAATGATCATGGCGACGGAAAGAAAGGAAAACCATCCTGTTTAGACTGGCGTTTCGGGATCTAGAGCTACATAAACATCATGTTTTGAGCACAAGAGATGTATTTCTTCGTTTATGCAAATAAATAACAAAAGTTTCTGTCTAGTTTCAATCCTTAGGTAAACGCCTGACTCCTTCATGATGCATCTAGTCGATCTCCTGTATACCGTTGGACCACAAACCAATATGAAATGTCACCAAGAGTCCAAAAGGGATAAGAGAAGTGTCATGTCCAACTAACCAGGAGATGAAGACAGAGACCCGGCCAGCAAGTTTATGCTTCTTTCAAACCGAGTACCCCAACATTGAGCGATCTGGAAAGAGGATAATATTGGCTAAGCGAACAACCTCGGCCTCAGCGCGAGAAATCGATGATGTGCTTGTAAGGCTCTTGGCGTCTCCGTCTCCCTCCATCTCAACATCCTCATCAGCCTTAGACTTGGACTTCTCCGAGGGTGGTGATCCCGAGCGAGTGCCCGCAACTTCCCATGGCGCAAGACCCATAGCCTGCAATGAAGAGGGACCTCCGACTTCGGCAATTTCCTTTTCACCAGGCCGTGTTTCGGCATCCTCTTCAACAATTCCTCTTCCCGTGGAATCAAAGTCCGGGCCGGGATGGCCCCTCTGGAATGCCTTCCTTTGACGCGCAAGATAGAGGGCATTTGTTTGCGTGAGCGGGGCTGCCGGAATGTACACGAGCATGCTGACTTCACTCTTGCTTCCACTGGGTGTTTTGAGACCATAGTTGTTACTGGAGAGGTAGTATGGAAGGTCAGGGTGCCAGAATATGTAGTCTCCAGGCTGCAGAGTTGGCAAAGTAATCATGCTATTTCGTAGATGCAAATGGGGGTGCCATGTTTCGGTAATTCTTTGTGCGTGTCCTGGGACAGCTCCATGAATGATGGAATCAGGCTCAGTTTGCAACTTCCAATTCTCGGGAGCAAGATATGCCTCCCATTCAGGCCCAGTGCGATTCTCTGGTGGTGGATTCTTGGTTGTGAAAAAGGGTCGGAGGAGGTAGTAAGCTGTTGCAAGCTTGGGAGAAGGCAAGAGACGAACCATGCCCGGTTCGACAGTGGAAAGTGCCAAGATGCCCTGAAACATGCGGAAGATAGTGCAGGCACCGTAGCCATTGTATAGATCAGTCGTCACAGAAGTGCGACTGGTACATTTCCAAGGATCGTAGTCTTCCCATTGACCATGAAAGATATGGTTATAGGTACCGGCGCGTTGATAACCGTCGGGCTCCCAGCGCTCCAGGGACCCGTTGTCAACTTGTGCTGTGATACCCGCAGATGATTGTAATGCATGAATCCAATCGTCGGCGGATTGTGGCGGCTCGAGCGGCGGCACATTTAGACTGTTGGACTGGTTCTCTCCATTTCCGTGTACGCGTATGCGATCGACATAGGTGATAGGGAGTCTTGTGACAAGCTGATCATCTGGGTTGGTCTCCCATAGGCTCATCATAAATCGTTGGGCGCTGAGGACATTAGGGTGCGCTCGCGAGCGGACTTGAGCCGGTGTCCAAAAGAAGTCGAAACAGGCCGGATCATGCTGCTGGAGTGCCTTGATGTGGCGTTTGCTATCGAGATAGTCGACCGTTTCGCGGACTGCAGTATCCGTGTCTGCTCTTGGTACGACCTTGCGAACGACGCCGACACCGTAGCGCCTGAGATCATGTCCAAAGCGCGCAGTCTGAACAGAGTCATCTAGGTCGCCAAACTCAATTGAAGGAATGAGGTGAGCCCCAAGGTCCTCTATATGACTGACCTCTTTGCGAAGTGCAGTAATGAGACGGGCCCAACTAGCTTCGAGCTCAGCTTCGTGGCCACTGATGAGGTTGCGCTTGATGCGGGCGAAGCGGGAGGGCAGAGCAATTGGCTCTGGGCCCCAAAAGGAAATCACGGGAGCATCTTTGTCCATAGAAGAGGTGGTGCTAAGGGTCGGTGTTGTTCCATTTGTTTTGGGCTTTTGCGACAGCGAGGAGAGGCCGTTCGATTTTAGCGAGGGGAGAGCTGTTGTCGTCGTGCTTGACTGGCTGCCCGCCATTGTGCCAGCGATGTTAGCAGCTAGTGCTGCGGTAAGCTTTGCCTCGTAGGATAATCTTGCACTCTCCGTAGCAGCAGTATTCACAAGCGACGCTGCGATTGGTGCTGAAAGAGAAGAGCGATGGCAAGACTTGGTAACGCGACCGGTTTGTATGAAGTTGAGGTTATTGGGACTGTTGTTAGAAGCAGCAGCAGTAGCAGCGACAGCAGTATTGGTAGCGTTGTAAGGGGATGCGCCTGATAGTGAGCCTGAGCTGGAGCTGGAGCTGGAGGGGTTTGAACGACCAAGGCGGGAGCGGGAAAGAGCAGCTCTGACCTGTTGACCTGCCACATCAGCGCCTTTTCTAGGCGGCAACTGCACCCCTTCTGGCCCTCCTCCTCCTCCTCCTCCTCCTCCCTCCCGTACCTCCTGCTGCTCTCCTCTTCCATCTCCTCCTCCACCTTCCGCCGCTATAACTGTTTCGACCCTTGTTACCGGTCCCATGGTTGCAGCATCCCACTTCTCTTGGGCCTCCCTAAGGCTTTTCTGTTGTTTCGCCTCACGTGCGCCTTTGTGATCTACATCGTGGAACTGGCCACCTTCTTCTGAGATGTGGCCATCGTATGGTATTCCATATGCGACTCTTCCAAGTCCGTGTGTAAGACCATCCCCGACAGCTACAGCCGCCACTGCTGCTGCTCCTATTGCAGAGGCTAGTCCTTGAGCGTTGTCCAATGTGGGCGTGGTGACCTCTTCTTCACACGTTGTTGGTGGTAAGTCGATTGTTGGCGTAGCCATTTTTCTAACCTCGAATCGCGTCCTGAAGTTGGAGATTCCGTGGTGCAGCCGCTGACAGCCGATTGAAGCCTCTTGGGATCGGTCTTCTATCGCGTCTGCTTGTTAATGCTTTTTAAACACAATAAAAACCTTATGCAACCTGAATATCTCAGCCATAGGGACACAGCAATCTGTCAAATGGTTTTATGCATCAAATTGCAAAGATTCGAGAACAGAGCGAAATCAACAAATGCATCTGTTGCTGTTCAGCTTGCACTGCTTCTTCTATAAACCTCACTCAAAACGAAGGTATGGCCCCTACCGATCGAGACCTCTTTAGCAGGCGGCTGGCCGGACCGGGGCTCTGCTAAGGCCATCTCACCTGTCGTTCCGGAAGATACTCTCTGATATCCCCATGGAGGAGTAGAGGGTCCTCGACCGAGGGACCCTGCACAGCGGCACAACGGCCGACGTGGATGGATCTCACAGACACGTTTCGGCCCTGTCATCCGTCGAACCACCCACTCCACGCTCAACGCTCCGTCCCGAAACCCCGGACGTGCCCCACACTTTTCCTTTTGGAGCAGCTGATGGATGCACGGCTCCACGGGCCATAACCCGTCTAAATGGATACCAGTGCACCCGCTGAGAAACGTCAGGTAACAAAGTGAGTTGTGGGAATGGTTATCAGCTGGTCACCCGAAACCCAACAAGACACAATATGCATAATAATAACGCGCAATGCTATATCGATCTTGTGGCATCTCGCCACTGCTTATTATCACCTTATCTCAGCCGCCGAGAACGCATTCAAGATTGAATGGCCTGCATCGCGCTTCGGATTCCCCGATTGGTGCTAGAACATCGGCGCATATCGAACTTTCGTTTCATCATGGAAATATGATCTAGCATTCCGGGCCTTACGAGACACATCAAACTGAGCGATCCGGGTGGTTTAGTGGTGGAAAGTCGCCGGCCCGTTTTGCCTGTTTTACTGACCCGTCGCGGCAAAATATGAATTGGTCAAGAAGATGGGCCAAGGGCCTCATCGGGGAAATACGACCCGACACCGGCACAAGCGATTGGAAGAACAACGACAAATCGGGCCACAAGCCCCCGAGAGTCTTATTTGGTAAACGAACTTCAAATTTTCCTAACTACCCAAGGTATGTCATACTCGCTGCGATAATGCAATCATACGCTAATCATTTAATCATACAGATGTCCAAAAACCCCCCCCGCCGTTTACCCCCACGAGCAGATATTTGAAAGATTCCCCGAATGATGTTTACAGTCGGGAGTGCTTGGGCTTCCAGCCCTCCTCTTGAGCAATAAGCTCGGCAGCTCGCTCACCAACAGCGAGCACAGTCACCATGGGGTTGATTGTTGGCATCTCGGGGAAGATACCAGCATCAACAATGCGGAGCTTGCTGATTCCACGAACCTTGAGCTCGGGATCGACAACAGCCATCTCATTTCGCTCAACGTCACCCATCTTGGTGGTACCGGCAGGGTGGTACACTGTGTGGGCAACTCGGCGAGCATATTCACTGATCTCCTCATCCGTTTGGATCTTGGGACCAGGGGCAACTTCTCCCTTGAGCCAGTCCTTGAAGGGGCTCTGCTGCGCAATCTTTCGCGCAGCCTTGATGCCGTGGACCAGGGTGGCGGCATCGTAACCCTCAGGGTCAGTGAAGTAACGGAAATCGAGAGCAGGCTTGACAGTAGGGTCGGCTGAAGTCAGGTAGATGCGGCCACGTGAGCGAGGACGGGGAATGTTGGGTGTCATGCAGAAGGCATAGCCGTCCTTAATGATAGGATACCCTAGACGCTCTGTGTTGAGGTGGAAGGGAATCTGGTAGCAGTGCATCATGACATCAGCGGCATCGCCGTCGTTACCTGCAGCGTTCTTGGGCTCTCGTCGCAGGAAAATACCAGCATCGGAATCCATGGTGGTCTGATTAGCAGGAACGGGCTTGTTGAGCTCCCACATAATAATGGTCTCGGGGTGGTCCAGGAGGTTCTCGCCGACACCTGGAATATCCTTGACAACAGGAATCTTCAGGTCCTCAAGCTGGCCCTTGGGTCCAATACCAGAGTGAAGGAGAAGCCTAGGGGTATCGACAGCACCAGCAGACAAGATGATCTCCTTGCGGGCGTTAAGAGTATGCTTCTCGCCTGACTTGAGAGTGACATTGATGCCAGTGGCAACGTCATTCTCGACGATGACCTTTGAGACATGGGCCTCAGTGAGGACGGTCAAGTTAGGCCGTCGCTCATCGCCACGAAGGATAGGGTGGATATAGGCGACGGAAGCACTGCTGCGGTGGCCGGTGTCAGGGTTGTAAGAGACAGAGAAGAAACCAGCACCCTGGGTCAACTGTCCCTTCTCGGAGATCTCGTGATTGAAGTCGTGGATGATGGGAATGCCCATGGCATCGGAGCAGGCCTTGACCCAGTCCTTGGTGAGCTGGTTGCGGTGACGGGGGTGAACGGGGTTCAGCTGGTTGCGCAAGTTGTCAACGTTACGCATAACGGTCTCGAAGTCCCAGCCCTTGCAGCCTTTGGCGACCCAACGATCCATGTCGTGGCGGAAAGGGCGGAAGGAGATGAGAGTGTTGTGAGAGGAGCATCCACCAAGGACCTTTGCACGGGAGTGTCGGATGTGGCTGTTGCCATTGGGCTGCTCAGTTGTGGGATAATCGTAGTCGAGATCACCACCAAGGAGAGACAGCCATTCGCGAAGGTTCAGGACATTGTTGAGACCGAAGTCTGAAGGGCCAGCCTCAATCATAAGAACCTTGCGCTCAGGAAGGTAGGAGGATAGGCGGGAAGCCAGAACACATCCAGCCGTGCCACCACCTACGATGATATAGTCGTAGGCGGAACTGGCAGAAGCGGGAAGATACTCAGTAGTCATGTCGGAGGAGTTGAGTGAGGGTATAGTTGAACAAAAGATTCAATAGAGGGATGGGTAAAGATCTTGCACGCGTCTCAGTCGTTTTGGCTCCAGGGGTATCAATGAATGGTGTTGAGGGAGAAGTGAGGAAGAAAAGCGACTTGAAGTCCAGGAGAGTGAGAGCTCTTGTACTCGAGCATCGAGACAGTCAAGATTTTTTTGAAATGGACGGACATCAGCTCAAAGTGGGGTCCTGGATCATGGAAGGGTCTCTTGGAAGCATCGTACAGTGCGGACGAACTCTCACTACTTGCCTCCAGCCCCGACTCGATGTAGTGTTCTGACTACTCCAAGTACCCTTTAGTGCTCAGTAAGGAGTTCTGATTGGTCAGAGCTGCCAACATCCAACAAGGCTGGTGGGTGGATCAAGACTCCAAGACGGGCGGCGGCGGCGGCAAGAGCTAACCAGGGAGAGAACTGGTTGAAGCATCCAGCAAGCCACGAACCTAGCAAGAGCGGGGCTTTGGGGGGGGTTTGAACGGCAAAAAGCTCTTCACCGACTCCGGGAATCTTTTTTTCGGTGTTACCGAAGGTTTGAATATCTTAAGCCAGTGTTCCGAGCTTGCATGACGTTGACAGCTTCGTTATCAGTCAGTTGGTCGATATCTTTGTAGATAATGGAAGTGGCAGGTGAGTAGCTGAGAGTTAGACTAGGACTCGCCGGGTGGAAAAGGCTCGATTTCTTGGGGTGTCCGTGAAGTCCTCCTTATCATGCTAGTTACTAACACGCAAAGACGTGTGCCATTGACTTGGTTTGCCCTGGCCGCTGCAAACGCACGAAGAACCTTCGTTGACGCGGCGACTTCGGTGTTTGACGGTGGTTGTGGGGCCGTCTGACGGCGAAAAGATGGAGTTACAAGGAACTCCGCTGGCCGGATCCGGCTCCACGAAACCTCCGAAGGAAATATTGTGCTCAAGATTGATTCTGATTGAGAAGAATGGGGAATTAGTTTCCATATGCTCAAGTAGAAATAGAATAACTATTCGCCAAGTCAATTCCATGTTTGGAATTTACAGTCGGCCTATGGACTGCCAGACGAAAGCTGCTGATATGATATCGCGAACTGGCTGGACCGGTTAACCGGCCATGTCGCTCTTTGATTACGAGGCTTGAAACACGGTAACACGGTGCAGGTTCGCCGCTCTCCGTAGAGGATGTGTCGAGTGCTGAGTTGACGTGTGTGATTACAGGATTCCTGATGTACAGGAAATACCTGTTCGGGATTCGCGTGCTGTGCTATCTCGCTTCATCCAGACCACATTGGATAATCTGCAGGGACAGTGTCTTGCACCACTGGAACTCCATATTGCCATGTGCCGTGGGAGTGCCAAGTTTGAAATGTTGCTTAGCATACTGATCAGGTAAAGCGTGGTTGGGGTACCTGGCCGTCGGATCGATAATCTCCAAGATCGATTTTTTGGGGTGGTAATTGGATAGTTCGTCCCCGCCCGAGTTGGCAAATCCCTTCTTTTTTTTTTTGCTTTTCCTGATTCCTTTTTTTTTCCTTCCCTCTTTAACGCTAGAATTTTCTGCCGTTGAAACCCGGTCGAATTATTGGCAGAACAATCCTGTGTACATACATAGCTGGACTGGTAAGTGAATTCGTTCGCCTTGGATGACAGTTCTGTATACCTATCCATTGTTAGATATGAAACAACATTCAAGCGCCTTGCTTTCTTCACAGTTCAACGGTCGAGAACCTCGAACTGGATGCAGAGCTCCAGGGGTGGCAGGTGGAGAGCTCGAAGCTCAGCAATGACGTTGGCGTGTCCACTCTTGTGCTTCCCCTCGACCAGCCACTCAAGCTTGGCGTTCTTCGGCATTGTCAAGACTGGGATTCTGTAGCTGGGCTGAGAACTGGGCACGATGCAAGGCTGCCTACCTAAGGTAATGAGAGAACAGGACTTTTCTGCAGTGACTTGCACCAGAGATTGTCTGCAACATTTTAGTCGGAGTGAGGCAGGGCTGGCGGGTCCAGTTTTCCAAGCCTTCCAGCCCGCAGAGCGCCGTAAGTACCATATGTACTGTATGATACCAGATTCACGCATCCATTGGTTGGACAACTTATCAAATGCAAATGGAACCTTTTTACCCCTTCTTCCTCAGGTTCATTATCTTTCGCTAAGTGAAAGTGGTCTGATAATATGCGGCTTTATTCTAACAGTGCAGAGCCGCTACCCTCCGCATCGATACAACGCTGAGGCGTTCAAGACACACTCTCACAACGAATGGCCGTCGACCGTATCTCTTCATGGGTGTAATTCTTCCCCAGGTCTGCTGATCTCACCACGTCACAGAAGCCGAAAATCGCTATCAGTTCCGTTTGAGACTTGTCTCTGAATGACCATAGCTTGGTAAATTGAGTTCTTGCTCGTGTTGCTTGCCATTGAATGTTGGCTGCATGGTTGATACTTCGGCTGGGCTCTCACTGGATGGTCAATTCCACTGTGATGGCACAGTGTAGCTTGGCCCCACGTCATTGTATCTTGCTAGAAGAGGAAGGTACCCGGCATCAGTCAATTGTGGAGCAATTGCCATCCCGTCTTGACGGTACTTCATAGTGATCCTCACAATGGAAGCTTTACATTTAAGGTAGGATCCAATACCTTACTTACAGCCAGCTCCCCACATGTAACCAACAGAGCATCTTCTCTCAGATCATTCTGAATACCTACCTACCTCTATCCATCTATCTGCTTTTTGCGTTGTACTTTGCTTTGTTCGATCTCCCTCTACATACCCTGTTGCATGCTCCTCCTTCGCTCATACCAACCCAGTTACAATGACTTTCTCATCTGAGATTCACACTTTCCACTCAGGTCGCCCACAGCCTGAGTCCTCCTCAAAGACCAACACCTTTGTTTCCGTCGATCCAAGCAATGCAAAGCCGCTTGCTACTATCTACACTACCACCCCAGAACAGCTCAACTCTACCATTGCAGCGGCCCAGGCCGCTTTCCCAACATGGTCACAGACCCCAGCACCTCGCCGGGCTGCCATTCTTCTAAGGGCAGCCACTATACTTCGTGAGCGCAATGACGAACTTGCGCTGACCGAGACCCTTGATACTGGCAAGCCTTGGCCGGAAACATCAACCGTTGACGTTGCAACTGGAGCTGACGTTCTCGAGTATTACGCACATATCGCTGCTGGCAGCTTCCCCGGTCAAAATACTCGTCTTCGTCCTGACGCTTTCGTTCTCACTACCCATGAGCCCTTGGGCGTTTGTGCTGGCATTGGTGCATGGAACTATCCCATCCAGATTGCTCTCTGGAAGTCGGCTCCATGTTTGGCTGCTGGCAATTGCATGGTGTACAAGCCAAGTGAAGTCACTCCTCTGCATGCCCAAACACTCGCTCAGATCTACATTGAGGCGGGCGTCCCTCCTGGTGTCTTCAATGTTGTCTACGGTGACGGTATCGCCGTTGGAGCCCCTCTTGTCGCCCACAGCGATATCGCCAAAGTCAGCTTCACTGGTCAAGTTAGCACAGGCAGTAAAGTCGCCAGCCAAGCTGTCAAAGACATGAAGGGTGTCACCATGGAACTGGGTGGCAAGAGTCCGCTTGTTATTCTTCCTGAAGCCGACATCGAGGAAGCAGCCGACACTGCCATGGTAGCCAACTTCTTTTCCACCGGACAGGTGTGTACCAATGGCACCCGCGTCTTTGTCCCTGACACTCTGTTGAGCCAGGTTGAGCAAGCTATTGTACAGCGATGTCGCGAGGGAATCCGCATGGGTCTACCTCAGAACGGGGATACCAACTTCGGACCCATGGTCAGCGCCGCACAGCAAGAGAAGGTCAAGATGTATATCCAACATGGACGTACAGTTGATAAGGCGAAGGTTCTTTTCGACGGCTCAGAGGAGCCTAGCATGACACAACCAACTTCTGATGGTTTCTGGGTTCACCCTGTTGTATTCACAAATTGCACTGACAACATGCGCGTTGTCAAGGAAGAGATCTTCGGCCCCGTCATGTGCATCATGCCATATAGCACCCAAGGACGCCCTCGACAGGAATGGGTTTCAGAGCTTATTGCCCGGGCTAACGATACCCCCATGGGTCTTGCTGCTGGTGTTGTATCATCTGATATGGGACTGGCACATGAAGTTGTGCAAAAGCTTGACGCTGGGATTACTTGGATTAACACATGGGGTGAGTCGCCAGCCGAGATGCCTGTAGGCGGCTGGAAAATGAGCGGAATAGGACTGGAAAATGGTCATGAGGGGATAGCTGCCTACATGAGGACGAAGAGCACACTGGTACAACTTGGTAAGGGTGCTTGTAAGGGTGTATTTTCAAAGCTATAAAGAATAGTTTATAGTTAATATTAATAACTAAAATATATTAATAAGTTTATTTTTAAATTAAACTATTACTTTTTTTTAATATTATTTTATTTATTTTTAATTATATAATTATTTATTTTTTATTTAAATTATTTATTTTTTATTAATTTTACTTTATTATTAATTTTTAAATAAAAAGTTAATTAATTATATACTTTAATATTTTTTTTATTAAATTACTATTAATATTACTATTTATTATTTTAATATTAGTTATTATTTTATTAAGTAAATATACTTAATTAAGTAAATTCTATTTAATAGTTTTATTTTACTTATTAAAAAACTTTTTAACTTTGAAATATAAACTCTTTTTTATATATAGAATTTTTTATATTTTATATAATTAACTTTATAGAATTTTCTAAATAGTTTTATTATATATAAACTTTAAATATTACTTATAATAATTTCTTATTTATAAGTTAATAAACCCAAGTGTTAATTAGCTGTATTTACCCTCAATTTATATTCCTTATACTGCACTGCATTGCCTTACAACCTAATCTAATCTATTACTAATCTACTAAGCTAGCTTTAGTCTACTAACATTTACAGTTTTTCCTTTAATACTAAAACCTTTATTTCTTAATTTACCTTTTTCCCTTTCCTTTCCCCTTTACTTTCCCTCCTTTATACTATAATAGCTCTTAATTTCTATAATATAATATTTATACTGTTAATTTAACTAATATAACTATATATTTTAACTCTATAAACTACTCCCAGTATAGGCTATTGCTGCTACCTAATGCGATTCTAGTAATAAAGGCCTATTACTCTGTTAATAGGTCTTAATCCTGCTCTAGGCAATTAGCTAGGTCTTCTAAGGCCCTTATTTAGCTTATAATATATATAATAATAAATGCATTTAAAGGTATATTATAAAGCTTTACTTTATAATTAAAGATTATAAGATTAATTTACTATATTAGTAGTAATTTATTAATATATAGTAAGTCCTTACTTATAATATTTTAATGCTAAAGGAAGGCATATAAATTACTAATATTAAGATTATTAATATTAGTTAGAGAACTAGTTATATAGCTATTAGCTGCTATATCTAGTTAGTTATAGCTAGGTTAGCTATTATTAATGCTAATTATATAGTAGTATATCTTATAATAGATTTTAGGGTTTTTAGCCTATTTTAAGATAGTCTATTTAGGTTAAAGCCTTAGTAGTAATTGCCTTAACTGGGTAATAATAGAGAAGGCATTTAGCCTTAGCAGGCTAGGGGAAATATCTTTTTTATGCTTATAGATTAAGGCTACTTATTTAGTTAAATTATAAGGTTAAAGGAAGTAGTACTATATAACCTTAAGACTTAATTTTAAGGTTATTATGTTTTTTAGTATAGTATATAACGCCTTGTATTATAATATGCTAAAAATAAGCATTATATTGTATTATCTCATTATATGAGACCCCATTGGCTATACCTTGCGTATTGCTGCAGAGACATTTTGACTTTTCAATATATATAATAATATTTATAATTTAATAGTAAAACTAATTAATTCTTTTTAATTAATAAAAGTTTTGTTTTATTTTACTTAAAAAGTAAGTATTTTTTAAGTATTATATTTCTCTTTTAAGCTATTTATTATAATTAAAGTTTTTAAGTGTAACAGCAGCTCAGGGATAAGGCTAATTAGGAGGTCAGCCTAACACATAACCTGCAACCCCCTTAAGTTTATTATAAAAATCCCTTAACCTAGAATTCTGCTTCTTTAAGCTTTAATTAAATATAATACTATTATAACTACTTAGCCTTATTACTAATTACCTATAATAATTCTAAAGCTTCTACTTTAAGCTACTTAAGTATAATAGTTAATTAATAAAGAACTATTATAATAAGTACTAAACCTAATAAGTTAGCCTTAAATCCCCTAGAAATCTCTAGTAATTCTACTTAGACTTTTAAAAAAAAGCTATCTTAATTTATAACCTAAATATCTAGCTAACTTATTAGCAGTGTTCGGAATGAGTCAAATTAAGTCAAATTAAATCTGATTTGATTTAATTGGGTACGTACCTTTAATTTGACTAATTAGTTAAATTAATTTTTTTAGTAACTATAGTTAAATCAAATTACTATATTAATTTGATTTGATTTAACTAATTAATTTTCTACTGACTATAGTTAAATTATGATTTAATTTGATTTAACTATAGTCATTTTAATTAATTTAAAGAAAAATACCTAAAATACCTATATTAAGTCCTATATTGCCTAAATAGGGAATTAATTATTATATATAGATTATATATAAAAATTACTATATAAACCTATTTTTATTATCTTTATAGCACTTATATAGCTATTATAATTAGATTTTAAGAATCTAAAGGGCTTTAATTAAAGCTTCTAAATAATATTCTTTTTAAAGTATTTATATTAAATTAAGCTATATAGTTAAAATTATAAAATAAATACTATACTATATAGTATTTATTATACTAAATTATAAACTAATTATTACCTAGTAATCTATTATTATAAGCTAAATAACTTACTTTTAAACTGTTTTTACTTACTATATATAAAGTAAAATTACTAAAAAGGTATAACTTTTAAGCTATTTAGGCCTATTGATAAGTAAAAGATAATTATATTAAAGTAAATTATAGACTTTATAGTATATATATTTCTTTATATTTTTAACTATATAGTATAATTTAATATAAATACTTTAAAAATAATATTTCTTAAAAGCTTTAATTAAAGCTTTTTAAATTCTTAAAGTCTACTTTATTTAATTATAATAGCTATATAAGTCTTATAAGGATAATATAAATAGCTTTATATAATACTTTTTATATATAAACTATATCTAATATTTAATTTCTAATTTAAGTAATATAAGATTTAATATAACTATTTTAAGTATTTTTATTTTAATTTATTAAAATAATTATAATTAAATTAATAATTTTATTTTATTTAAGTTATAAATTTTTAAATAACTATAAGTAAATTAAATACTTAATTTAATTTAATATAATTTAACTAATTAATTAATAACTTATTATTATTATTAATAATAGCTTTATAATATAAATTTAAATTTATTATTAAAAGATATTATAAAATAAAAAAAGTATTTTAAAATAATATATATAAAATAATATCTTATTATAAGTTTTATATTTACTATATATAATATATATTTATATATATATATAAGCTTTAAAAAAAATAAAAAAAGATTATGTAAAGGGGAATTGAACTTATAGCCTTTAAGAAAAAACTGAACCTCTACTTAAAGGAACTAAATTCCTTTGAGCGGGAGGTTACATTTTAGAGGGTATTTTTATATCTTATATAATAGCTTATTCTTAAAGTAGCTATATTTAAATTAAGCTATATAAATAAAATTATAAAAAAATATATATATTATAAAGTCTATATTTTACTTTTTTATATAATTTTATTTATTTATTATTAATATTAAATAGTTACCTACTTAAAGTAAAGTTCTTATTTTTAGTAATATTTTATTAACTATATAGCTATTTAATAAATAAAAAGTACTA
>SRZU01000308.1:0-21519 GCA_013183765.1 Fusarium xylarioides | reverse complement strand
TTGATTGAAAGAGCCTTGTTTTCTTCAATTGAAGGTGGCGGTCGGTTTGACCTTATCAAGCTACGGAAATCGCGCAGTGGGTTCAATCTGACCAATCAGAGAGCGTTTTGCTGTTTACAGCTCAACAGAAGGAGTATATGCTAGATCTAGATAGCTGCTAATCTTAGAATATAAAGATATAAAGATTTAAGTTATAGACTTATAGAATAAACCTTAAATATTAAACTTATAGAAGGTAGCCTATTACCTAGAAATAGGTATTAATCTAATATTACTATATAAGCTTTAATAAGTAGAATACTAGTAGGATTAATAGAATAATGCTAATATCTTAAGATATATAAATAGCTAAGTATTATATAAGCTTAAATAAGAATATAATTAGTATATACTAGATTATACTTATAAAATAAGTAAAAGTGCCTTATTTATAACTAGATACTTGCAATATAACTCTTAGACTATATATAAGCTATTTAAAGCCTTAGCTAGCACTTAATACTATTAGCTAGAATATCCTAAACTAAGAAGTCTAGAGCATCTTATAAACTATACCTTTAGAACTAAGATTAAAAGATTAATAATAGTAAAATGTAATATATATAGATTAATAAAGATAAAATGTTAAAAGTATTATAAATAGTAAGAATAACTCTTAAGACTAGGGGAAAGAGTCTTACTTAACTTCTATAACTATTTAACTAGATTAAATAGTTATATATTATATATAATAATTATAGATTGCTATTTAGGACTATATTAAGACTATTACTTTATAAATTGCTATAATAAAAATCTAGTAGTAATGCTTAAGCATTTTACTTAAATGCTTAAGATAATATATAAAGTAAAACTATAAGTTATAAAGACTAATAATAAGCTATAAAAGGGGAATTTAATATATATATAGCTACTGTAAAAAGGAATTAAAGTAGATAAGAGTGTACTAAGGACCTAGCAATAGAACAGCTCTAAAGAGCGCTCTAGGGAGGTAGTAAAAGAAAAAGTAAGGCTACTAATAATTAATAGTAATCTCCCTTTAGGTCTCTAGCTAGAGATAGTTAGAATAGCAGTATATATACTTAACTAAATACTAAAATAGGGATTAAAGTAGAAAATGCTATATAAGAACTTCTTTTCTTGCACTTTAACTGCAAAAGATAGTAATTAGCCTTAAATTGGTTATATAAGGGCTATTAAATGCAAGGCATTCTTGTTAATAAGTAATGCATAGAAAAAGGAAAAGCGCCTTTAATTGAAAATAAACTTAAAGGCATAAATAAGTTACCTAGTTAGCTATAATTCTTTAAATATCTTTAGAGTCTAGAACTCTATTATAAATAAGATCTATATAACTTAAGATATTATCTTTAATAAGAAAGAATTCTTTAGTACTAATAAGATATAGCTAAAGGAGATAATTAAGAAATAGACCCTTAAAGAGTTATAATAAAGATTATAAGTTCTTCTAAACTCTAAGTAATTTAATTAAGTAATTAAACCTATTTAGACTATAGATAAGGAGGAATTATAAGAAATACACCTTAAGAGCTTAATTAAAGACTTACTAACTAAGGAAGTAAAGTTAAATAATAAAGGAGGTAAAATACCTATAAAATACACTTAAGCTAGATTTAAACTACTCTTAATGCTACTAGAAAGCCTACCTTTAAGCTTCTTTGCTAAAATAGAAATTTAAATAAGTTAAAATATAAAAGAGAGGAAAGAAATAGAAAAAGACCTTTATATCTTAAACTAAGCCTTTAGTACTAGCTTAATAGCTGCCTTAATTGTAGAGAAGGATAGTAAGCTAATAATAAAGGCAATAAGGAGTAGATATATTAGTAGAAAACTAAAGCCTAAGTATAAAGCGTAAAAGACTTAAATAAGCCTTATTCTAGAAAGAAAGAAATACTATTAGAAGAATCTGCCTCTAGTATTAAGTTCCTATAGCAGTCTATCTAGATATAGGTTTAAAATAGAGTTTAAGAAGGTATAAGAAGATCATTTAAAGAGTTATAAGTAGATAGGATTTTAGATAGAGATTTTAAGGAGTAATCTATGCATTTATAACTTAGAAATACTAAACTATATATAGGTATTTACTTATAAATTTAATAAATATAAATATCTATAAAAGTAAAAGGTAAGGCTTATTATTTAAGGAGACTAATAGTAAAGGTTAAATACTAATAAAACATATATAGTAACCTTTACTTGAAAGTCATTTTAGATACTCCTAGCAATTGCTACTAAATATAATCTTAAATTAGTATAATATAATGCAGTTAATGCATTTTATAATATAAAACTGTAAAGTAATATCTTTATAAAACTGCCTTTAGGTTTTAGAAAGGGCAGAAAAGATAATTAAGTATTACTCCTTTATAGAGTACTATATAGACTGCAGGTTATATTGCTTTTATAGTAAATAGAGTTTAGAAGTATATTATAAGCTTTAAACTGTAAGCTTACATTAAATGAAAGTTACTATTATAAGAAAGGAAATCTACTAATTATCTTCTATGTAAATAATATAGTTATTATATATAAAAAGGAAGATAGGGATTTTATAACTTAACTTATAAGATCTCTTTAAGAGAAATATAAGTTAATAGGCAGTAATAAGCTATAATAGTTTCTTAGAATATAAGTTATCTAAGATTATAAGGCTAAATGCATTTAAATTACTTAAATAATGTATTTTAAGAAGATATATAAGATGTATACTATAAATATTGCAAATAGCTCTCTAATAGGAAGGGAGAAGCTCTTTCTAAATTAAGAAAAGGCAGACTAGCATATAGCAAACTAATATAAGAGGGTAATTAGATTAATCCTTTATGTAAGTGTAATAAGCTAACTAGATATTACATTTGCAATTTTAAGATTATCTTGGTTTATAAATAATTTAAGTGAAATACATATAGAAGGTATAAACTGCATCTTTAATTACATATATGCAATATATTACTTTAGTTTGCAGTTTAGTCCTAGAAAAGGATTTATAATATATAGTAATGCATCTTTTGTAGATAATACTCTAGATTAAAGAAGCTTATAAGGATATATAATAAAGATTTATAGAGGACTTATTAGATAGAAAGTAAATAAGTAGGATACTATAATTACCTTAATAACTAAAGTAGAGCTGCTTACTCTCTTATAAGCTATAAAAGAAAGGCTATTCTAATAAAAGCTCCTCTAAAGTATAAATAATAAATTTTAAAATGACATTTTGCACCTTATATGTAATAATTAATAGATAATTTATCTCTTAAAGAATCCTTTATAAAAGCTAAAGATTAAACTTTAATATGTAGATGTTTATAACTATTAGTTATAAGAATACATTTAAAAGAAAATAATATCTCTAAGCTATAAAGTAAGCTTAAAGCTTATTATAGATAGTCTTATAAAGGCCCTGCAAGGCAGAAAGCTAAAAGAGAGCTATAAGCTATATAGACTTATAGAAGTTTAAGATTACATTTAAAGATATTAAAGTGTAGGGCTTAATAAGAGATTAATTAAAGAAGTCCTAGATAAGCTTAATATTTAAAATATAAGCTTTATATAACTATTTTAAGACTTATTAAGCTAGTTAAATATATATAAGATTTCTTTTAATATTACTTAAGATACCTTAAATTTCATTTATACATTTTAGACCTTATTATACGTTTTTATACATTAAATATCATAAAGTTACATTAAGTTAAGTTTAGGAGGAAATTATTAATTTAAAAATTAGAAAAATAAAAGGCCTAAAGGCATAACTTTCCTTATTATTAAAATAGAAAACTACTAGCTGCAGCGTAAAAAGAAGAAATGCGCCTTACCTAGGCAAAGCAAGAGTTACCAGTTAAGGGGAATTTACTAGCAAGAATACCCTTTAAGATACACTTAGCTGCAGTATAATGCTTATTCTTCTCCTAAAAATTTAAAATTATTAGTATAGCTTAAAATATAAAAATAAGTTATAAGAAATACTTATAGAATTTTTAACTAGATGCTAGTTCTACTAGATATAATCTAGGAAAAAGAAGGCAGCTAGTAAAGCAGTAGTAAGGCTAATGTAACTTAAATTAGCTAAATAAAACTTAATATATTATTCTAGAATGCTTATATTAAGCAGTAGGAGCTATTAGAGTTATAACGCTTATAATATATAATACCTAGCTTAGCCTAATACTTACTAGTGCTCTAACTAGTAGTAGTATTATTAAGGTAGGCTAAGTATAGGACTTAGTATTACTTAGTATTATTATAAAAATCAAAATGTTAGATAGTAGCTTAAAATAAAGAAATAAAGTATAAAAGACTTACATTTTATTTATTACTATATAAGCAGTAGTAACTTATACCTTTTACTTAGCCTAATAAACCTAGAAGTAGGATAAAAGAGATAGTATATTAGCCTTACTAGATAATTATTAGCAATGCATTTTAATTATTTAAAGCTTATAATAATAAGTAACTTACTTAAAGGAGGCAGGCTTAAAGAGAGAAGATTTACTACTTTAAGTTAGCTAATAAGCCTTAAATAAGCATTTTAAAGTGTAAAAGTATATATAATATAGTAGTAATAGTAAGGAGAATGCTATAAAAACTTTAAAGATATATATTAAGTTCTATAAAGATAATAATTAGTAAATGTACTGTAAAAGTATTAAATAAAGCTTAAAGAAAGAAAAGTATATACTAAATGTAATATTAATGCTTAAAGAAAAGAAAAGAGATTAAATTTTATAATAAAAAATAGCTTAAATATCTTAAGATTAAGAGGCCTATTATTTAAATTAATTAAGAGATCTATCTATTATTTATAAGACTTATCTATTATTAAAGCACTATAATAGTTAAATTATTAATTAACTTATTAAAATGTAAGTAATAATTTAAACTATAATAAAAATGTAAAATAATAATAAGATATAACTTTAGATAACTTTTAGTATATTAGTAAGAGGAACCTAAAAATGGGAATTTAAGCAGTCAGAGGGTTACTGTATTTCCACTCTAGGGGGGTATATTAAACTAGTAATATTATGTAATTAAGTTAGATTAAGCCATTATGTAAGGGGTTTAGCTTAAATAAGCCTTAGAGATAGATTAAGCTGATTACATAACTGAAGGAAGACTAAAAGAGGGGTAACTAGATACCAGAAGCAAGAAGTCAATCAATGAACAGAACAATCACAAAAATTGGGTTTAACATTACCCCTCTCTTATCCCAGATTTCACAGTATACCATCCCCCTCATCTTTACAGCAGCTCAGTCTTCTCCAGTACCCTTTTAGCCTGCCCTTAGATAGCCTTAAGCTACTCAATATATAAGCTGCCTTAAATAGCTATAATAAAGTTACTTTTATTAATAGTTAGATCTATCCCTTTAAGTAACTTCCCTTTAAGCTTATTAAGTTACTTTATCTTACTATTAAGAAAGCCTCTCTTAATTAACCTGTAGTAAGGCTATATAACCTTAAAGACCTTATAATTAAAGGCTACCTGCTTAATATAGCTAGTATTATTCTTATACTGCTAGGTTAATCTAATTTCTATAGCTATATTATGCAGGTTAATGTAATTATTTCTATTAATAAATAGGTTAATTATAGGGATTACTTCTTAGTAGCATCTTATCTAATATGCCCTATTATCTTAGGCTAGTTGCAGGCTTCTTTAGATAGGCATTATAATAGTGTAGCTGTAATGTTATTAGCGTCTGCAATTAGAAGGCAGGTTAGATGACTTACTGTTAAAGTATATTAGATAATTAAACTGTATGTTTAAAGTGGGTTGCAAGAGGAAGATCTAGCCTAGCTGAAGAGTAAGTAAGGCTTTCTAGCTAGCTTAAGTGTAGTTAGGTTTAGGCTATAATTAAGGCAGCTAACTTAATAATATTAACTTAATAAAGCTTTACTGCCTAGGAGGTAAGTAATATTTAAATTATAATAGACTTTAGAGATGCTTAGATACCTTTTAAGGCTAATATGTAAACTTAAAAAAAAAAATATAATATAAATAATATAAATACTTTAAATATATATTTAAATATCTTTATAAGAAAGAAAAGAAGTTTTATTTCCTTTAGTATAGAAGAATATAAAGAATTAATTTTAAGATTTTTAATTTTTAATAATTTACCTTTTAATATAGTTAATAGTCTTTCTTTTAAAAATCTTTTAAAATATATAAAAGATAATTTACTTATTATAAATAAAGATAATATAGTAAATTTTTTAAATTCTTTTTATATAATAGAATTTAATAAACTTAAAGCTATTTTAAATAATAATAATAGTAAATTCTCTTTAACTTTAAATAAGTAGAAATCTAGTAATAATAATAATTATTTAAAAATAACTATATATTTTTATAATAATAAATTTATATTAAAAAGTTACTTAATAGGCTTTAAGGTTTTAAATTCTTCTATTTCTTATAATAGTAATATTTTATTTACTTATTTTAATAATTTATTAAAAGACTATAATATAAAAAAAAAAATATTAGCTATTACTAGAAATAATGCCTTTACTATCTCTTCTTTAATAAATATAATTAAAGAGAATTATTATAATAAATATAATTTCCTATTTATACTAATAATATACTAATATTTAGCTAATTTTTATAATTATAAACTAGTTATATACTATATAGTATAATTAATTCTACTTTCTATTACTATTAATATTAATATTATAACTTTAAGTCTTTAACTTTAGGCGCTTAAACTTATATAAAACTTAATACATTTTCCTTCTAAAACCCTACAATTACCCCTCTCTTATCCATTTCGCGTTACAGCAGCTACAGTTTAGTCTTCTTTAGTACTTACTAGATCTAGTTCTAGATAGCCTTAAATTACTTATTATATATATTATTATAAAAAGTATTAATAAATATTAGCTTCTTATAGTATATATATTTTATAGCTTTAACCCAGTAATAACTAATAAATAGAATCTAGGTATTTTAATAAGCTATAAAAGTATTAATAATAAAGTCTCTAGCTAGATTAAAGTCTTAATAAACTTAATTAATAAGGTTACCTTTAGGCTATAGCATCTTAAGCAACTTTAATTATAATAAACATATTACCTAACTAGCTAAAGAGCTTTAAAAAGCCTAGCTAAATCTACAACTCCTTTATAACTTTAACCTTTTCTAATCTATTTATCTCTTAAAGATACTTATCTTAATAATTATAAAATTATTAAGAAACTAACTAAGCTTATATTATCTATAAGTTCTTTACCTTAACTGCTTTATTTAATTAAAAACACTAACCTTAATTATAGTTAAGATATTAAACCTAAATAACTAGTAACTAGTAACTATTAATTAACTAAATATATAAATATTACCTCTACTTAGCTATAATCTAGAAATTAGTAATAAGGAAATTGCAGACCTTATTAAAGGTATAACCTCTAGTGCTAAGACCTAGGTATAAAAGCTAGCAAGGAAGGCATCTGCAGTTACCTGCAATTATTAAATAAATATCTAATTACTTAACCTAATTATCTTTAAGTATAAGATACTCTACTACTTAAATCCTAATTCTAGCTCTATCTAAAGGTAATACTAAACTAAAATGCTATTCTTAAGGATTAAGTAATAATATACTAATACCTTAAATCTAATAATAAATAATTAGATTATTAACTTAAAAAGTAAGTATAGCCTATAGATTATAACTATTATTAATCTTATAACTATAATTTATATTAACCTTTAAGTAGGCTTTCTATAAGTAGTATTTAGAGTTTATATGCAATAGAATTGCCTAGAAAATTCTATAAAGTTAATTATATAAGATAAAAAAAATTCTATATATAAGAAAGAGTTTATACTTAAAAGTTAAAGAGTCCTTTAGTAGGTAAAATAAAGCTATAGTTAATTAAATAGAATTTGCCTAACTAAGCATATTTACTCTATAAAATGATAACTAATGTTAAGGCAATAAACAGTAGTATTAACAGTAATTCAATAAAGGATAGTATATATATATTCCTTTAAGTAATTTCCCTTTTAGCTTATTTAATTCTTTTAACTTCTTAATAAGAAAAGCCTTCTTAATAAAAGGGTCTTACCTATAGAGGCAGTATATAAGTAAAAGGATCTTATAATTAAAAGCTACTAGCTTTATATAGCTAGTATTATCTATTTTTTCTTAAATATATATAATTTCTATTACCTTATTATATAATTAATTATAGTTTTCTTTATTAATAATAGCTTAGTTAATCTTATATATTACATTGTAGCCTTCTATTAAATAAGGCTTACCAGGATTAGGCTTATTAGGATTAAACTGTAGGCTTCTTCTAAGCATCATGATAGTGTAGCTATAATATTGTTAGCGACTGCAATCAGAAGGTATAGAAGGCGGGTTAGATGACTTACTGCTGAAGCGTGTTAGATAATTAAAGTGTAGTATTATTTAAAGTAGGTTATAAGAGGAAGATCTAGCCTAGCTAAAGAGTAAGTAAGGCTTTTTAGTTAGCTTAAGTATAATTAAGTTTAAGCTATAATTAAGGTAATTAACTTAATAATATTAACTTAATAAAGCTTTATTACTTAGAAGGTAAATAATATTTAAATTATAATAAACTTTAAAGATACTTAAATACCTTTTAAGGCTAATATATAAACTTAAAAAAAAAAGAAAATAAATAAAATTAATATCTATTTATAGAAAGAAAGAATTCTATATAATATACTTATAATAGATTATTATAAAGCTAATAAAAATAAATTTTCTATTTTATATTTAATTTTTAAAGATTATTTAGCTATTCTAGCAACTTCTAGTCCTTTTAAATTTCAATTTAGTATAGCTAATAATATAATAACTAAAAATAGAAATAAATTAAATTCTAATATTATTAAAAAGTCTATTTTATTAAAAAGCTAGGATATAATTAAAGAAAAAGAAGAAATAGAAGAAAATATATATTTAAATACTTTAATAAATACAGATAATAACTTAGATATTTATAACTTAGATTAAATTAAATAATATTATAATTATAAGTTTTCTTTTTAATTAATATTTATTAATATATTTAAAATAATAAGCTTTTATTATATTTTTTTATTTTTATATAACTAAGCTATATCTTTAAAAATACTATATATTAAAAAAAAAGAATTTTACTTTTATATTAATTTTAAAATAGATCTTTATATAGATTTTTAATAAGATTTTTATATTATATTTTAAAAATTATCTTTATATTTATATTTCTTTTTATATTTATGTAACTCAGCTATATCTTTAGAAATACTATATATTAAAAAAAAGAATTTTACTTTTATATTATTATTAAAAAAAACCTTTATATAGATTTTTTTAAAAAAATTATTTTCTATTTTAAAAACTATTTTTATATTTAAATTCTTTATATATATATATAACTTAACTATATCTTTAAAAATATTATATATTAAAAGAAAGAAAATTTACTTTTATATTATTATTAAATTAAACCTTTATATAGATTTTTAATAAAATTATTATATTATATTTTAAAACTTAAATTTAAATTTATTTTTATTTTTATATAATTAAATTATATCTTTATAAAGATTATAAATATAAATATATAAATTTTAATTTTATATTATATAAAATTATATATTATATATATCTTTAAAAATAAACTTTTTATATATTTATTTTAAAAATAATATTTTAAATATATAATTTTTTTAAAAAATACTTTTTTTATATAGCTATATCTTTTTAATTTATTACTTAAAAAATTCTTTTTTTTTAACTTTATATAATAAATTATATTTTAATTTATAAAAAAAATTTACTTTATTAAATTACTGTTAATACTACTGTTTATTACCTTAGCATTAATTATTATTTTATAGGGCAAATATGCTTAGTTAGGTAAATTCTATTTAATTAACTATAGCTTCATTTTACCTGCTAAAGGACTCTTTAACTTTTAGGTATAAACTCTTTCTTATATATAGAATTTTTTTTATCTTATATAATTAACTTTATAGAATTTTCTAGGCAATTCTATTGCATATAAACTCTAAATACTACTTATAATATAGAAGCCTACTTATAGATTAGCAGTAACTATACCTGCAAGTGTAATAATGCTAGAGATCTAGAGGCTATACTTAGTTTTTAGCCTGCTAAGGTATAGATCTATTATATCTAGGGTACTTAGCCTTTATACCTCTCTATTAAGCTACCTTTTATAATAGAAGCTTCTAGTTAAGCAGCAGAGGAGCTTACACTTAAAGATAACTAGCTTTTATAACTAGTTATCTTTCTGCTAATTATAGCTAATTGCTAATAACTAACTAGCTTCCCTTTTTACTCTAATTCTTGCCTCTTAGTATATATTTATCTGTAAGGCAATAATATTACTATTATAGATGTTTTAGGGGTAGTTATAGCCAGTTAAGATAGGCTATAAGCATAATTAATTAATGCCTACTAGTTATATATTAAGTAAGTTTAATATCTTAATTATAATTAAGGTTAGTATTATTAATCTTATATTAGGGTAGAGAACTTACATCTAATAGAGGCTTAGTTAGTTTCTTAATAGTTCTGTAATTATTAAGATAAGTATTTTTAAGGATAGATAGATTAGGAAAGGTTAAAGTTATAGGGGAGTTATAGATCCTATTAGTTAGGCTTTTTAAAGCTCTTTAGCTAGTTAGGTAATGTATTTATTATAATTAGAGTTGCTTAAGATGCTATAGCCTAAAGGTAACCTTATTAATTAAGTTTATTAAGACTTTAGTCTAGCTAAAGACTTTATTATTAATACTTCTATAGCTTATTAAAATACCTAGGTCCTATTTATTAGTCGTTACTGGGTCAAAGCTATAAAAAATAAAAAAAATTTAAAAAAAATAAATCTTAATATCTTTTTAAAAATAGAAATTAGTATTACTATTAGTATTACTAATTTATTAATTTTATTACTAATTACTAATTACTAATTTACTAACTACTTTTTTTTTCTATTACTAATTACTAATACTAATTACTAATAGAAAAAAACCCTTAGTAATTACTAATTACTAATTACTATTACTAATTACTAACGATTTTGCAACCCTGTAGCAGCCCCAGTTGACCTGAACTTACATGGTTCGTTCGCTTGCGCTTACGCCTTGGACGACGTAACCCCTTGTCACCATGCACTAGAGCCAGTTGCTAACTAGAGGCTGGCGGCGGGTTCATTAACCTTTGAGCCCCTCCCCAGTCATGCATACGATCTTGTGATTGATTTTCTCCCCTATCGACAACGTCGAAAGCCGTTGTGGTCATTGCGTGAAGAACCATCCATATAGGTGGCCGATGTGAGACCAATTTATCAGGCAAGGCCCAAATCACTCGTTTAGAGGCCTGTCCTAGTCGATTGAATTGGTGAGCTTGGATGACAAGCGAAAGGAGCTCGAAACGATCAGGGCAACAGTTAATACAGTACGGAGCAGCCAGTCTATGCTGTCTGTGTGTTTTCCTATATCGACGATATGAGGGCGCAAGCTATTGGACTGCTCTCAGTCGCAACGCTTGTTCCTTCTATTGTCGGTGTTGCTGTACCTCGAGGTAAGCCTGCGAATTGTCCCATCAGTTCAAATTGTTGTGCATTTCCCTTGAAAGATGAAGGGATGGAAGAGAAGAATCGTGGCTAAATATTACCTTGCCTATCAGCCCCATCCGAACCTAACCAGCAAAACCCTCGGCGCTTTCCACTGAATGAAACGGCCATCGTGACTGCGACTGCCCCAGACGGCAGTACCACTCGCTCGTTATTGATAGCATCAACGCCAATTGCACAAGTGGAAGAGGGATTGTCCTGTCTTCCTGACAAAGCATCTTCTACAAAAGTTTACTTGTCAACAGCAGCAGAGACTAGTTCCGATGATTCTGTTTAGGAAGTGCCAATAACTTCACAGCTGGATCTTGTGGCCACTTCATCTCAGAGCACCCGATTTACTCTAGAAACTCATCTTCGATCTTTCTCGGAACCTTCAGCTTCACACTTCATCCAGACTGCTCCTAAATCTGCTGATCTGGCGAATGGTGACCCGTCAGATCACGATAGAGATTCAAGCTCTGTAACAAATCAAGCCGATATCCAGGCTTCGGCTCAGAGGAGACCACACCAGGGATTTGCACATTCTTTTACACAAGCCGCGCCCAACGATACCAAACTGAAAACACAGACATGCGGCCCCGGCTACGGGTCTCCCTGCGGATGGATTCCCTCAGTTACTTCGAAAGGAAATGGGACATACACACCTGGACCATGGACGTCTGGTACATTGACGCTGATAGCACCAACGTCAGTGCTACCGTGCACGACATTGCAGGATAACGAACCTTTCACCGAGTATTCCATCGTGTATACATCAACGATAACATTCTTTGGAAACCGCAGTGATTACACGCCGCCCTACCCTACTATCAGTACTCCCAACATTTGCGACCCAGAGGCTCCAAGCCCATCATTCTCAAAGATTGTTCCATCTCATGGCTCCGAGGAGTCTGGGACATTCCCATTGCCAGGCTCTGAATTAACTAAGGAGCCCCCTCAAGCTTGCTTACCGGGGAAATCTTGTACTTCAGAAAAGCCTCCTAGTTGGTCGAATCCGACAGCCGTTCCTGGAGTGCCAGGTTTAACTATGTCAAGCTCGAGAATGACTGTGACATTCATAACGACTGACAAGAACCCGGCGGTGGTATTCCCCACAGAACCGCCGCCGCACTTCGACCGACCGACTGGTGGAGGAGGTCTCCCTATGAGTAACAAACAACTGCCGCAGCCTTCCAAAGCGCCAGGCTCAAATCACCCAAATTCTTCCGGGGGGCACGGAAAGTCGAGTCCTCAGTCGGGTCCACAACCTGACGTGAAGCCGCGACCTTCGGCAGAATCTGGACCGAGGCCAACATCAGGACCGCAGCCAGAAACCGAGCCACAAGGAGGTCCACAGCCTCAGTCACAGCCTGACACCGAACCTGAACCTCCTAGGAAGTTTCTTGTGACTGCCAGAGGCCAAGAAGTCATTGTCAATGACAAGACCTTTTCCAGTCTCAGAGCAGATCAAACAACAACTGTCACTGTCGATTATGGAACATTCACAATCCGCCCAACAGAAGTGATTGGTGAAGGAGCAACAGTTAGGAAACCGCAGCCTGTCGGTACTGTGATTTCCGTTGTCAGCCCTACAAGTGCGACTATTGGAAAGATACCTGTTACAGTTTCGGGCACGGAAGCTATTGTGGGCGGCACGAAGCTCAAAATTCCTCTTATGGGCACGACCACAAGGCTTAAGGTTCCTGTCGTCGGATCAAATACTATTATGGAGGAACGACAAGTGTCCATTGCGCCTGGTAGAGTGGTGGTTGATGATGAAACACTCACATACCATGGGGTTGGTGGCCCTCAGACAGACGTGATCATTGAAGGTGGTGAGATGGTCACTGCAGTTGGAAAATCTGTGTTTGTCTTTCACTCTACGACTCTGATGTATGGATTTGGCACCCCCATGACAACGGAAACAATTGACGACGATACTGTCACTGTCGGACCAGAAGGTATTGTTGTTGATGGAACAACTCTAGGCGGGTCTGACGCGGAGCCCACTGACACTAAATATCGAATTGTTGGTGGAGCGACCATCACCAAAGTCAACCCTTCATACGCGATAATCGATGAAACGACCTTCACTGCCGGTCCTGGTGCCAAGAGCACGACAAGAGAGGCCGGTGGTGAAACCATCACGATCGGGCCCAGCGGCATCATCATTGGCACAATGACAATAAAGTACCCCTTCGGAGCTTCAACTGTAACCACCATCGAGGCGAAAGCAACAGCGTCTGACGAATTACCTGTTGCAACAGGAACCAGCAACAACAATGCCAAGGAGGATGGGAAGAGGAAGAAAGAGGATGACAGCGGTGCAATGTTACGACGGCCAGGTTTGGCAACAGGAATGACTGGGTTATGCATAGCGTTTGGCGTTTGGATTCTGTTTTGAACCTGGCATTGGACATGATTCGCCATATTAGGACCCTTCAGGAAACAGAGTGGCTTCTGGCTTTTGGTGTTGGCATGACAATAAGTAGCATTACATGAAAGATTTTGAAATATGGATGAGAAACACGATATACGAGTATCTGGTCTTTAATTTATGATAATTGACATGACAGACCCAAAGGTAGCATACATGCGAGTAATTACACATTGATCACGGTTCTGTAGCAGGTGACCCCAAACCTCCCCAAATGGATGCTAGAACGTCCAATTTAATGAGCATTATGGCTCATGAAACAGGACTAATTAGAATTCATTTCGATATATCATGAGCCACAACATCCAAGGTCACTATTATGCAAAGCCAATATCTATCTATCTGTAAGCTCGACACAATTCACGGCAGGCTTGGCGCCATTCTACAGGGATCAATCATAACACTCACGACCTATGAATTACTGGAGTCCTGGCTAATTCTTTGTACGCAACCAGCACAGGGCCAGTTTTAGATATATAAAAATTCTCTCCATGAATCGCGGTTTAATTTTCCTGTGTATCCTGTTAGATAGAATATCTGAGAAAACACAAGAAATCGGCAGTTTCAGACTCTATCTTCACTCCTTTGTGGGGAAATCTGAGTGGCTGAAAGCTGAAATACACTTGTCATGGAAAATGACAAGCCAATCAAAGGCTGGCAGAAAATCAGATCCGGCAGAGCCAATTCAAAAGACTGACTGATCAAGCTTAGGAAGTCCTAGGAGAATAGTCCAGGACTGTTGAGGTAATAAATTTATCTTGCGATCTTTATTTGGTTTCGAGGATTTCAGAAATTTGCTACCATGATATGAAAACCCAATTTCCGTAGGGTAGGTAGACATTGCATCTTTCCTTAGCAGCCAACCTAGACCGGAATCATTGCCTCACCCATACATGTACGAAAACAGCAATACTGACTTACACACCGATGAAGAGATTCCAATGTGTATTGAAAATTCTGTACCAACGAGTTAATAAGCCGGGGGGGCGAACTTGCTGTGGCTCCATCGTGAACACCTTGATGACTCACAGCATTCAATGATAGTTTCACCAAGGGAGATGATATGACGAGGGGGAGGGGAATAAAAACTTTTAAAAAGATAATATATACGTTTTAATAACAGATTCTTAAATCATCTCGTACCTCATCGAACACGATGTCTTATAATACTCGTTTATTGGCTCATCAGTGCATTAATAGGTAGTGTCTTGCGCCGGCTTATCATCGGCAAAGTTCAGGATCGGAAACTCGACGCGCCGCGAGGCAAAAAAGGGAAACTTCATCTTGGAACGATCATCACCTCGACCAACACCTCATCTTCGCGACGAAACACCTTAACAGCGCACAAACAAGCTCCTCAACTGCTTCAACACCCTCGCCCCGGCATCCTAGACTGTGCAAATATCTTGTGCACGGTCAGCATCCTTCTCCCCCGAGTTCCACGCCTTCAGCTATATGCAACAAGAGCTTCTCGAGAATACAGAACATTTGATTCACCGAGACAACCCCTATAAAACCTCGATCTCCCAGCATGGCCCCCTTCACCATGACCCGCGTGGCCTTCTCCGAGTTTCTTCCGGAGACTCAAGTGGCACTGAACCGGGCTCTGCACCGGCACTCCGCCGTGCCTCCGGTCATGACGTCGATGCCGACCTACTCGATGAGGAGCTACGTCGACTGAGTTTGGGTCATCGCTCGACTGTTCGACCTTCAGCTCCTGGCCAGCGCATCTCTGAGTATGAAAATGCAATGACACCGCCTACTCCAAAGAAGGCATTGGGCTTCAAGGTTATCAAGCGCTCCGAAACCCCCTCTGATGGTGCGCAGCTTGAAGACTTCCCAAACGGTGCGTCATACTATTGAACCTGATATTTTCCTACAGTATCCTAACTCGAGCTCACTTCAGAGATCTTGACACATATCCTTTCGCATCTTCACTCCAACTCGCACGCCGCAATCGCTCTCGTCTCCAAACGCTTTTATGCCCTCATTACCAGTTCCCATGCTTGGCGCATGGCCTTCCTACGATTCTTCCCCGGTCATGAAGCACTCGAGATCAAGAAAAATGTGGACATGTGGGCTCACAGCTCGCACGACCTGATACAGTCTGAGTCTCGTTACTTCACTCGTCTTACCCCCATGGCGTCATGGAGAAAGGAATACCTTCTGCGCACCCGCTTGATCAGAAGTCTGGCTCGTGGCAAACCAGGCGCATCATTTGCCTCTGGAGGTATTGGCGCATCTGTTCGTACCGGGAAGAAAACCAGCGCTGTGTTGACGTACAACTCCAAGCTGCCATGGGCTGTCACGAATATTCACGCTGTCTTCACAAACGGAAAGAAACCACCAAAAGCTATACACGGAGCTGCCGATCTGGGAGTAGCTTCTGTCAGTGATCCTA
The DNA here is from genome assembly GCA_013183765.1 of Fusarium xylarioides. Classification (NCBI taxonomy): domain Eukaryota; kingdom Fungi; phylum Ascomycota; class Sordariomycetes; order Hypocreales; family Nectriaceae; genus Fusarium; species Fusarium xylarioides. Next base: position 5,045 of record SRZU01000308.1, on the reverse strand, counting down.
CCAACGGAAGGATTGAGAAATGGGGATTCGTTGATCCTTTCAGCTCAATGCAACTCGATGAGGTGTTCCCCAACCTTGTTCCCTTTGGTTTGGGGGAGGGTCCCGCAGCAACTCCCAATGTCCTCGATGTTAGCCAGCCATATGGCGTTGTGGCAGGTGAAGGATTTCCGGGCGGCCGTCCCTACTACCGTCCTGTCAATGAGAACCGTGGGCGATATCTTGGTGCGGATTCTGGTGTCGTCGACACCTACCCTGACATCCCTAAGATACCCGAAATGTCCGAAGCAATCTGCAGTGTATGGTTGGCCAAATCGTCGAATGTGCCAACAAATACGCAGTCAATGATTGGGATGCTGACTGGCTCTACCCTTGGTGTCATCACTTCATACGCCCTGGGAACCGACTCTGGGCCGCAGCGATACCAAGCTGGAGAAGTTACTGCGCGTTGGGTGCTTAGTCCTGGCGTTCCAATTATCTCTCTCAAGGTTGACGACAACTATAGCCAGAAGCGCAAGTCTTCGGCCAGGGTATGGATAGTTGCGCTCAATGCTCTGGGCGAGGTGTTCTACCTGACTGAAACACCTACTGCACAAAACGCAACTAAGAGCGAAGATATTACCAAAAACGCTTGGTTCGCTGGACGCTCAGTTTACTGGCATCTGCTGGACTCCACTCGACGCGTTGCTCGACCAGATGATTCGGACAAGAACGCCATCAAAGGCGCATACTCGCCTCGGTCGCCTTCCAATCATATGAACCTAAGTAAGAGTCAGTTGGCTGCTGAAGCACGAGAAATTGAAAAGTTCTTGCGCCAAAAGCCTGCACACTTCCGAAGGGTCTGCGAAGGATGGGATATGCAGCGCAAGCTGGAGGTCGATTTCGCTAATGACGACGGCCATGGTGCTGGTGAAAACATATTTGTCATCGACTGTGGACTAGCCGAAAAACGCCCTGCACATATCCAGCGATACACTCGATCTCTAGTTCCTCAAGATGCACAATCGTCATCAGTCGTGTTGGCTCCCATGCCTCCTGATGTCTCTATCAGCGTCCAGCCGTCACTGTTCGGGACTACTGCGGCAGAGGTATCACAGGGACTCGATGGGAAGATATCTCCATCCGTCATATCTACTTCATTGTCATCACTGGATGTCATGTCCCATCTGCATGAGTGGGAGAGTTGTTCCTTCAGGCTGAAGAGTCAAAGTCATGCAGTGATCACTAGTGCCTCAATGGATCAATCTAGCACATCAGTCCTGACACTCAGTGAAGATCCTCTTCACTCGGCCGAGGAAGAGATTCCAGGCCGCAGATCTCGATTGCTTGCTGTCGGCACAGACGACGGGGCTGTACTTGTCTGGAACGCTCGTGAGGATGCTAAGGCTACGGGCATCAGTCCGGTGCGACAAATCCAGACTGACTCCCCAGAAGTGTCATGCGTGGCACTCTCGGCTATGTATGTTGTCCATGGCGGCAGCGATGGACTGGTGCAAGCATGGGACCCCTTGGCATCAACATTGGATCCCGTTCGAACTCTCAACGCAAGGTCAAATGGACGAGTGCCTCGACACATGGTCACGATGAACCCAACTCTTGATGAGTCGACTTACTCAGCAGTTGGTGCGATTTATCTTGACCCTGATCCAACCGTCCTTCGTGGAGTCGTTTCATTTGGTGCTTTTCTGAGATACTGGGCGTATAGCTCTGCTAGTCACGCTTCAGGACGCAAGCGCCGGCTTAGACACTCTGATGTTCATGGTCGTCTGGCCAGTCGTCGTCAAGGCGGTGCAGTCATTGATTTTATCGCTGCTGAGGAGGCTGAAATCAAGAGGGAGAACGAGCAAAAGGCCCGAGAGCAGAACCGCCTGCGCAATCGCTTTGGTGTCGGCGCGCTCGGCGACCTGACTGAAGAGGAGGCGTTGCGGTATGCGCAGATGGTCTCCGAGGAAGCCTTCCTTTTCGAGGAACAACGTCGGACAAGCGACTCCGCTGCCGATGCCAGCCTGGATACTGCTTCGACGTTCAGTGAGACCACTACTGTTGATACTGTCACCCCTGAGCCAAGTGTCTCGGACATGATAACTCCTCCCTCTGCCTCCACAGATAAGGTTGAGTTAGCGCCTATTGAGGACGAGTATGAACAACAGATTCAACAGGCAATCCGCCTTTCTCTGATGGAAGGTGTCAATGATAACCCCCCATCACCCCAAGCAGCGAGCTCCGGGGATTACGAATTCTCCCTGACATACAAACCCAAGTCTGGCAGGAAGAACAAGACATCTGGAACTGTGTCGCCTGGATTTTTCAAGGCGGGGTCGTCAAACAATATCGAGTCTAGGGACTATGACCTTGAACTGGCTCTGAAGCTGAGCATGGAGGAGCAGGGTCTGTCAGCGTTTGGCGCATCGTCGGACGTTCAACGCGATGAGTTCCCAGCGCTGGAAACTGAGGGCGTCGGTAAAGGGAAAGGGGTACAGAGGTGGTAATTTAGTGCATCTGCTGCATTGTGTGCCTCGTTGTTCACAGCTTTACATTCAATGCCATGGGTCAACACGGTGCGTGTTGGTGCTATTGGCTTATCTCTTACATAATTGAACTCTTTATCGGCCTCTGTCCTTTCCCGCCTGAGCTCAGTTCGTTTTCTGAACGAGTCAACATCGTGATGATCATGAACCGTTCTGGCGAAATGGCTGGTATCTGCTCAGAGATCTGCTAATTCGAGGTGATCCTCAAGAGAAGTATTGCCCATTTTCCAGTAAACCATAATGCCAAAAGCACTTATCGCATATGTGTAATATGAATGTGTCCAGGCTGGAACGTGGCTTAGAGGTATTGGTATAGTATTCCTTAGTATTGCAATTACTATATCCCACGAATAAGCTTCAGCCTGGACACATTCATATTTAAATTCATGATTTTGAAGGAACTTCTGTTTGGTCTATACCAATTTGTTAGCGTATTTTGCTAAGAAGTCGCTATCGCTAGTCAGACTTGACCTGTGGGTGAGAATGAAACGGTTGAAAGTGTTTTTTGATTAGAATAGCTCATCCATTCTTGAGAGTCACTGAAATGTATCTAATGATACTGAACGTATAGTATCAGCTCTTAGGACAGCGGAAGGTGTAGGGTAATACTCTGAAGCCACTGTTGATACTACTGTTTGTTGCCTTGGCATCAGTCATCATTTCACGGGGCGAATGTGCTTAGTTAGGCGAATTCTATTCAATTGACTACAGCTTCGTTTTGCCCGCTGAAGGACTCTTTGACTTTTAGTCGTAAACTCTTTCTTACGCATAGAATTTTTTTTCATCCTACACAATTAACTTTGCAGAATTTTCCAGGCAATTCCATCACGCATGAACTCCAAACGCCACTCATGGAAAGTCTTTGGTTACAGTCTATTGATAGACTGATCGCGTTTTATGCCAGCTATCCTGTTTAATTGAACTTATTACTGACAGTTTCATTTAGCCCGCCTGAAGGTTGGCGTGGATCACGGTCACGAGATTGATGATAGTCATGATCCATGGGCTGTACTCGCTCCTTAGGTTGATGATCCAATTATCTATTATTAGACCTGAGGTATCAGCATATCACCGCTTAATCCTTAGGAATAGCATCTTAGTTTAGTACTACCTTTAGATAGGGTCAGAATTAGGGTTTAGGCGGCAGAGCATCTTATACTTAAAGATAATTAGGTTAAGTAACTAGGTATCTATCTAATAATTGCAGGTAACTGCAGATGCCTTCCTTACTAGCTTTTATACCTAGGTCTTAGTGCTAAGGGTTATACCTTTAGGCCCTGATCAGTATCCAACATAACATGTTAGGTAGGTCAAATGAGGGTACTTATTTTTCACTGCATAAAGTGCTTATACCTCTAGAATCCCTATTCTAAGAGTAATATAGTGTAAATCTTGTTAAATTAGTTAATCTAGGCAGGCTTATTGCTAACTAATCTGCTAGATCCTTTTCTAGGAAGCTAATATTAGCCTTATAATAATTTAACTACTTTTTACTATAAAAAATATATATTTATAAGAATTATAATAACTATATTATTATTACTAAAGACTTTAATCTTAAGACTTATAGCTAGCTTATAAATTATAATTAAGGCTATTATAAATAGCTAAGCTGCTAAAGAAGACCCTTTTATTAATAATAATAATTTGCTTTTACTAAGTATAATGCTAAGTATAATACTGCTATTAGCCTTAAGGCAAAAGACCTTATAATAAGTACTGCTTCTATTACTAATAAAGAAGAAGAAGCTATAATTAAGATAAAATAATAATTAAATATAAATACTACTAGAGCTATACTATAAGGCTTAAAATAGAGATAATTTAGGTAGTAAAAAGTCTATAAATATAAGGTAAGTATATATAAATATTACCTCTAGGCTATTAAAAGAGTTTCTAGCTATTAGCTTTAATTATATAAAGATTAGTAAAAAGGTTAATAACTTACTAAAGATTTAAAAAGTATTTTTTATAATTAATAGTAATAATAGTATATTATATAATTATAATATTAATGCTATTTTTATAAGTAATAAGCTTTAAGAATACTTTATTAATAAATATATTATATTAGCTAAGCATCTTAAACTTAATAATCTGCAATTTTATTAGCTTTATAAGTAAGCCTTTAAAAGTAAGAAGAAGGTTAAGCTTACTGCTATTAAGGCTATAGATATAAAGAGGTTATTAGCCTTAACTATAATTAAGATTTTAAGTAATAATAAAGATAAAGATAATAAGGAAGATAAAGATAAAGAAGTAACTATTCTTAGTAGCTATATAGCAATAAGTATACTAAGGCTGCCTTCTAGTTAAGCTACTATAATAGAATTAGCATAAAAATAGAAGTATAATGCTTCTATTACTTTATTATAGTAAATGCTACTGCTACTAATAAAGAGGTAATATAAGAATATTCTTAAAGGTTATAGTTAATTAGGAAATATTAGTAAAACCTTAACTGCTATACTTATTACTTATTAGATTTACTATATAGTTAAAGCTATAGATATAGAAGCT
>SRZU01000307.1:0-20908 GCA_013183765.1 Fusarium xylarioides | reverse complement strand
GGCGGCGGGGGGGGGGGGGGGGGGGGGGGGGTCGGCCTACTATGAAATGACTTTTAAGCCACTGAGCCCTATAGTCTTCCGTATTGTAAGGCGCACGGATTCAGGATTGCGACCAGATGTGCCAGGTGGTATGCTGCCTGATCTCTGTTTATGATACTCTGATATATCTGATGGCTGAAGCTTACATCGCGAGCCCTACTAGATATACCAGGACCTGACCAAAATTTCTGGACATCTGCAACATCTCAAACTTTGTGATCATCTTTAGGCCACATCACCGGGACAATTGACAAAGAACTAGTACCTAGATACAGAGAGCCTAGATAAAGAAGTAGGTATTTATAAAAGTTTCACAATGAGTTTGTGACGAGATAACTGTTGAAGATCGATTGAGCTCTTACTCTTTCAATTAGCCAGGCATTTTGGTAAAGTGGATAAGTTGGTAAGCCAAATATATTACTTGCAGCTGAGACTTGTGGCTGAGAGCTTAAATCAGCAGATTGAACTTAGCACCCCCAAAGCTACTCTCCCAATCTAGATCTGTTGTGTCCTTCGGATCTGAACATCTCTAATTTCTTCCCCTTGATCCGTGGCCCCCTTCTTTCGGCAGTTTTGGGGCGGCAACATTAGATGGTTGATAGGCTCGGCTTCGACCTTAGACTACCTGAGATAATTGCTTCAGCTTACTTCCACTTGCCTCTACAGGTTCTCGTAAACGGCAAGATGGAACATCGCGATCACAACGGGCGCTGTCCGTGAGCCGCCGGCGAATAAACAACAATACAAGCGAGGCACCATGCTGGAACCCCCCCCCCCCCCCCTCCCGCGATAGTAATCAACCCTAGGCAAATCTTGAGGTCGATCAACCCGCAAAGATTGAGCACGGGCCTGAAGGGAATATTGCAGCCGCAAAGTATTTCTAATTAAGTATCGCTTTTAGTTGGCGCAACGTCTTCTTAGGTGACCTGAAACCGATCTTCATATCTCCGATTGGCAAATGAGAGGGACACGTGTAATAGATGAATGAAAAATTGACAAACCCTGCAGGACCAGCTGTGCAAAGCCTTCGATCTTTTGCAGTTAAATGACATCATAGACAGTGTCGGGATCTGACAGCAGTAATTCCTCCCGATCACGGGAAAGGCCTGATCCCAGCGCAATGAGATTACCCGTTTGCTCCAGCCGACGGGTATCCAAGAAGCTACGAATCGCGTGCCTTTATAAGGGCCACAGAGGCTAATAGCATCGACGTTTTGGTGTACATCGCGCCTGTCATGGCAGTCCAGATGATAGGTCCTCTTGTCGTTACCATCTGGACTCATGCAAGTGGAATCAATGTGGATGAAAATAATCTTTCCAGGCAACGACAGACAACCATATCTGACTTTGGTCAAAGCGTAGCGACATTTGCCAGGCACCATTTCAGTTCTCCGTGCTGTCAGCCACAAGTTTCAGCTGCAGACAACACATGTTCATTGGTTGGCCTGTGATATCGATCTCCTGGATGAGACCAGCATCTACCCGTCTGTATGAGATGTAGTAGTAATCAAGAACCTCAGTTGTCCCGTAACAACTCAGGGACAGCTACAGAGACGCGTCAGGCTGGGACGTGACTGCGGCCTACCGAACTTGGGCGGCGGGGTCAGCCAGGGGCTGCCGTATGTATGTTTGAAATCAGGCTGCCTCATTTCCTCACCCGTCAGAGCTGAATCTCAGCACAAATGAGGGCTACGCACGGAGAGACAGAGAATACAGAAGCTCACTGGATCACAGAGAGCGAGAGAATAAGGGAAGCACCGTGGACAATAGGAGCCATGCTTTATCGGAAGGTATATCCCCAGCATTGCGAGAATCAAGAGGAGAGCTGAAGACAGTTGAATTAATTGAAGCTGGCCTATAGTGAGATCTGGTTGGAGTTCCCTCCCACACCTGTACACGGATGACGTGGGCGGCAGAGCAGGCTCCCCTCTGAGTCGCCGGCTCTATTGGTCAACGTGCACTGCTTCCCTGCTCATACGTCCCGATCCAAAGCAAACTGCATGAAGCCTGTAACATGAATTGCAGTTACCCAACCAACTGTAAATTTGCAATTTTGTGGCTGGCAGAATCTTTCAGCTCCCCCCCCTAGGGGAGGAAAGAAAACGGGACCTTAACCCTAAGTGACGAAAATATTTAGGTAAATTTAGGCTAGGCTTAGGGGACTCTTTCCTAAGTTTATTTCGACACCCCTATGTCAAGGTTTGGTGTTTTCTTGCCCCCTAAGGTCCCCTTAATGTCTACTGTCTGCTTACTGCTAAGCTCTTGTGTTTTGATCGACACTCTGAATTCATCTCTAGTCATTGCAAAGTAACTCCTCCACCATCAGCAGCGCCGTCAGGTTTTACATGCACAGAAAACCTAGAGCAAGCCATATCCCACTGTCGAAATAGCCGTCTCGCACTGGTTAGACGCGTCTAGACGCGCCGACTGCCCATTGCCTTGGGTGGGTGTCTTGCAATGATACGCATATGAGTCGGCTGGAGAAATTAACGGCTTATCAATAGGAGTAACTGTCATCTGTATCGCCAATACAGAGAAAATCCCGCATCTCACCTACGTTCTGACAAGAAGCCGACACAATCGCAAGACCAGAGCACAATAGTGCCGTGTCGTTCAGACATGAAGCTCAAGAGCTCTGAGCTGTACACTGTCGCCTGGATCACCGCCTTACCGATCGAACGAGCAGCGGCACTCGCGCTACTACACGAGAAACACAGTAAGCCTTGCGGATTCGTTCAACAAAAAGCCGACAGCAACTCGTACAGCTGGGGTCGAATCGGCGAGCACAACATCGTCATCACCTCACTCAAAGCAGGCGGCAAGGGTACCATATCTGCAGCAACCACGGTATCGGAACTGCTGTGTTCACTGCCTCATATTCGGATCGGATTGTTAGTTGGAATAGGAGGAGGCATCCCAAAGTCCGAGCATGGTCACCCGGATATTCGACTCGGTGATGTTGTTGTCAGCAACCCTCACGGAACCACTGGAGGGGTAGTTCAATATGACTTCGGAAAGGCAAAAGCAGAAGGCGTTTGGGAGCGGACTGGTTCTCTAAACGAGCCTCCTGCGGTACTACTGAATGCGCTAGATAACTTAAAAGCAACGCATCTTGCGACGCCACCCAAGACATTCGATTTGCTTCAACAAATGTGGGATGCGAACGACGGTTACATCAGAGAGGTAGATAACGACTATACCTACCAAGGTGAGAGAATGACTGGATTTACAAGTCAGGGTACACTCATGTTGGCGGTATCACTTGTTCTAAGTGTGATCCTGAAAAGGAGGTCAAGTGCAGGGTGGTAACCTGGGGTTAGGATATGTGGATGGACGGCCAGGGGTTTGCTATTCCTGATGTTCCTGAGTTGATCTAGTGTTCTGGCTGGATAAGCAAAGCTTATACAGAATAATAGGAATTAGTGAAGATGAGCAGACTGGTAGAGATACAGAATAGGACGGGTATTGAAGGACCTAGGTCGCCAGGGCGTCTGGGTTGAGTTTTTGTTTTTTTAGGTAGCAGAATCATCCAAAGGCATGCAGGGCATGCTTATCATTCTATAATCCTGGTCCTTACCTCATGAGAATTGCAACTAACACTGACATTGTTCAGGTGACCAACAGCAATCAGATAAGGTGTTTAGTTGAGTTCAGGGAAACATTACGCGTCGGTCTGATGCCACGTGATAACTCCGTGTCCCGGGAAGTGGGGGCAGCCCGAATAGTGGATGAGTGACCTTATCACCGGCGGTAAAGTTAGACTATAGCACAATAAGTCAACATGCTCTCCTTTCATCGTGAAGCTGTCAACGAAAGGACTCGACACAAAGTGAGTTTGTGCTGACAAATTGCAACTGAACAACAACTGCCGAACATCCATCGTCACTGATCCTGCTGTTCTTGGCGCAAGGGCTGTGCTTACAATCCCTGTCCCCAACACCTGTCAAAAACTTGGCACAGCTTGAGGATCTGCCCCAAAAGGTGCAGGGCTTTTCTATTTCGGGAATTCGATGTAACGGTAAGACTGGGGCTCATTTCCCCTTAATTCTCGTCTGTTTTTTTTCCGTGGTTCCCTCAGGTGCGGGCGTTGGGTCGTGAGTTGGGAATAGCTTCAAACCTCGACAGAGGTAGAGTTTGGTATCATCTCTAGAATTAATTAAACTACATCCTATTCATCATTAGGCATTCCTGCCATCCTCAAACATCACAATTTGAGTTGTTCAGTTGTCTAGCTCTGCGTATGCGTACCAATCGTCCTTGAAACCCCAATTGCTCCCCTACCATCAAGTTAGCATCGGATCATTATAAAGCTGGATCAGAAAACTTGCCTGTGCCTTGGAATTATTCTTCAACCAGCAGTTCGCGTTTAAACCGTCTAGTTCGTCCTTCATGCGCTTCGAAAAGACAATGCTGGCGCACTTTACTCCGTTGCCGGTTTCGGCGTCCTTGTCGATCATGTTGCCGCAAGCTTCCATACAGTCTTCGATCGTATAGGCATATATAGGCGCGTAGTCGGCGACAATACCTCCTCCCTCGGCCGGGGTGCCTTGTGCTGCATTGACGCCGCACCACCACTTGAACTCGTAGCCTTTGTTGGTCTTGTACCGTGTCTCGTCTTTCTTGGAATCAGGGCAATCCAACTCCAGCAGGCTAACAGTATCAGCAGCTCTTGGCACATACGGAGCTGTGTCGTTGACTGATGTGCTGTTGTCGGACGTTGGGCATGAGGTCGCGGTTGGTTCTGCTGTCGCGGCGGGAGCGGTACCAGATGCTGAGTCTGCTGAGCAATCACTACTACTGATATGTCAATAGCTATCTATAATTGAGTAAGTTGCAATTTTAAACTTACGATTTATTTGCCAAAGCAGCGCCCAATCCTCCACCTACACCTGCGCCAACAACGATAGCCGTACATAGAGCGACAAGCGCAGCGAAAGTCCAAACTCCGAGCCCAAAAGGAATCCTTACTCCATCCGATGACGCCTGCTGAGGATGATGATAACCGGGAGGGATGTAGTAATTGCCGTTGTCGTAACCGGGAGCTACTTCTGGAGCTTTGGCGGCTTGTTCAGCGTCCGTGTTGACCTGGAGGCCTTCACTATCCGGAAGATGCTGTTGTTGACTCATTGCGCAACTCAAGTCGATAAAAAACCGCTAACGAAACAATAAATGAAAAGGAAGAACCAAGAGACAGGGAAAGGGAGCGGATCAGTCAGACAGGATTAAATGGGGGCGCAGCTTGGTGCCTTTATAACGACGATCCTTTTCGCTAAGCCTGGTTTCAAATTGGTATTACAGGCTACGATCTGTAAGCTGACCGCATCCAATCCGCAAATCATGGTGCATTTTGGCCCCCATGTTCTCGTTGTCGTAGCATGGCTCATGGCCTAATAATATCCCTGCGAAGCGAGTGGGTTAAAATCCTGTTGGAGTTTGGCCTGCGAATTTGGAGTAAAGCTTAGGATCTGGACAGGGGTAACAAGCTTTTTTAATCCATGAATCAGATGGCGTCTTGAACATCAGGTTTGGCGAGGTAAGAGGGATATCGTGGGCAAAATACGCGGTACTTGAGTTCTCAGCCCTGTATTGGGATCCATTTTAAGGTGCCGTCTTGGGTGACATTCAGAGGGGCATTTAGTGGCTCTAGCTTGTCGGGGTAGCATCGATACAACGCACACAGCGTGAATGGCATGAATTTTGTCTGGCGTCAAGGGCAGCAATTTCCTGTAGTCAGAAATAGCTGTGGAGTGTCCCAGTCTATTGTGTAAGTGTGTACTGCTGAGGCATCTTGCACACTAAGTTAGCAAGCCACACAATTTATTCTCCGATAAAGTCTTGTCGCCAATCATGGCGTTGTCTTACCCTGGACCTCCGAAGAATGTCTCATTTAACTAGTACATAATTGATTGGCCAACCTCGCCACCTACTCGGGTAACTACGACGAGTTGCTGTTGAAGGCTGCAACATAAATTTGTGACCTTTGACATTGCATCGACGTTTGGCACAGGAAGTTAATTTTGGGAGATTTACCTTTTGTTAAGGCTATGTGCATATTGCCTTCTGAAACTTGAAGTTAATTGGGACTTTTCAAAGTATTAGCTTAATATAATTTGTTAAGATGTTATAAGCTTTAAACACCAATCAATGGAGCCAGTCATGGTTGGGTCATATTTATGCAGCCTTGAGCTTAATCAGAATACGGTTTATTATTCCACCACGCCGACAAAACTCAGGTATTTAAACTCAGCATCATAGACATATAAATAGCTGTCTTTATCCAGCCCAGTACCATCTCAATTCTCAACAAACATATTCCTCTAACCCTCAACCTCAGAGATCAACACCGCCACCCGGATATCAAAACCCTCGACAAACAGAAAGCCCATAATGGTACATCCATCTCTTCAACAAAGAGTTCCCCTCCCGCGGGATGAGATTCTAATCCAGACTCGCGGTCTGATGGAAGCAGATCATCGCGTAGGGATCTATGAGAGGTCAGTGTTTCGGCCATTCATGTTATGCCCTTATCCTCCCAACACTTGTCCTGGCTGTAATGAAAAGCATACGGAGGACCTTAGTGTTCACCACGCTGAGGATTGCTGTAACAAGAGTGTGCCGATATACATTATTCCGGGTCAGGCGCGAATCATGCCGGGTCAGACGCGAATGCATTTCTTTCTTTGCAAAGCCTTACACAACTGGCTCTATCACAAATGGTACAGGCTATACCAAAGCGATATCGAGTATGGGCAATTTGTGGCCAAGTTCTTTATCCCTATCAATTTCCGCCCTGTTGATAGATCAACAACCTCACTGGTGAGCCTGATCAACGACCTCAATGCTAGAATTTGCAGCAAGGTGGCATCCATCCAGGACTATGTCCAGAAATGTCCTGTTGGACCGAGATATAGCAGCAAACAAACATTTAGAGACCAGCGGTTCTACATCATGCAGCCGCTTTTCAAAGCGATGACGATCATTCTCCTAGCCGAGGAATTCGATGTTCGAATGGTCGATGTTGGGAAAATGCCAGCTCTTCTTACTATCACAGGCGAAGAACGCGGATTGAGTCGGCCACTATCTTTCGATTCTATCAAGCATGCAGTAGACAAGGTTATTTCCGAAACAACGGTCCAAGTACGTTTGAACGTGGCGATCGAATTCGTTATGGCTCAGCAAGAGCGAGAAGTCACATTTTTTGGCCCGCAACCCGACCCTGTCGAGGCAGCGAAAGAGCTGGAAAGTCGTACCCGCTGCTACATGCAGGAGTTCCGAGAATTCGCGAATCAGCTGGGCTGGACCGGAGAACCTCTTCATGGCCCAAGTTCGACGTGGCTTGATCCTGCGGTTCACACAGAATGGCTCGGAGAGGGTGCAGATGCAGATGAGAGGCATAGAGGGGTGGAGGGTGATGGCAGATGGAAAATTCTTCTTGAGAATGCTGGGCTAAAGCTACGCCGAATTCAACGTCGACATAGCGTATCTTGATTGGCTTCTGTTACGCCTCGACTAGATAGTGGATTCTTTACTTTCAAGCTAAAGAATAAAACACGACCTGTCACTGTTCCAATAATTCTCGTTGATCACAAACCTCGATACAACCGACAGGCTCCAAATTCTGCGACAGCCAGAAAACCTTATTATGCTTCTATAGCAGCCAAGACCTATAGTAACTGACCCCGTATCCCGTTAGATGTCCATTTAAACGAATTTTCCGAGCTTCGTTTTTGAAAGCTTCATCAAGTGCCAGTGTGCTAAGATTAGTTCGTACCTCCAGAGTGTTGGCGCCAAAATCGAATCGCATCGGTAGAAAGCCGCGACTACTTCAAGCGATGCAAGAGCAGAAGCAGAAACTGTGGACAGAATTAAGAGAAACAGCAGCATCGTACACAAGCCCCTTAAAGCCAATTCACGAGTAACATAAAACGTATCTAGCGCAATCCACGTGACATTGCTATTACGAGTTGAGACACCCCAGGGCTCAATCGGGGAAACAGACACTGCAGCTACTCCGGAGTAAGGCATAGTATGGATCTTGGTCGGAAATTGATGACACACTCGCTTGTTGTCACGTCCCAAGCTTGTAAATTGCCGTGCGAGAAATAGAGACTGGTAGACCTCGCCTGACTCTGATTGGGATCAGGGGATAGTCTCGGAGTGAGATATGCAATAGTCGAACTGGTTCTTCCAGGCCTGGCGGAACGTTCAATATCGAATGGAGCGCATTTGACCAACTATACACGACTCTGAAGGGAAGGTCAAGCAATTTTGATGTTGCCATGGCGATAAGGGGTTAGCTAGGATAAGGATGCTGCCGACGATGCGGCAGGTTTGCTCGACAATCTGCCGACGCTCCTACCATTATACATCCATTGTAAACTGATGACGTGCCATGTAAACAGCCTCATAAAGCTGCCTACCGTAGCCTACCTAGATATTACAATCCAGCCTGAAGACCATCGAATTCATCTGCGCCGTTTCTGCTCATTTAGTCGAGCTTGTCTAACTGCCTGGAACATCTGTCTCTAACTGTCTTCTTTTCTTCTACTTTTCTCTACTCTACTCTGCTTTGCTCTTCTTCTGTTTAAACCTACCTCCTACTCTGCTCTCGTTCCGTTTCGAACACACCTCTGCCACTTCGTGTCGCACCATGGTTGCAACGGATAATGGAAAAGTTGACGGCCGAGAATTGGAGCCTGAGGAGATGATACCGATGGGCCGCGAGAGATATGCAAGAATTGAAGATGCAATCCATCAGCATAGAAAAGTTAACCATAGTCCCTACAAGCTACCGCCCAGCTTAGCCCCGTCCTACCACGCAACAGTTATTGATGCGACAAGGCTTTCAGTACCATACAACAGCATCTTTGAAGGGCTAGAAAGGCACTCGGAGCCTGAAAATGGTTATATTCTGGTTGATGTTAATAGCACGACACCGAATCCAAGCGAGGTCCCCCCATATACAAACTATATTCACCAGAACGGCCGTGTTATTATGTGTTTACATAATTATAAGACGGATGACCTTACGGCGAAAGAGGGCGCACTGAAATGGACCGATATAATGGCTGCCAGCTGCGTGGCGGCTATGAGCATATCTGGTCGTCCTGCTAATATGGACGGTATAACCTCCATTTGGAGGATCAGCGTCAAGAATACACAAACGGAGAAGATAATCAACAAGCTAAGAGATATATACAGGCCAACCGGTGACTACTTTGAGATCACCCCCGCTGCAGACGATCTGTTTTTTGCTTTGTTGGAATCAGATCATGGAAGAGCAGTAGCTGGTTTACTGAGAGAATACCCCTGGATGTTTGGCTTCAAAACCATCACCTCGGCCACCGTATTCCTGTCTAAGGGAGACGAGTTCCCAAGTCTTTACTGGAGACTGGAACCTGTGGCTGAGAGGCCACTTCCTGAGCTCGGGAGCTCCCCATCCAAAAAGCAGGCTAGGAAGCATAAGAAGATGCTGTCTAGAGCATCGATTGATTCCAGCACCTGAAGCTGGAACACCTATCCTATTCTGTATCCTTACCAGTCTGCTTATCTTTACTAATTCCTATCATTCTATGTAAGCTTTACTTACCTAGCTAGAATACTAAATTAACTCAGGAATATCAGGAATAGCAAAGCCCTGGCTATCCATCCACATATCCTCAAAATCTCCCGGAACCTTCCACGCCAGAACAAAAAGCCCCTTAGTCACAGACTTGCGAAAGTTGGACTTGTTGGGCTCGCATACTTCCACCATCTCCTCCTCACCGGGACCGGAAACAACACGCTGGTCCCAATGATCCAGCAACTTGGGTAAGTCTGTCACACGGACAAGGACCACCTTCATCTCACGCTCGGGCTTGGGTCTGGGCACCGTATACTCCACTGCATCAGCAGAAGAATGCATCTGCAGGAGAGAATGGACGGCACTCGAGGGGTTGTTAGCTCCAACAATGGCCCAGCGGAGAAAGCTGCGCAGGATTGTATTCTCACAATCGGCGATGAAGCGAAGGACGTTCGACTCGTGGGTAAAGAATTTCTTAGGATGGTCTGCTGGTAGGAGATCCCGGATCTCCTTCTGAAGAAACATCAAATAGCACTGTGCGAGAGCCACGGGCAGAGTACGCCAGTCTGAGATATCATCTTCGTCCCACCAACCCAGCAACACGAATACACCTCCACCGTCTTCGTACAGCTCGTCCAGCATATCCCTCTGGGCCACGGAGTAGTCAGAGTCACCCATCTCAAGAAAGCTTTGTTTGGCCTCGGCCAAATCCTTTGACAACGAATCCAGCATCTCAATACCACATCGGACATCATCGATGGAATTCATCCTTGATAGTGTCGTACAGGAGATAGTATATATGGATACGTGTCCGAATGATGTGTCTTTGGTGAGAGTCGTCACTTGCAAAGTGAAGTTGCTTATTGTGTATGAGTTTCGTTACATTCAGCCGAGGTGGTGATGCAAAGAAGCTTGATAGAAATGTATTTATGCAAAATGCTTCGCCTTCTTATATTCTTTCTATATAAAGTCAGTTGCATCATCCGCAGGGCACTACACGCCAAAGAATCGTGTTGGTACTGAGACTGATTCACGTTGTGTTGCGGGGTCGCCGAAAAGAAGCCAAGTGGTAATGAATCAAGGCGCTGGCTATGCTTGGAGACCAAATCAGCATCAGTAATAATTTGTTCATTCAAAGATCCTTTATGCGTCCTTTGAGTTCGAATAGCTACCTGTTGGTCGCTGATAATTGCTAACAAAGACTTCAAATATGCTAATAAACTTACCACAAATTTGCTCATTTGATGATTTGTTGCCGTGCTTTCAAGCTGGGCGGTCACTAGTGGGTAGATGTGCCTTAGGAGGAGAGCTAGCATTGAACGGCTGGCAAGAGAACTACTTGGAATGTATTTCTACCTTTGTTCTATGAATGGAGTGAAAGACGAGGCCAGTTTTATTGTCTCTTTATGGGGAAAGCACAACTGTTTCTTTCATGAGCACTGAGAAAACGGCGAACCCACGACTCCCTCATGTCTTGTCATGAGTGAAACGTGAATCTCGGATGTTTTGCATTATATATCAATCATTTCAGGCATGACCGTGACGAAAGCCTAATAGAGTGTTGTTTTCTGGACTGGTGGTCCAACGTTTACCCTTATGGCCAGCAATTATTTGCCTCTCGTTGCAGCAATCATCGGCGGGGTGGACAATACGCTCTGGAAATGACAAATGGGTTTGTCAGGATATGTCTTTGACAAAGGACATTGTTGGCGCCCGCGTCTTTCGAGGGCATTTCTTTCTGGCCGAGACCTTGGACGAGGATATCATGCCGTAGCAGTAAACGAACCCTTTGTCCTCGGGATGAATAGACCTACGTCATGAGATTTCTGTCTGCCAACAAGTTTGATGAGCCACAGGTCTAGACTACAGACATCACATCTAGCTCACCATCTAAGTTTCTCATAAAACAGGCCAGGTTTAGGATGAATATAGGCCATTGACCCTAAGCCTCGGCCAAGATAGTCTAACTTTAGACTGGGTGGAACTAATGGCATGAAAGGACTCTCTCTTGTCACTTGGACTATCTCGTGCTTCACGTCCTTAGTCAAGTCCGGACTGAAGCTCGACCTTCCACACCTTCTTTTCCAAATACTCCATCTGCTCAGTTCGATACGTGTCATTTTCAACATGAACCACAGAAGAATCATCAATATGAAAGACCATATTCTTCCCTTCATCCCACTCATACTCAGGCCACTGAACATCCCCCATACCTTCAAAGTTGGGGTTCATCTTGCTCGCAAAGCTAATCCACATTCTTGACATCTTGACAGCCACCTCGTCAAACGACCCAGGTCTCGGCTCCGTTGCGTTCAACTGAGCTAATCTTTCATAATTGCGGAACACAAATGGGATATCAACCGAGTGTCCAGCTCCTTGGACTGCTGGGCGATCACCTCATACAACGTCGAAGTGATAACTGTACGCACTGGCATTACTCTTTGCCCATTTCCTGTTCCAGGCTCGTTTGGGTGCATGCATAGCTCGATCACCGCCAAAGGCTACCGCGCGCTTCCACTGCGATCCATACGACGCCGATGGGCCTGATGGGCGTCCTTCGAAAGTAGCTGGCAGACCGACACGTGGAATATCAGGGTACAGAGCCGAGATGGCTTCAATGGTAGCTTTGCTTGCGCCCTCTTTTCGCAGATATGCTTCCCACTCCTGTGTCGTGTTGATGCCACGTTGGGCAAAAAAGTCTCCATCGTCTGATGCGACTCCATTGATTATGGGCACTGGAACGAACTTATTATGACGAACGAGCTCTGAGCGACTATCACGAATGAAATCACCGTCAATAATATCGAGCCAAACTGGTAACGAGACATTGCCCACGATCTGAGCGAGTTCCAGTGACGGCACCTGTCGCAGACACTGCAGAGAACCCTTCGCAGAATCACAGCTGGTCCTCTTGAGAAGCGCCTTGTATCCCTTCTCAAATGTTGGCGCGTCCTTGTTCTCCACCTCTCCAAAGGCCGTGGGGAAGCCAGTACCACTCTCGAGAATAGCGGCTCTGAACAACCCATCGTCTCTACCTCCAAAGGCAGTCAATTGAGACGCAACACTTCGTGCTCCTCCACTCTGGCCCCAAATGGTGACCTTTTTGGGATCACCCCCGAACGCGGCGATGTTCTCTTGGACCCATTGCAGAGCAAGTCTTTGGTCGCGGAAGCCATTATTTCCAACGCCTGCGGCCTTGACAGCGGAACTCCAAAGGAAGCCCCACGCTCCGAGACGGTAGTTGATTGAGACGCCGATGATGGGTGAGCCTAATTTCACAGACTCGTCGATGATGTAGCTGAGGTTCGAAGAGGGATCACCGCTGTAGCCTCCGACAAGGCCGCCGCCATGAATCCAGACCAGGACAGGAAGCTTCTCCTTCGCAGCTGCAGACGGGCGAACGACATTCAGATGCAAACAATCGTCAGTGCCGCCTGAAAGAGGTCCAGAAGGATACCCGTACTGATAGCACTTGGACTGATACTCGGTCGCATTGCGCACTCCGTCCCAAGTTGAGTTCAAGGGCTGAGGGTGCCGAAAGCGCAGATCGTTCAGCGGCGCCTGAGCGTATCTCATACCAAGGAACAAGTCCTGGTCATACACAGAATTATGAGTTCCATAGTATGAACCATTCTTGAGTTCAACAACAGGACTGTTCCGTGGTACTGAAGCAGCGCCCACGGCAACCGCCAAAGCCAGAATAAGAGAAGAGCCCAACATCGTTGCCAAGTCTACACAAACTGCTGATCTCTCTCACGAGCCCAAGCAAGATATATATACTCTCCACTTCGAAGCACTTACACCACACTTACCATAAAAGCGGCCACCGGCACCGAGTACGGCCCTCGGCGCCGCGACCGAATATGGGGTCTCCCCCACACTCCGAACTCTGGGGTTGCGGGGAAGATCCCTGAATAGCTTCAAATTTCTGCAGCTCTAGCATGCTTTGGGACGAACTACCCGGGTGTACTTCGGCACTCAAGGGTAAATGACGGTTGTTGTGCCTTGGTTCGAGGGATCGGTGGGCCAGATGATGTGTTTGACAGCTAGCGAGATGGCTTGAGGTGGTATTGAGACGGGGAATCATTCGCCGATGGATATCTCGTGGCATGGAAGATGGATACTCGGCGAAGGTCTCTTCGGGTTATGCGAGAACAGTAAAAGGCTGCTAGGTGGCATAGATGAGGGTCAACGATGAATCTGAACGACGTGTAGTTGAACCATCTGATGAGAAAGATACTGATGAAGTCTGATGAGTATCCTATACAGAAACCAGCTTACCTATCTATAAACTCCAAAGCACACCAACAGCACCTCGCTGAACAAAATACAAACGATCGCCAACCATCCAATTGTCCCTCATCTCCTCTCCCTCAGCCCCTTCGTCCTCAGCGTAAACTTGGCATTCCCCTCCCCAAAAGGCAACGAAACCCCATCATCCAAACTCTCCCGCCCCTCGCCTTTATTATGTCCATTACTCTTAATAATCGCATCCCGTAACACATCGCCGTTCTGATTGACTTCGCTATCCGCACTGCCCCTCCGGCTCTCCGTAACACTACCTGAATCGCCGTCGAACTGCGCTGACATGGTGGACATGCGTCCTTTTATCCTCCCGGCCCACAGACCGCGAACCCCGCCCTTTTTGCGCTCTGGTACCTGGTCGCTGCCGGCGCTGCAGACGTAGAGCAAGTATTTGAGGTTGGGGAGGGTGTGCCGAATGTCGACGACGCGGAGACCTTGCGATGAGCAGAGAGCTTCGATGTCTTTGTTGAGGAGAAACCATGCGTATTCGAAGCGCCATTGACCCGCTGTTGAACCACCCCTGGGAAGGTAGAGTGGGAATTCTCGACGCGAGACTGTCCGGTCGGATAATTGGGAGATATAATCGCGCGCATATGATCTGGAGCCGAACCAGTCTAGAGGGTGCGGTAACGGATGCGCTAGATAGAACTGCAGGTGCTTCGTGAGCAGAGCGACAATCCCTAGACCAGCGGATAAGAGGTCCTCGGAGATATTTCTCGCAGTAGCCGCATCGTATATCGAGTTCGGTAGTGGTATGTTGCATATCTGGAACGAAAGAGGCGGCGCATTAGGAATCGGGGTAATCGGGAATATGTCCGAAAGGTCGGCGCAGATACGTCTTCGCTGTCCCCGAATCTGCTGCTGCGTCTGCTCAAGAAGCTCCTCCGAAGCAGTCAACTTCTCTCTACTACTCGCCATGTCCTTCTCCGCTTCATTCTGAAGCTCTCTACCCTTGACGATAGCTTCGCGCCTACTCCGTATAGACTCCTGCAAATCATCGCGCTTCTTTTGCGCCTGTTTATTCGACCGTCTTTGCGCTGTAACATATTTATCCGCCATCGAGACAGCTTCCCGCGCCATTTGCGAATTATCAGGCGGGCTTTCATCTAGTATACGGTTTATCTCTTCCATTAATCGCTGTTGTGTCTCTATCGCGTCTTCGATTGAACTCTCGAGGTTGGCTAGCTTTATGAGCGCATTGTATGACGATGTGGCTACTTGCGGCGCTTGCTTCGGCTCGGATATCTTGTTGGGGAAATCGAACGAGTATACGCCGTCTTCGAGGTGGAATATCAATGCGTTGGGCGGGAAGTTTCGGTCCATTAGAGTGCCTATGAAGTTGAGACGGCGCAGGTCGATTGTTTCTTCGAGGAGAAAGATCCATGATTCGGCTTTCGGTCGGCGCGCCCAGATTCGTAGGATCATGGAATGGCATCTTGAAATGGCTGATGCGCAAGTTTCGAGACTGAAGAATCTGAAGTTGAAGCTCTGTGAATAGTCAGACCCCGCTAGGTGTCGCAATGGACAGCTTTATTACCGTAGCTCGCTCTCGCACCTCGCTGATGTAGACAGGTTCAGCATCCGCGTCCACATGCAGCGAGTAAAACACATCCCCCACAGCCTCCTCATACAACGTCTCTAAATTCTTCTGCCGCGCCCCAAGGTTGGCATGCGCCAAGCTCAAACTCGTCCTACGCTTCTGCACCGGCCTGAGCGCATCCGGCCTAACACTACCCTTCCTCAAGCTCTCTGACGAACGCGACGGGTGCAATTGGCTCGATTCTTTGACTACTTGTAGCTTGCTGGTAGCTAAATCCGCATCGTCTGCTGTTCTAAGACTCGTGGGCGCGAAGGATAAATTGCGAAGCCAGATACCGCGAAGGTGACGAAGCTTGCGGTTCTGCGGGAGAAGACGGGGACGACGGGGTTCGGAGAGGGTCGACATTCTGGTAGTGGCATGCTGCGATTAGCAGCTTAGATTATTGGCGCTTATGACATTTGTGGAAGCTTTGAGGATAAATGTTTGGATGTGCGTGAAACGTCATCAGTTCCAAGGTGGGAGCTCGGAGCTTAGCTGGAATTGAGAGTCGCGATAGTTGCATACCCGCTTTAGTGACATCACGCCCGACTTAACCTGGACCTCCATTGACGGCAATTGTTCTTTGCCTGTCGAGAGCTCTTCTCGCAGTAAAATGCATTGTAATTCTTATGAATAGTCATACGTGATAATTCGTCACTCTCGCCATCATAGCAATGCGTATCTAGTTCCAGTCTAATGCACCCCGGATTTGCGAAAAAGTGAGACACCTGAGAAAAGGAAGCAAGGAAGTGAGGAAAACTTGGGAACTCTATCCCAAGTGACAAAAAGACCCAGGTAAAATGCGTATAATTTAGTATGGGCTTAGCCTGTCTTGGACTAGGTATTTTTGGTACCTTGATATAACAGCCGAAGTTTTCATGCTCGCTAGGTGGTGCCCATAAACACTATACCTTGAGCTTCAAATCTTCCAAATCCGCTGTCCCCAACAGATTGATCAATGGTAAAAACAACTTCTCCCCATTCTCTCCCGTAGCATGAATCTTCTTGAGATCGTCCCATGACTTCCAATACCAGCCCTCGCACTTCTGCGGTTCAAGGATCTAAAGTAGTCATGTCAGCTTATTACCCTGTACAACTTGCAAGGCAAACCGACCTGGGGTTCGTCACTCTCATTAACCATCTGGCAGGACACAAAAATTGTGATGTAGTGCTTCTTCTCTGTTTCAAATACATCGTTCGTAGTGGCGATATGCTGAAGAGCCTTGACCTTGAGGCCTGTTTCCTCGAGGGTTTCTCGCTCTGCGCACGCGAGAAAGCTCTCGCCATACTCGAGATGGCCACCTGGTAATTGAAGGGTGCCTTAGACTTTTAGCTTCCATTCAAATTCATATTGTTGCATAGTACTTACCGGCTCCGTGACTCCCTATTCGCTTTCCAGTGAGAAACTTGCCATCGCGGTTGTAGATGAGGGCGGCGACGCCAACACGGGGGTGAGGGGCTTCTGTAGACATTATAGTACGAGTCTAGGTATATAAAACAAAGGAGATATCGGTAACGAGTCCGCGTTATTGTTTATCGAAGAAAAGGCAAGGGTATGACTTCAGTTTTGTGCTGATTAGAAGAACGCCCAGCCAGGCGCAGTCACCCAGCTAAGCTGATGACTCATCGTGAAAGCGTACATTGTGTGGGTGAGATGTGCTACAGTGGCGGGCAGTGATGATACAACTGGAAAATTAGAGCATCATCGGAGGGAATGGGATGAATTTTACTGCATAGCCTTGTGCAAAAGAATGTCATTGTATTGCGCGCACCCTCGAAGTGTACCATGCACCAGCGTCTCAATGTACGAACCAACAACTCTTAGTGGACAACATTTGGGAACAGTACATGATCACGTCGCGACAATTATTGCTCTTGCAAAAGTGTATTGGATATACTTAGTAAACCGCCTTTTGAACGCCAATATAGTTCGTACGCTATGAAACAAAGATCTAATCATGTTTACTCGCTAACAATTCCTCATCAATTCATATCCACATCCCATAGTTCCCAACAATCCACCATAGTCTCAGCATGCAAAAGAGATGCGCAAAAGAGCAAACCAATTGAGCAAAACTTGTATCTTCCAAGATACACAAAGTGACGACCGTCGTCGCTGTCAATATACAGGTGCCTCGGTTGTATGAAGTTCCAATCGCCCCTTCGAGCCAGCGATCCGAGGCAGAAACAGAACATCTACGCCGCTCTCGCGGGTCCTGCGAAAAAGGTCTCGCCAAGCTCCTCAGACAGTCACGGGAAAGGCTGCGACGGCGCAAACAGTCCATACAGCGCATCCTGCGAGATATCCTTCTCCTGATCATTCAAGAAATCCAGCAAGCCCGGTGAGTGACCAAACGCCGGATCAAAATGATCCATGTGCGGGATATAATCCGATGCAGTAGCAGAAACGTAAGCACCCGTTGGCGTGGAAGTGTTGGTGTTATTAGGCGCAATAGCAGATGCAGCGGGGGCCATGGCTAGAGGGAAGAAGAAACTCTCATCGAGACCAGCAGGATGGGACTGTTCTGTACCAGTGGTACCGCTCTCCTTGATGCTGGTCTGGAACTCACGAACCATGTCTTGGAGAACGCTGAGGGGCTTCTTGAGACCAAAGTTGCATCCGACTTGGAGTTCGCTGAGACATGTCCAGAAGAAGGAGATGGGTTCTGTGAATTGACCTCGTTCATGGCGTTCTTGACGAAGGATGACGATGACGGCGGAGTAGACTGCGTATGATAGGAGGAAGGGCGCGCGACGGAGTGTGAAAGATTCGCGGTATCGACGGACGAGCTTCTGAATCATGAGAGCGCTTTGAATGCATGCTTCTTCACCGCGACGCTTGGCGGTCTCGTCGGTGTGGCGGCGAAGGTGACCTTCTTCGAGGAATGCGCGGTGTAGTAGAATGGTGAGAGCATGGAATGTCGTACTGAAGCATTTGGTTAGTATGTCGATCTTCACATGTTCAGCAGGGTAGACTCACTGTGGTGTGATTTGATGGGGTGGAGGCGTGATTGTGAGAGTATCGTCGGGGTCGAAGCATAAGTGGCTGGGAAGACTTGTCTGCCACTTCTCAAGCTCCCTCTCGATGGACTCCTTCTTGTTGAGAAGATACTCCGTTGTGTACTTGACACATTGGATGCCATACAGGTCATTGATTCTGGTTGAGATTTGCAATATCCTCACAAGACTGCTGAACGTGGAAACGGCGTGGGCGGGTTGTCGTCCATATGGCGGGGGAGCCGAAGCTGGCGACTTGGGATCAATATAAGGTTCCCATTCTTCGAGCTCTTCAAAAGTATCGAGGAGCTGAAGAGGGACTCTAGCTTGTGCAGATGCAAACATGCAGGGACGGCCAAGATACAACGCCTGAGTAGCATCGGTAGTGAAGGCAGCCCAGTAAAGACGCTTTCGCATCTCTTGCTCCAAGTCCGTACGTAGTACACGTTGCTCGTTGACACCGCCTGTGCTCTCGTAATCAGGACCCAGCATAAGATGGCATCCCAGATCGATTATCATGCGATGTGCTGTTCCTGACAGACTCCAACCTGCACTGGGTTTGCCTTGTGATACAAGCGATACGCTTGTAAGCAGCAGAGCAAGGGCAGAAGGAATACTGGGCTTGTCGAGTTCGTCTATCAAAAGTTCTCTGAATCGATCATAGAAGCGTCTTCCAACACTTTGAGGATCGTCGGGGTCGGCGCGGAGGGATGGGCGGTCGCTGTATAGGGAAGTCGAGTAGAAAATGGCGTTGAGAAGAAGCTTGTTCGCGAAAGGACCACCACCACTTGCAAGACTGTCCATAATCGCAGGTCGATAAGAAATAAGGTATGCATAATGTTGTCGATTAAAGTGTAAGTCGAGGAGATGCTTAGCAAGTTCTGGGTCTGTACCATCCAAGTCCATCAAGTCTCGTGGGTTACGGAACATGCGCGCCTCTCGCTGTCGTTGAAGCGCAGCGTTGCTTATAAGCCGAGCCTTCGAAGCTGATATAGCATCGTCGCCTTTTCGGGTCATTTTATTAATATTCTCTCGGTGCTGTGCGCGGGATGTCGGGTTCATGATACTGGCTAGACCATGAACCGCAGAGACATAGCCGTTCTCGTGGAAGACACCGGCTACTCGAGCCTCGCTTGGTGATAGACCGGTACCGTCACCATTACCGTCGTTGCTTATAGGACGAGGAACCAATTTCACGGGTGCGAGCTCTGTAGAATCGAGTTGTGTCTGTGTCGTTCGTGAGAGGATCGTATTGAAGCTATCGAGTCGAGGTTTCGTCTCATCCGTCGGAC
Source organism: Fusarium xylarioides (assembly GCA_013183765.1). Taxonomy (NCBI): domain Eukaryota; kingdom Fungi; phylum Ascomycota; class Sordariomycetes; order Hypocreales; family Nectriaceae; genus Fusarium; species Fusarium xylarioides. The sequence continues at coordinate 1,134 of SRZU01000307.1, read as the reverse complement.
CAACGCTGCTCCTCGGCGGCGAAGAAAGAAAACTAGCGCCCATTTCCTGCGCAGCAGTAGAAGCAGTCGGTGTGGGAAGCGGACTCGCGATAGCAGCAGTGGAAGCAAGGCGGCTCAGCCCGTGGGTAGTATAATCCTGCGAAGCGCGGGACGGATGGTCCGTATCCATTAGCTCGGCCGTCCAGGCAGACTGCATCTCGGACGTAAGGATGCCGGCGGCCTTCATGTGATCGAGCATAGCGGCGACTGTCGCCTCGAGGCTCTGCACGCGCGCGCGCGACGGTCGAGGTTCTCGGCGGGCATCGTGAGGGTATACGCAGGGAAGGCTGTTGGTGCTGCACTCCACGCACTGCGGGCGCGTGCCGTCGCAGCGGACTTTCTTCTGGCGACATGGCGTGCAGGTCTTGCAGAGAGCGCCGCCGGACGAAGGGCGCGAAGAACTCTTGGAGTCCTTGCCCGCTTGCCGCTTGACGATCTTGTTTGGACCCGTCATTGTCATTTTTGGCGGATTTCAGGGAAGATGGCGCAAAAAAAAGGAATTATCATGGAAAAAAAGAGAGAGACTGAGCGAAATGTTAGGTTCGTTCTCGGCTCAGGTGAGCGGCATCGGTGGCCGGGTGTTCGGTGAGTCGAGGGTGTTTCCGCGGGGAGCATCGGGCGATATTTCAAGGTCAACGGCCCACTACCTGTTAGCGCCGGACCACTAGAAGCAAGGCCCTGAAGCCGCTAGCCACAATCTTCCCCAGGTCCAGCCCGGATCCACCCGATCAAGTCCTCGGATGCGGTTAATACAGTCCGCAGGGGTTACAAATGTCATTTTCCGCATTTTGGCTTGTACCCCACCCCACCGCGGAATAGGTCAAAATGGCCTTATTGGCTCGTTTGAGGCTAGGTACCTATACTTAGTTTAACCTTTTTTTCCCACCTAAAACCAAGATTTTGATAGAATCGGTACTTCGCAGCCAACTTCCTCAACGAAATGACGTAAATTATGATGCAGCCGATTGAGGTCATCGCCACCACAACAAAGGCAGCTTTTTTCAACACAACACCACAACTACCTCAATTTTACAGCTTTTGATGCCGCGTTTTCGCCAAAATGACCGATTTTGAGATCCACGAAGATAACAGACC
>SRZU01000306.1:0-21348 GCA_013183765.1 Fusarium xylarioides | reverse complement strand
TTGATATTGGATAAGAGGAAAATAGAGTCTATTCTGCCTGGAAGGGAAAAAAGCTAATGTGTTATTTTTACCGAGACGCCGAGATCTATCTGACCGAGTGGCAGAAGTCGATGGCATCATCAATCAATCTGTCTTTTTGCCGCCGCCCACAAGACGAAGAAGAAAAACCAACAGACGGTAGCGTGCATTAGAGGGGGCGAGCTGCGTTTCAAAATTCTAGTCGTGCGTTGGTCACTGGTGTTGATGGCCTCGACCAGGTAGCGCTGACTGTTCCTCCTCCCTGGAAGACCGTTATAACTGGAGTCCGCCTAGGTACGACAACAGCACAGTATGAAAAATTCTCTCCACTAGAAGCGACTTACACGTGGAGGGCTGTTTTCTCTTTTAGTGCTATTGCCCAGGCGGGCCCTGCCGCTGAGACCACAAAATTTAGAAGCGGCGGCGCCGGTGTGGTGGTCATGAGCCAATAGGGGGACCAAACGCCAGGACGTTACAGGGGGCTTCTCTCTGGGGCCCTGGCTTGCAAGCGTTCCTGAGTGGCGGCGGCATTGAGACCACCTCCACTTAGCCTTAGCCATCCATTAGCTCCTAGGTTGTTTGCTGTCGTCCTTGTCCTCTGGGAATGAGATGCTCTCCCGATGGAGATGGATGAGCTTCAATCCCCATATCAGGCCAGGAGCGTCCCGTCCATCCTGTCCACTTTCTTTCTTTCCTCCTTCGTGATTCATTAATACCCAGGCCCCTCCCCCGTGCGTGCATCTCCTTCGTCTGGTCTCTTCCTATTCTCACTCTCGTTTGTGATAAACTGATTCCTACTGCTCTTGGTCTTTTCCTTTGAGCATTCTCTCTCTATTTCCTCACTCATCTTTCTGATCGAATTGAATTTCCCTTTACCCTTGCACGCCTGCTGGCAGGATACCATCTCTCTCATCTCTTGAATAAATCGACATCGAACGCGATAATTGGCATCATGGGCGACAGCTATTCTGCTACTTCTGGCCACACAGCCACCACGGCCGTCAACCGACCAACAATTGACACCAACACTGAGACCCAAGCGAAGCCTCAATCCCCTAACAATGACCCTGCGCGTCTTCAAAGCCTCGACACTTCCAATGAGAAGCGTCTGCACAGTCTCGAAATCCCCCTCGACAATGTTCGCTCTCCCCCTTCTCCCGCCGTGGGCGTCAACCCAGCTCTTTTCCGCAAGCAGACCTCCCTCGACATTGACGACTACTTCACCGGTCCTCGTGATCTTCAGAAGCACTCAAAATGGCCTCTTGTCATGCAGATGCACGGCTCTATCATGCCAAAGTTGATCATCCCCTTGGTTGCTATTGGCGCGTGGTCGACTGCCATTACACTCATCCACGACAAGGTCCATAACATTTCTGTTGACTCTGTCCTGCTCACCATTCTGGGTTTCGTCGTCGGTCTGAGTCTGTCGTTCCGATCCTCGACTGCGTACGAGCGTTACGCAGAAGGTCGCCGATACTGGGGTATGCTCACCATGGCTTCTCAGACACTGGGCCGTATCTTCTGGATTCACGCCAAGGATGTCCCAGACCAAGACCCTCGCGAGACTATCCTCAAGAAGATTGGTGCGATGAACCTTATTGTTGCTTTCTCAGTTTCTCTCAAGCATGCCCTTCGATTCGAACCCTACAGTGCCTACCCGGATCTGGAGCATCTCATCGGTCATCTCAACACATTTGCCAAGGATGCCACTGCCGCTGATCCTGATGGTCCTACTATCAAGAAGAAGAACATGTTTAAGTCTGTTGGAGAGTACCTTGGCGTATCGTTTGCTCAGAGCAACCCCCGTAAGGCTCTTAAGAAGACCGACAAGCCTCTTGGCAACCTCCCCCTCGAGATTCTCAACCACCTCGCCATCACCATCGATCGAATGGTCACTCAGGAGCAACTCCCTGTCCCAATGCAGCAGACTCTTGCTTACAACCACCTTACCATGATGAACGACTGCATGACTGGCTGTGACCGTGTTCTCAACACTCCTCTCCCCATTGCTTATACCATTGCTATCAGCCAGATCACCTTCGTCTATGTCTTTGTCCTCCCCTTCCAGCTCGTCGATAAGCTCCAGTACATCACGATTCCTGCTTCTGTTGTCGCCGCTTATATCATTTTCGGACTTCTATTCATCGGCCAAGAAATCGAGAACCCCTTTGGACACGACGTCAACGATCTTCCTCTCGAGGTCTACTGCGATCAGATTGCAGCTGATATGGATATCATTGCGTCTCATGATAAGCGCGAGCCGGATGCATTCCTCCTCAGCCACAACAGCATGCCTCTCTACCCTGTCAGCACTGCCTCTTCCAACGCATGGATGAAGCGAAGTGACGAGAAGCTTCGCCAGACCATTAGGGACAAGCCAAACACCATGTTTGAGTGGCGTAAGGAGATTGCCCGTAAGAAGTTGAACGGTGGCAAGTTTGGCACCAACGACATGAAGATGAACCCTGGCGACCATAACGTCTAGATCTTTCCTTGTTATACCCCTCTAATGCATGTTGTATGGACTTCTCGAGGGAGTTGTCTGACAACTACGGCGCATCAAAATAAGCTATGTCTAGTTTCGGTTCTTTATTAATTTAGTTGGTTTGCTCTGAAGGACCTCAGAGGGGTTACTTCATGTTAAGTGAAAAGGTTCGGCAAATATCACTGGGTGTTTTAAATGGTCAGCAATAGCGTTTTAGTCTGTTCAATCTTCAATACAAATTGATCCAAGAATTGTTCCCTGTATAAGTCTTGAAGGGCTTCGTATTTGTTTGAGTGACTCAAGATGAAAGTCGCATGAAGTTGAATCATTATCTTATCATGGCCTGACATAGATGGAGGGGTAAAATCGGAGCGGAATTTCAGGGCAACCGTGCCCCGCGATTTCAAGCTCTGCATCCGTCCCCGGCGAATGATGACTCGCAGGAAAGAAGTGAAAGAGTCAAAGCCTTTTTTTTGTTAACCCTTGAGCCCACTTCTCACGCCCACTCACTCGGAATCGCCATTGATGCTCGCGCGGCGCTTCACTTCCTCCACCTTTTTCTCTTCTTCTACTTCTTGTTATCTTGTGACATCCTCTTTGCCATTGCGACAAGCTTTTGTCCAGACTCGTACCCTTTCTCTACTCTCGACTCGTCAGTCCCCGCGACAACAGATATTGCATCGCGACTACAAGTACCCCTCCTCTATCAAACATATACGCACCATGGCGACAGACGCCAACGCTCTCGCCGACCAGCTCCAGCAGCTCGGTCTCGACAACATCGAGACTTCTTTCCCTGGATGTCATCCTGATACCAACCCAGTCGATATCTACCGTTCACACATCACAAGCCTTTTGGCGCCTATTACTGGTGTCGATCCTAAGATTATCTACCCCGCCATCCAGTGGACTCAGACTCTCGATAAAGGAGATGCTATTCTTGCTGTTCCTGCTCTCCGAGTGAAAGGCAAGAAGCCTCAAGAGCTTGCTGAGGAATGGGTAGCTCAGGTGAGTCGCATAAAATAGCAATCGCTGAGTTATAGCTAACATGATCAAGTTCCCCGAGTCTCCTCTTATTGAGAAGCCTACCGCTGCTGGTCCCTTTATCTCCTTCTTCTTCAAGCCCAACAAGCTTACCAGCATGCTCCTTCCTACGATTCGAAAGCGCGCCAACAACTACGGCAAGAACCCCTACAACGGTCTCCGAGACCCTAACGACCCCAACTCTGACAGGAAGCGAATGATTGTCGAGTTCTCTTCGCCCAACATTGCCAAGCCTTTCCACGCTGGTCATCTCCGAAGTACCATCATTGGTGGTTTCCTCGCTTCTTTGTACGAGAGTGCCGGATGGGAGGTTACCCGAATGAACTACCTTGGTGACTGGGGTAAGCAGTATGGTCTGTTGGCTTTGGCTTGGGAGAAGTGGGGTGATGAGGAGGCCCTCAAGGCCGATCCTATTAACCACCTCTTCAACCTTTACGTCCGAATCAACCAGGATATGTCCGCTGAGAAGGAGGAGATCGCGGCCAAGAAGGCTGCTGGTGAAGACATCACTGCGCTCGAGGAGAAGTCCCTGGATGAGCAAGCCCGAAAGTACTTCCGACGAATGACAGATGGTGACAAGGAGGCCGTTGAGCTCTGGCGACGATTCCGAGATCTCAGCATTACTCGATACAAGAAGACCTATGCCCGACTCAACATTGAGTACGACGAGTACTCAGGAGAGTCTCAGGTCCCTGAGGAGGACATGGAGAAGGCCGCCAAGGTCCTCTCTGAGAAGGGTCTTACCGAGGACGCTAACGGTGCTATCCTCATTGACTTCTCCAAGCACGTCCCTGGCAAGCCTGGTAAGAGTCTCGAGAAGGTCATTCTCCGAAAGAAGGACGGCACTGCTCTGTACCTCACCCGAGATATCAGCGAGCTTCTGAACCGACATGAGAAGTACAACTTTGACCACATGATCTACGTCGTAGCTTCCCAACAGGATCTCCACTTGAAGCAGCTCTTCAAGACCATTGAGCTCATGGGCCACGAGGATATTGCCAAGAAGTGTCAGCACATCAACTTCGGTATGGTTCTTGGCATGAGCACCCGAAAGGGTACTGTCAAGTTCCTTGACGACATTCTCCGTGATGTCGCCGACAAGATGCACGAGGTCATGAAGAAGAACGAGACCAAGTACTCTCAGGTCGAGAACCCTGAGGCTGTTGCCGATATCCTTGGTATCAGCAGCGTTATGGTCCAGGACATGTCCGGAAAGCGGTATGTATCCTAAACTCATTGAAAAGTGTGTTACTAACGACCCTAGAATCAACAACTACAAGTTCGACATGGACGTCATGACCTCTTTCGAGGGTGACACTGGCCCTTACCTCCAGTATGCTCATGCTCGTCTCTGCTCTATCCGCCGACGAGTTGGTCTCTCCGACGAAGAGCTGGCCACTGCCAACTACGATCTTCTGACTGAGAAGCACGCTACCGACCTCGTCCGACTGCTTAGCCAGTGGCCCGACGTTGTCCAGAACACTCTCAAGACCCTTGAGCCCACCACCATCTTGACATACCTTTTCAAGATGACACACGTTATCAGCTCCAGCTACGATCACCTCCGAATTGTCGGCAGCGAGGCTGAGCTTCAGAAGGCTCGTATGGCTCTGTACGATGCTGCCCGAATTGTCCTCCACAATGGCATGAGTCTGCTTGGTCTTACACCTGTTGAGCGGTATGTTCCCCAAAGTTGCCGATTTATGAGTCATTGCTAATGATGTATAGAATGTAAGGTACGAGTTTGAGCGAGAATTTGTAAAAGAAATGGGATAAGGATTTAAAGACGGGCATGGAATGATGGGCGTCGAGTCTTATCTCGACTGATGGCGCATTAGACGAGACTATGAAAAGTTTTAATATACCCATTCAACTTATCTTCGTGGCAGTTCCAAGACTCGTTATTTCAAATCGCCCAGTTCGACTTGAAGCGAAGGTTTCTCTGGCATCCGCCAGCGATAGACCAAAGCCCTCAACTCTACGATCCAAAACAGCAGATGCACACTAAGGAGTCATGAACTCTTGTATTGATGGGTCGGTTGGTAACCCAGAGTGTTACTTGAAAAGGATGTATTCCTCGGCCTGAGTCACATACTCAGCCACTTCATCAAGCCTGTCTGATGCATAACTTGAAGCGAAATCGGACAATGTATATGACGCAAATACAGAAACTGTAATCACCATCGAATGGCAGCAGCTTTGATGATGAATGGTATTTTTACATTTTGCCCAGTAGCTGAGATTTTCGGCCGTGATTCCCGTGCATTGTCCCTTTGTTTCTCTACCTATGATACAGCAGCCTGTTGATTTAAGGCTCAATTGATCCCTTCACTACTGAACAGTAGCTGAATCTGAATTTCCGCGATTGCAAATCGTTATGTCTTCCCATTCGTGACGTTCCTGAACTCTAACAATCTCCATAGTCGTACAATCATCCCATCTTGACTCTCCACCAATTTTCGCCGTCGTATACATAAAGATATGCTTGTTCCGTAACCCTATCGCCCTTAAGCAGAGGGGACCTTGGTCCGGATCTGAACGCCGTGCCAGCCTTTGACAAGATCACCGAGAGCAGCATTCACCATGCGCTGCTGCTTGAGGATTGTCTGGCCCTTGAAAGCAGGCGATGTGATATCGATGGCGTACATGCTCCCACAACCACCAGAGACATCTTGGACAAGTAGTTCGGTGGGCTGAAGCTTCTCGGAGAGTATTTCGGCGATGGCAGACTCAGTGGGGCTCATGGAAGGCAGATCGGGCTCTTCCTCAACGGCCGCGGAGAATCGAGTCGTAGAAGTCGAGAGAAGTCTTCGGGGCGTTGATGTAGGTATTTGTGCTGTAATGCGGGTGATGGTCGTAGGAGCGCGGACGAGGGTGCGCAGAGGCAGACGAGTAGAGCGCATTGCTGCGCGGCGACAGGTATTGCAGATCATTGTGATAAGAGTGCAATTGAATGAAGCAATTGGCTTTTTTGCTGGAAGAGAGGTGAAGGAAGTTAATGACGATGGTGGAGTTTGAGTCTGGACCGAAAGATGGGATTACCTAATTGGGATAGGATACATGGAGAAGGAAAAAATGTGGAGGGGTTTGTAATCGAGCGATCACGGTTTGTGGGCGTGGGTCGAAATGGAGATGAATGCTGTTGTTTTATTGCTTCAATTGATCTACACTCGTTAATACAGAGTACATACAGTACTCAGTAGTATCCCTCTGAGAGGCCCTTCACTGAAGGATTGAGTGCCGAAGAGTCATTACCGAGTTCGTATTAGATAGGTAGACACAAGCCTAAGCCTGGTGGGACCGGAAAACTATTGCTGTTGTACGACACCTTTTCAGACAATCTTTTTTCCAACCAATTCGACTCATTCTCCATCGCACTTTATTCAGTACCCCAGTCCATCATTCTCACCTGAGCTGGAAAATTCACACCTAACCCATCATGCCACGCAAGGTACGATATTCCCCCCTTTACTCCCGTATATCCGTTAATACTAAGCCCGAATAGACTCGAACCCCCGAGTCTCTCGCTCTCAATCGCGAGAACCAGCGTCGCTCTCGCGCAAGACAGCGTGAATTACTCGACGATCTGCAGAATCGCGTGCGTGAGTTTGAGCGTCGCGATGGCCAGGCTACGCTGGAGATGCAGCGTGTTGCGAGGGCTGTTGCGGGCGAGAATGCTGCGCTGAGAGGTTTGCTTGCTGCGAAGGGTGTGTCGGCTGAGGAGGTTGAGGCTCATGTTGAGGCTGTGAGGCATGAGGAGAAGATGACTATGAGAACGAATGTGGCGACAGTCACACCTGTTTCTACGCCGTCTTCCAATGCTTCACCTGTTGTTATTGCCTCGAGACCTATGCCTTGCTCACAGCCTCATCAAGGATGTGTTCCGATGAGGGAGAATAGCAACCCTCCGTTTGCGATTCAGCCCAAGGCGTATTCGCCTCCAACACCTGCTACGACTTCTACGTCTTGCACAGAAGAATCAGGCTGCTGTCCGAGACCACAGCCTGTGTCGCAGCTGCAGCAACAGCCCTCCCCCCAACAACCAAAATCTCTTGACAAGATTCACTGCATGGAAGCTGCTACTATCCTCGCTCAGATCCGAGGTCAATCAGACATATCTCAAGCTCGAGCTGCTCTCGGATGCGCCGAAGGAGAGACCTGCATGGTCCGCAACGCGGATTTGCTCAATTTGATGGACGAGATGACCTGATACTATGTTTCGCTACATACTTCAAAACTCAGTTCTTCCAGTTCCACCTATCAGAAACCCACCGAAGGAGATACACCAACCCCAAAAGAACCGGAACCTCGATCAGCGGGCCAACCGTCGCTGCAAGTGCTTGATCGCTACTAGGTCCGAACGTGGTAATAGCCACTGCTATCGCAAGCTCGAAATTATTACTTGCCGCAGTGAAACTCTGCGTTGTTGAGAGTGGGTATCCGAAACCAGCATGTCGAGATACCAGCAGTGTTGCGAAGAAGATTATGACGAAGTAGACGATGAGGGGGGCTGCGACGCGCACTACAGACACGATCTGATGGACCACTTGATGGCCTTGTGAAGCGAAGAGGATAAGAATAGTGTAAAGAAGGCCGATGAGAGACCAGGGGGAGATGATGCGCAAAAAGACACGCTCATACCACTCTGGTCCGACCATCTTGCGCAGGGAGAAGCGAGTGATGATAGCTGCGCCGAGGGGGATGCCGAGAAAGACTGCTACGCTGGTTGCAACGGTTGAGTACGACACCTCAAGAGAGCCCTCCTCTCCACTGATCACCGAAATAAAGAACACAGACATTGGTGCATATAGAGCCATCTGCAGTATCGAGTTGATGGCCACGAGGATCGCGCAGTATTCGGCATCACCGCCCGCAAGACCGTTCCATATCAGCACCATGGCGATGCAGCGTGCGAGGCCTACGAGGATAAGTCCAATGCGAAGTTCGGGTTTGTCTGGAAGGAAGGCCCATGCAAGGCCGAGCTACTATCGTCAGGATATTGTATGTTTTGGGAAATGGGGCTATGTGTTACCATCAAGAAGGGTGCAACTATCCAGTTGATGAATATGCTAAAAAGGATTTGCTTCCAAACGTCGCGCTGGGAGAAGATCTCGTGGAGGCTCTCGTATCGGACTTTGCAGAGGATAGGATACATCATAACGAGCAGGCCGACAGCTAGCACATCTGATCAGTATATTTGCCCAGGTTTTTTTATTTGTTTGCTCTTTCATACCTATTGGAACAGAGACGCCAACAAACTTGCCCTTCTCAAGAGCCGGCCCCGTCGAAGGGACAAAGTTGCCCAAGATAATACCGACAACCATGGCGAGGAAGATCCATACTGCTAGAAAACGATCAAGCCAACCAAGGGACTTGAAGGCCGAGATGTTTTCTTTCTCTTTGGGTTCTTCGGATGGTTGTGTATTGCGCTCGGTATCGTGCGTAGAGGCTTGCTCTTTTGTACGAGGATCTGGTCCCGACATATTGTCTTCGTTTTACGTCTGCTGTCTTCAAACTTGGTTAATATGATGTAAAGGTTTAAGCTTAATTCTGCATTCGAATAAGGGAGGATATTATAAATCAATTAGTGATTCACTGGGACAGCAATGTCGCATTTCTGATTTTCTGATCCAACCTTTTTGAACATTTCACACTCGACATGGAGTAATGGACCAATCACAGACGGGGCATGACACAGTCCCTCCGGAGACGGCTCCGGAGGCACGGAGCTTGTTCTCGGCGTAGCCACAACGGGATTATCTTATCTGCCGGATCTTTATACCTGCGATAAGACTCCAATGCCGGTGGTGAGCTTTACATGCAGATGCTCACTATAGCTTGGTCAAGCAAAGACGTGCATGCTCTTCCGCCACCCTTTTCAGCAGATTCGCTCGTGGTCTTCTGGGAGGTTGGTTAGCGATATCGGTGAATTAGCCAAGCTTTTGTCTTGCAAGTTGTGTTGTACAGAGTCGTGTGTTGAGGTTGAATCGGTATTGTGTGACTACACGCGGGAACAATCACGAGCAACGGCGTCATACAACGGGCCTACCGTTCAACGGTGGTACAAGACGTGGTGTAAGTAGCCGTTACATTCGCAACGCCGTACAACGATAAAGCTCAGCGATAACAATGAGGCATCAATTCGACAGCATGTGAAAAGAGTAAAGTTGCCACATCATGATCAATCAATCACCTCATGTACGCCCCATCTTCAATAATCGAAAAAAATCAAGAATATTTTCTCTATTTTATTTTAGAAACGCTTCCCGCCCTGCATATGCACCCATGCATGCACAAGGTGTCGTGGGCCCAATTGGCGACGTGTATCCAAGCAAAGACTAGTGCGCGTTTCTTTTTATGTATCGCAAATACGAGGTTCAGCTTGGTACGACACGGGAAGTGCTGCATAAGTCTTGCATACCGGACTGAATTCCGTGGATAGTGTTATCTGATGCATGATTTCACCAAGGAAACATCGCAGTCTACGGAGTATGGTAAGGTAGCATTTTGTTTCTCCTGACGATCGTGGGGCAGATTAAGATGTGCAAGGAGGATCAAGAGGATCGGATGACGATGTTTGATTGAGTTTCAAGTGACGGAACTCACATGGTAGTATTGGCTTTGAGTGCAACGGCTTGAGTTAAAAGGTTGGTGGTTGAGTTGTTATACCACCGCAAACTTGCATACAACTAAGCCATTTTCAACCATGAATTTTGTCTTGATTTGTCTCGACTGCATGTACGCGCAATCGTCTCATGCGGCTCTATCATAGATGACTCTATGTTTAGCGACATGGGGACCCAGTATCATCATCCGTGCAGTGCCTGTCGATCTCATGTTGACAACCCATCCCAACCTCCGCCTGCAGATTTCTCAGCTATGAAGTGATACCGACTCTTTCACTCTGCAACTAACCATTTAGTCCATTGGTAGAGAATATCCAAGACATTTGCTTCAAATAATCCTCTCTTCTTATTCGTAGGATTGCTTTCTCATGGCCTGAAATCTCGTAAAGTCCACTATCCCGCAGAAACCCACTTCTTTCTTTTCTTTCCATGATGGGGGATCAACCCACAGCTTGTGTCAATAATGGGGCTATGATGATCGTATATAGGATCCCCAGCCAACCTATTTCCAAGGCGGAAACGTTGGGATCAGGTTTTATCTCGTTTAAATCCTCCTTTTCTTCTTTTCCTATTCCCTTTTTCTTTCTCGTATCTTGGTGATTTTCTTCGTGATTGCGGAGAACGTGATTTGGTGTATTTCTTTTCATCATGGTGCGATTAAGTATAGTTACTGCGCTATACGCTGCGGTGGTCAGCGCAGTGGACTTTGATAAGATCGCTGTCGGGAAGGGTCATAGTCGGTTACCGGGTGCTTATATCTTTGAGTTTGAAGAGAATCATGTGCGTATACATCTCATCTCTTGCATCCCTCGCCACAACTAACGGAGCTTAGGACTGTGCCGACTTCTTCGCCAAGGCTTCGGCACGGGGCAAGACTCGCATGCAGTACAACTACAAGCTATTCAAGGGAGCTTCGATCCAATTCACCGATATCGACAATGCTGAAGACCTAGCTTCCGAGATGGCCTTGTTACCGGGCATCAAGCAAAAATGGCCTGTCCAGACATTCAGCATCCCCAAGCCAGAGGTTCACTGGACGGGTACACCGGGAATGGAGTACAAGTCTATTCAAAAACGAGGCCCCGAAGAGAGAGATACTGTGAATGATACATTCTCGCCACATGTCATGACGCAGATTGATAAGTTGAGGGCAGAGGGTATCACGGGCAAGGGTCTCAAAGTTGCCCTCGTTGATAGTGGTGTAAGCCATCTTCACGCTCTCCCTGATACTCAGAACTAACATCTATACAGGTCGATTACAAACATCCAGCCCTTGGAGGCTGCTTCGGCAAAGACTGTCTCGTCTCCTTCGGCACTGATCTCGTAGGCGACGCATACGACGGCCTCAACCACGCCAAACCCGACAACGACCCCATGGACTGCGCCGGCCACGGCACCCACGTCGCCGGCATTCTCGCCGCCCAAAAGAACACAATGGGCTTCACCGGCGCCGCACCCGGTGTGCAAATAGGAGCATACCGTGCATTTGGCTGTAATGGCGAAGCTGGAAACGACGTCCTTATCGCAGCGTTCAACCAGGCGTTTGAAGACGGTGCAGATATCATCTCAGCTTCTATCGGTGGCCCGTCAGGCTGGTCGGAAGAACCGTGGGCGGTGGCTGTTTCGAGAATTGTCGAGCAGGGCGTTCCTTGTGTTCTTGCGGCGGGTAATGCAGGGGCTATGGGAATGTTTTATGCGAGTACGGCTGCGAATGGGAAGAAAGTTACTGCTGTTGGGTCTTTTGACAACACCAAGTCTCTCGCGCTCCTGAATGCGTCGAAATACAGCATAGATGGAGGTCCCGAGCATGAGTTTGGGCACTTGAGTGGTAAGCCGAGTGCCTGGAAGGGCGTGAAGCTTCCACTCTGGGCACTCAACTACGACACTTCTGTCGCTGATGATGGTTGTGACGAGTGGCCTAACACACCTGATCTCAGCAAGTATATCGTTCTTCTTCGACGAGGTTCGTGTACCTTCGATGCGAAAGCTGCCAACGCAGTTAAAACTGGTGCAAAGTACATCATGTTCTACAGCAACAAGGAGGATCTCGCTCCTTTCGACGTCTCTTCTGTCGGGGGTATCAAAGCAGCAAGTATCGTGTCTCCCGAGCAAGGCGCAGACTGGATCACTTCCCTGAAAGCAAAGAAGAAGATCACTCTGAGCATGTCAGACGGAAGTGACGGCAACGTTATTCTCGAACAGAAGCACAACAACATCACAGCCGGTGCAGCGAGTACCTTTTCCTCTTGGGGTCCAACATGGGAAATGGACGTCAAGCCTCAATTCGGAGCCCCAGGCGGTAAAATCTTATCGACCTACCCCCGAAGCATGGGAAGTTATGCTGTGTTATCAGGTACTTCCATGGCTTCACCCCTCGTCGCTGGCATCGTCGCCCTCATCGCAGAAGCCAGAGGCACACGCGATCCAGCACTCATCGAACACCTCCTCTCAGCGAGTGCAAATCCGCAATTATTCAACGACGGAAAAGCATTTTATGACTTTCTCGCACCTGTTCCGCAGCAGGGCGGCGGTATCGTGCAGGCTCATGATGCCGCCCACGCAAAACTTCTTTTATCACGATCGAGTCTTTCGTTCAACGACACGGATCATTTCGCTGAGTCGTTGAACTTTACCGTTAAGAATACGGGCAAAAAGCAGATTGATTTGCAGATTTCTCACGTCCCGGCCGTTACGATGTTTACGCTTGTTGAGAATTACATTTATCCGGATGAATTTCCTAATGACTTCGCCAAAGAGCATGCTAGTCTCAAGTTCAGCGAGTCAAAGGTCACTATCGATGCTGGCGAGAGTATCGTTATCGAGGTTCTGGCTACGCCTCCCAAGGGTCTGAATGCAACGCGTTTGCCTGTTTGGTCAGGCTATGTAACTATCAACGGTACCGACGGAACATCTCTTTCACTTCCTTACCAAGGCTTAACAGGATCTCTTCACGACTCAGTGGTTCTTGGACCTAAAGATACATGGATCGCAAACTCAACCGACGAGAACCGCTTCCCCGTAGCAGACAACACAACGTGGACACTCCCCAAGCCTGGCACAGCAAACAACCTCACCGACACACTGCCCGGTCTCACATGGTTCCTCGCCCTAGGCTCAGCAAAGCTTCACGCTGAAGTCATGCCAGTGACAACCGAGAAACCAACCTCTTCCAAAAAGCCGCGCATTATCGGCGAACCGGTTGACTTTCCCTTGCTGTGGAACGCAATGGGTGCTAACTCGCAAGCTTTCACTGGTGAACTTGCAGACGGCACTTTTGCCCCTGCGGGACAGTATGTTGTGAGGTACAGAGCCTTGAGAATCTTTGGCGATGAGAAGAAGAAGGAGGATTGGGATGAGGCGTATTCGCCTGTGTTTACGATTCGGTATGAAAAGTAAGAGTTGTTTCTATGCTTGCAAAGGCATCATGAGTAATTTTGTTTCAGTTTCTTGTACAAAAGCATCAAAAAGGTAATAGGGTTTGGGAATGGTCATGGGTAAATGGGCATCAGTTAATTATCTGGATAATTAAGGATAGAATAGAACATAGATCTAGCTGCATACAGACAGCACAAAGAATGAATTCATTTTACAATTTCAGATACCTATACTAGTAACTAAGCTTAAGCACAGTTGATCTCATGTAAGATCATACAGAACTTTATCATTAATGTTTTTCTTGAAGGGTTCTCGTCCAGTGTTACAAGTGGGAGACCCATTCATGGAAATGTTCATCATCGACAGGTTAAAACACATCTACCCGCACCAATTTATTTATTACACAAGGATAATATAATTGAGGACTTGGACATTTAAAAACTAAATAATTTCAATGGCTTTGAATGCCGTTGACTAGATGCGCACAATGCCGGGCTGTTAACAAGCTGAGTGTGAGTGGGCGGCCTTGACCCGTCAACTCCGAAGCCTCTACATCAGGCACCATCACGGCCAACGACGGAATCAGTAACCTCCGACGATGAGAAAAGAAGCCTAGAGGTATCATTGGAGCCTGAAATCTGATTCCCAGGCTCTCTCATGCATATGATGGGTGCTGAGGAGGAGAGACACTGGACACAGCCTGGCCATATCCACATAAGGATGTCACCAGGCGTCTACATGAATGCAGAATCTCGCACTCTATCATCTTATGCCTATATGAGATGATGAAGTGTGTATCCTTATGAAGTCAATGGCTGATGCTTGGGCATCGGTAAGTGGGAGATGGTCAACTATGTGCAAGTTAGTGAGAAGGGTCACTGACGTATGTCAGAGGCGGAGTGACTGCTTCAACCAAAGGATAATTGTGGTCTAGAACGGTATAGAGCAAAACTATTGTATCTATGGGATTATCTTTGAGGAATGCCCGCGGGATTGTCGTTGTGTAGGTCAGTGTTGGCACCAATGGCACTTCACCAAAGCATGTGTCTAGTGTAAGTCGGCAGTTTGTGAAGTGAGCTAGCCTTCATGAAACATTGGTGACATTCGCATTTGAATTGCGTAATGATGGCTATCTCGAAGAGTGAAGCCTACGTTTGCGTAGTACGTAGGTACTCAAGAGTCTTCTCCTCACTTGTACAAGTCTCGAAGGCCACTTGTGATGGTACAGTATTGTGGGTCAAAGTATGGGATTCACTTTGAGTCTTTGAAGGAGTGGCCGCTATCTCATATCATCATATGCAAACTTTAGCCAAAGTCTGTGAAACGAATTGATAAGAATTAATTATCCATCATGCACGTTGCCGTATGTATAAGACATCAATGCATGTCCAACCAACAAGATACTACATGATATGTCTGGGCATGTCGAACAAGACTGACCATCGACTTATCATCCTGAGGGGCTCTAGACCTCATGTCATGGCGTAAGCCACGTGGAGAGATGGAAACGTCAAAGACTGGATCGGATAGATAAAGCTGGTGATACTCATAGATTAGTATGTGAGTGAGTAGCAAGGGTTGATAGGCAGCCGCATTCTTTCAATGGAGATCACATGATTAGATTACCATCTCGGCGCGGATTAATATCGTCTCGCTGAAGATCAACCAATAGGGCACTTGCTGATCCTTCAGGCAGCAGCATTTCCGATTCTGAGACCCTTGGAAAATGACCGCAAATAGGCCGCGCCGCAAGATCCGCTTTGTGTAGGCAACGAAATAAACAGCATCTTTCTTCTCAACAAAATGAAATGATTTGGTTCTGGCCTACAGTTTCTTACAAGACATTATTTTCTCTTCTCACTCACTGAGCACGTCTCACTGAGTACATGTGACTTTTCACTTACTTATTTACTGGCCAAGACCGCCAATGGCTGAGCCTCACTAATTACACCACCTCCAAGACCTGTACCAAGAGCCCCGCTTCAGATCGCCATCAAGCATCACGATCAAGACATCACTTTCAGACTTGGCGACTATTATCATCATAAACAGGCTTCACTTCCCATTCTAGGACTCATCTTCAACATATTCGCAGAATTTCACCAAAATGGAGTCATTTTTACGGCTGGGTGGCTTTCAGCTGCCCTTTCAGAAACGCCTCAGCAGACTGTACAATGACACTAAGAAGTCAACTGACTTTGTCAAGGAACCAATTCAAAATGAGGAAGATCCAGAAATCAAGGCTCTACATCGAAAACTCCGCATTCAGAAAGATCGCTTAGTGAGTTGGGGCCTCGAATGGTCTGATCCCACTCAGTCTGTTGAGATCGATGAGTCTCTATCAAAAGCTGGGTTGAGTGAGGTTGTTGGAAGTATCATGTCCACCATCAAGGACATCCTAGCAGAAGCCGAACCTCTTTGGTTAAGCTCAAAGCGCATGATTTCAGCACCCGCTACGTCAAAAGATACGAAGCCGCCGCTGGTTCAATGGGATAAAAACCACTTTGAGGATTTGGTCAATGACCTCACTGCTTCAATTGATACACTCTACGATCTGTCGCGGACACGGGCAGCGGCTGGTGGAGTTCCAAGACGATCATCGAAAACGCCGTTCAAGTCTATGTCATCCACCGAGGAGTACAGACCATTCGAGTCCAGCCGAATGCAGACACCTCAGCAAATTAACCCCCAGACTCTAACTCATTTGCGACCTAAGCAGGGTGATGAGGCCTCTGCTCCCCGAGAGGTGGTGTTTATGAGCAAGACTGCCTATTCGGAACTCACACATGGAACGAGTCGCCAACCGTGGGCACCTCTGCTTCTGGAATATGCAACCTTTGACTCTATCTATGCCGTGACGGGTATCATGCCTCCCATGGCTCGCTTTGAGAAACTATCCGCCGGTCTACAGCAAGATTCTCAACGATCCCCTGGTACATGGACTGGACTACCTCGACTTCTCGGCTATTTCGAAGACCTGGAGAACTCAAGACTCGGTCTTGTCTATCGATTTCCTCCCTCATTCAATGCCGTGTCATTCGAGCGTCTCACAAAGAATCCTTCTTATAACCTCCCGACTTTGAACGATCTTCTCTCGGTTCCAGGATCAGAGCCTAAGCTTGAGGCCAAGTTCAGACTTGCTCATAATCTCATGAACACTGTTTTCGACCTACATGCTCGCGGCATCACTCATGGAAACATTGCTCCCACCACAGTCTCGTTCTGCGATGCAGTCACCTCACAACCAGGTGCGACTAACGGCGAGGTGGATATCCGACGTCCTCTCCTTTCTTCTTTCGATCTCTTTCCTGAAGATACCCCCTCAACATCGCCAATTCTGTCCCGCCATCCCCTTGACCCACGCAATCTCCAATCTTCACATCTTGTCAGCAATCCTGACCAGAGAGTTCTCGACCTGTATTCCTTGGCCACTCTGTTACTCTCAGTTGGCTTGTGGAAGACACTAGAGGATATTGTGCCTGAGGCATCCACTTCTATCCCTGACTCGGCCCTGGAAGAGCTTGCTGTTCGATGCGGCAGCTTGTACATGAAAGCTGTTCAGGTTTGTTGGACAGCTGTCGATGACGAGCTTGCCGGGCGATCTTCTGGCGAATCGTTGCTCTCGTCGGTTCAGGTACGATGCAGTCGTTTCTTGGAAGCCTGCTGTATCTTGGACGGTGTCAGTGGTCTGGAGGAGAGGCTCGATCAAGAGCTCAACCCTTCCGAGACACAAGCGCCTGCCGTCGATACAGCCCCAGTGAAGACGAACAAGGACATAAAGGATGTCAAAGACTTCAAGCCATCACTAAAAGCTACAAGCGAGAAGCCAATGGCAGCATCAGCGCCCAACTTGGGAACAGAAAAGAGTGCTCCCAAGTTTGAGGCAGTCGCTGACCAGGATGGTATGCCGCAGTGTTCTGATTCATATGCTTACCTCAATACTAACTTATTCCCAGATGCCCTAGATAAGCAGTCAGAAACAAAGATGCGTCTATATCCCCATGTACAGCTAGCGCCAGAAGTCGTAGAGAAGTGGAACAAGATCCTCATGCCCCAGATCAACCATGCCCTTCGTCACTTTTACCGCAAGCACCCCGAATCGGTCGAGATCTCTCTAGAATCAGTGGGCCCAAGCCCTCAGAAGACTCAACCCACAGTACTTGTTGTGTGCACATCTGTTGGAAAAGTCCGGGCTATTCTTAAGAAGAGGCTCGGTGATCTGTTTGATGGCAGCAACGGCTTCGGACTCAAGGTTTGTCGTGGACATGTTCTACGATCTCGCCGGCAACCAAATTCGGTCCTTAGATCCATGGCCCGAAGAAGCGGTAAGGGATCCGGATTAGAATCTGACGACGTTGAGGCCATCAACCCAGAGTATCAAGAGCGTCCAGGCAATGGCGCCAGTATTGGGGCATGGGTTGGTGATCGACATCTACCCCCCGTTAGCCTAGGAGGCCTCGTCATGGTTGACGACAAGCCTTACGGAATGACAGTCCACCACATGCTCGATGATCCAGACCGGGACTTTGGGCCTAGTGATACCCTTCGCTGCAGTGCTCTTCCTGATATGGACTGGTACGCGCAATCTGGTGACGACAGCACTGTCGATGATGAGTTTGGCTATGAGCTGTCTGATACTGAATCAGAAGCCTACTCGGATTCCGATATCACCAGTGACTATGAGGATGATGAGGATGAAGATGAAGATGAGGAGTATAATGAGCCTGGAGATATTCCTGGCATTGAACCAGGATGTGGTGATGGCTACATCGTCACACAACCGGCTCTCGATGATGTCGAAGAAGGGTTCTACCCTGACCCAGAGACCCAAGATGAGGATCATCTCGACACATACAGTGTCGGAGAAGTCTATGCTTCAAGTGGTATCCGCAGGAAGCAGGCCCTTGGACTCGTTCATGAGGTCGACTGGGCTCTCTTCGAATTCGCTCACGATAGACTGCCTGATGACAACACCATTCCTCGCATTGATGGCAAGTCATCTGCTGACAAGGTTGATGGAAAGCAAGCAGCTGGGTCACCCATGCTGCGACCAACAACTGTCGCTCCTTCAGACTCCTTGCCAAACATGGAGGTGCAGTGCATGGCTCGAACGAGCGGCTTGCAGACTGGCAAGATTCTCCCTGCTCTGACAAGTGTGAAGATCTACGGTCGCGTTTCACCAAGCCACGCGTACCAAGTCACCAGCGCCGACGCACCAGAAGAGGGATCTCAGAAAAAGAATGTCCCTCTAGGTATCCCAGGTGACAGCGGTGCTTGGATCGTCAGCCGTGACGAGGGCCAACTTTGCGGACATGTCCTGGCCTGGAGTCAGCGCAAACGTGTTGCGTACATCTGCCCCATGGACGTCCTCCTCTGGGATATCGCCGAGACATTGGAAGCTCACGAGGTAAAGCTTCCGGGAGGGCAGGCCGTGGTGACTCTCAACAGGTCAGAGACTCGCAGTGCCTCTAAGAAGCAAGAGACATCTAATCTCGAGTTTCATGACGACGATGATCTATCGGACTTGGTTGAAGAGGAGGAAGATTTGCCCCCTCAACTAGTGATGTCTCCTGATCCAGTCAGAGACACCTCCAGCATGAGGAAGTCGCCCGTCTCGAATTGCAGCGGCGTCAGCGATCGGAGCTCCTCAAGCCCCATCCGTCTGGACACATCAAGTGACCTAAGTGGTATCTCGAACCGATTTGAAGAAATGAGTATGAGTGGTAGTTTTGGGATAGGAGTTAGCGGTTGACAACGACAGTAGTCGTAGGTTCTTTTGCTTTGTTCGGCAAGGAAAGTTTGTCTAAAAAATACCCTGTTAGCGTTGGAATATGACGAGAATGAAGACAAGTAGTCCAAAATTGGATATCCATAGTTGCATAAAATTGCAAGAATATGCATTATATCATGCTGCTCTGATATCGTCTCTCTCCTTTTACATAAAGTCGTCCTCCCAGTTCTCATCGCGGTCCTGGTTACTCGAAGCAGCCATGTTATCCTCTGTGAAGATATCATCGTAGGCATGGTCCTTCTGCCACTTCTTCTCCTTCCACTCCTGAGCCTGTCGAGCCTCCTCCTTCTTCTACACCAAGATTTAGCATGAGCAGTCTCGCTTCAATATTCACGGGGGCTTGCCTACCCTGGCTTGGAAAGCTGCCTGGTCACGTTGTCGCAGCTCCTTGAGACGATCGTCTCTCTCCTGCTTAAAGTCTGGCTTCTTCTCAACTTTTGTTTTGTTGAGACGGTTGACGATGGGGTTCTCGCGCTGGGGAACCAGGACGCGCTTTACTTTGCGGGGGTCCTTGAAGCCGACTTGGCCGACCGCCATGCTGCCGTCTTTCTTGAGGTTGGACCATGGTGTGTAGATGACTGTAACATTGTCTTTCTTGTTGCCTTGGGTGGGATGTCAGATATGCAGTGAGATGAGATTAAAGGGAGGATAGATACCCTCGATGGAATTGGCCTTTGTCAACTGGGCAAGGTCCATGACAAGATCTTCAGGGAGCGCGTCCCATGTCTGGCCTTCCTGCATGCGTAGGTAGATATGCGCACTGGAGAGTTTATCCGCGTGGAACTACACAGACCCAACATTGTCAGTTTGCTCTATTCTCACTGAGCTATTGCTGGTCATCTCACCCTATATGTTACTTAGTACAAGCCCACTCATTTGATGGAGAGTCCTACCAGATATCCTCTTCCCAGCCGAACTTGATCAGGTCCTCATCTAGCATCAAGTCTCAGCCGGTGGGGAACAGCGCATTATGATTGTCATTGGGCATAAGCATACTCTCGAACTTGTCCTTGCCGACATAGATGAATCCTGGAGGATCGACCACGTTGGAGGTGAAGTAATAGACCATCTTTATATCTCTAGGCGGAATAAGGAGAATGTAACAAAAGAAATGAGATAGAGAGGCTGAATAGGTCACCGTTAGTGATCTTGTGGTGAGCTGTGTGTTCTGATGAGGGGATCTTGGAGAAATTTCCGTTTGGTGGGGGTACTTGTGTGCTAACAGAAAAGGTTCCAAGTGCTCGCTGGAACCCTCTAAAACAGGAGGTAATCGGCCCTACAGGATAACACCAGGGTACCTCTCATTCGTGCCAAAGTGGGATCCAGAGTTTGATTCACGTGACATCGCGACGATATCGTGAACGGCCATTTCACATCATTTTCCGTGCACCTGTAACCAAGCACACTCCTCTTTTCAGTCAACTGCCACTTGCTTCCCGCAGTCACCATCCGAAATACCAAGTTATTGTGCACGCCTTGTCAAATTTGAACAGCTGCTGATGCAAAACAAGTGTTGGCCAAGGTTTGTCTAACGACTCAGATCAATGCTAACAAACTGATCATCTGAATCATGTTTTACTCTCCCGGCTGGCATAAATAAAGGCTATGACGGGGAACTGGAATGAGATATCTGACGATCTTCCAATACCACGGACTGTGTCGGGCCGGTGTAGCCCACATGGTTCAGAAGGATTAAAATGATGATATCCACTTATCCCTTTCTCGTAAACAGCCCAATGACCAGACAATGTAATTATGACGAGTCAAAGCCCACGGCTATCGTAATACACTGCCTCTGTCACTTGTTTCCCCTGTTACTCTTCTACAGAGTAAGCTAAAGTGGGCGAGCTGAGCCGGGTTTGTTCATCCCGCAGAGCCCCAGTACGGAAGACTATAGGGCTCAGTGGCTCAAAAGTCATTTCGTAGTAGGCCGACCCCCCCCCGTAGGGCGCCCTAGGTTACATTTGTATCTATCCGATTTTTGAATTGAATTATTGTGGGCCCCTTAC
>SRZU01000305.1:0-21732 GCA_013183765.1 Fusarium xylarioides | reverse complement strand
GGTCTGTTATCTTCGTGGATCTCAAAATCGGTCATTTTGGCGAAAACGCGGCATCAAAAGCTGTAAAATTGAGGTAGTTGTGGTGTTGTGTTGAAAAAAGCTGCCTTTGTTGTGGTGGCGATGACCTCAATCGGCTGCATCATAATTTACATCATTTCGTTAAGGAAGTTGGCTGCAAAGTACCGATTCTATCAAAATCTTGGTTTTAGGTGGGAAAAAAAGGTTAAACTAAGTATAGGTACCTAGCCTCAAACGAGCCAATAAGGCCATTTTGACCTATTCCGCGGTGGGGTGGGGTACAAGCCAAAATGCGGAAAATGACATTTGTAACCCCTGCGGACTGTACCGATTATCCTGGCCTGGCTTTGTCCCACCTTACGTAACGTAAGTGACCCACCTACCACGCGGCCCCAGTCTCCACGCACGAAACGCGACTGTAATTTCCTGATCCCTATTTCCTTTTCATTATAATAATACCATTAAATAATATCAGAAAAAAACTAAATTTTTAATATAAGTTTTCCTAATAGTAAATGAAAGTGTAAGCTACTTAAAATCTAAGAAAAAATCACTTAAGGCATTCTAATTTGCTAGTGTATAAGAGATTATAGGAAATATAAGGCTACACTCTATAGGCAGCTTAAGGGCATAAAATCTTACTCTAAGAGTTATAAAAAATAATAGTTAATATTATCTAAATAGGAAGAATAAATTATTAATTTTATATAATATAAAGAAGCCTATAGTTATAGCCTTTTAAAGTAAGAAGTATATAATATTATAAATAAAATTATAAATCCTAGTGTTGAGCTGTAAACAGCAAAACGCTCTCTGATTGGTCAGATTGAACCCACTGCGCGATTTCCGTAGCTTGATAAGGTCAAACCGACCGCCACCTTCAATTAAAGAAAACAAGGCTCTTTCAATCAAAGCTAGAATGCTCATTGTAACTAATCTACGCTTTATATAACAGTTATAAGCCTAGATAGGAAGCAATTCCCAGTAACTTCTACTGCATAACTAATAGCATTTTAGCAATTCCTTAATTCTTTCTAAATTCTAATTCTTTAAATCTTTAAAATGTAAACCTTAAACCCTTACATATAACTTTACTGCATAAAAATCCCTTAACCCTTTAAATAAGCATACTATACTAAGATCTAATACATTGCTAACATTTATATATAAGACTAAATGCTATAATATTATAAGTAACTAAACTTAATGCTATTAGAGGGCTTAATATATGCATTGTATGCCTATAGAGCACTAAAAACTGGGTTAAATGGCTAGCAGAGCTCTAAGTGCATGCTATATCACTTAAGATCTGGAAACACATTAACCTAAGCGTTACAGAAAGCAATAATAACTATCTTATTTATCTAGTTAAATGCACCTAGAAAGAATATAAGACTAAGCATATTAATAATAACCTAGTGCTTAGTTAAGAGTTAATATTAATGTAATTACAGTTCTATAATATTGTAAATACCTTATATAACTGTAATATTTATATCTATAAAGAGCATCTTGCTAAAGAAAAAGCTTTAAGGGAGTAGATTAGTAAGACAGTAAAGGGTCTTACCTTTAATTGCATCTAGCAAGAAGTTAACTTAGAATATAAAAATAAATATATACTTCTAAGAAAGCTTATTTAGGGTATTAAGAAGCAATACGCCCTAAGCAACATATAAGTCCTCAGTGTACTCTAAAGGGAGTACTACCTAGTGCTTAGATAAGCAAAATACGCAAGCATGAAGCCTATAGTGTAGTATAAGCGCTAGAATAGCTTCTATAAACAGGCTATAGCTTATAATCTAAATGAGATTAAGGGAGATATAGCTATAATAGACTTCCTTTAAGCAGTTAGAGACCGTTTTAAACCATTATAGGCTTAAAACAAGCTTAATAAGCATACAATTAATGTATCCAGAGGGCTCCTAACCTGATCTAAGCTTATTGCAGAGATTAAAAGGTAAAACCCTAATATCAAAGCAAGCAAGATCTCCTAACAGCTAGAATGCAATAAGAAGGCAACCTAAGCAGAGCTCCTTAAGGTAGCAGATAAGTTCTAAGCAATTGCAAGAAATAACCTATTTAAGAAGAAGGGTATTATGTTTACTGCCTAGAATGCATAATCTACTAATATAAGCAAAGGCTATAACTGCCTATACTAAACTTAAGATAATTCCCTAAAGCATAAATAGAAGCCTATAAAGTGTAGAATAGTTATATATATGCTTTCTAGTAAAAGATACCTAAAGTAAAAGCGCTATCTAGGCAAAGAGCACTATATAATTATCTATAAAGAGGTTATAAAGCTAAAGTAAAAGGAACTTAGAGAGTAACTGGTAAAGAAAGGCATTAAGCTTAGTAGCAATAATTAGAGCACTGGAGATAATAATAGTAATATCTTAAGCAGTTTCTAAGCTAATGCAATGCTTAAAGTTCTTAATAACTTCTATGCTAATGCTCTCCTTAACCTAAATGTATAGTATAAGGAAGAATTACTATATATCTTCTTAGCCTTTAGGGCCTTCGCCTACTTACTCTTAGAAAGCATAATCTGGGATTTAGGAGCATCTATGCATTTAGTTAATAATAAAGCTTACCTTAACCTAGGAACTTTTAAAGCTGTAGATTAGATTATAGAATCAGGCATAACCTCTAATAGGATTATTAGTAAAGGAAAGTGCACTTTTAAGGGAATACTTAATAGAAGAGACCTAATAATTAGTAATATCTATATAATTAAAGGATTTTACATTAACATTATCTCTTCTACCTATATATATAATTCAGGACTTTAAATATATAAAGAAGACTATACTATATGCTATAGATTAGCAGATAAGAATATTATTATTTGTAAGCTTTAGCTTATTAATAACCTTATTTTCCTTAAATATAAGCAGCTTAATATCTATCTTAAAGCTCTATTAATGCTACTATATAATATAATACTAATAAGTTAAGTAGGGATTATAATAAGCATTCCTAGCAAGAGAAGAATGCTCCCTTAGAGATCTTTGCAAGATTAACCTAACCTAAGAGAAGATATAGCAATAATATAGCATCTAAGACTTAGACATTTATTAAAGGATGCGCTTAAGAAGGCTATACTATATACATAGAATATTAAGATTAAGGGAATCCTAAGGATTAAGTATAAGATCTATACTAGAATGCATACTACTTAGGTTATCTTAAGAAGAAAGTTAGAAAGGAGTGCTTTAAGACCCTTTTAGTATATATATTAAGATCTTTAAGATTACATAGAAGGCTATAATAGATTAAGATAGCTGCTAGTTATTAAGGATAAATATAATAAATAGATGTTTACTTAAGCTTTATGTATAAAGCAGTATAATATAGTATTTAACGCTCTATTCTACTTTAAATGCTAGGTATAATATTAATTTAAAGTAGTAATTTATATAATCTACTAAGATAATAAGCGCGCTGTAATTGTAGTTAAGGGGCTAACCTAATTCTAATACTAGGCGAATTTTCAGGGCATTAAGCTAGAGCTTATACTACTAGATACTTATAAAGCAAATAGAGCTACTAAATAAAGCAGCAAGCAAATTACTATAAAATCCGTTTTAATGCTCTATGGAGCTAACCTGCTAGGGGAGCTCTAGCCTAAGAGCACTAAAATAGCATCCTATCTGCTTAATATTAGCCTATTACGCAGACTTAGATAGAAATTACTAATTAAAGTACTTAAAGAATGGTTTAAATACTATATACTATTGCAAATAAGAAAAGAAAATGCAGATCTTAAACTAAGTATAAGTTTACTGCTTGCATACAGTTGCCACACATACCCCCTAAGAAGGGAGAGAGAAGGAGGAAAAGAAAAGAGAAATATAAAGATTAAGCTAGAGGCATATATTAGATACTTAGTTAGCTACATTGCAAGTAATATATATTATATCTAGATCTCTTGCTTTAAGAGAGTAGTAATAATGCAAAATATATAGTTTAATAAATCTATCTTTTATAATAAATGCACTAAGCCTTAATTAGAAGAGCTTATTATTAAGCTTAATAACTAGGTAGTCTGCAAAGATTAGTCTTATCTAGATAAGACTAAGATAGAAAGAGCTCCTTAAGTAGATATACTAGTTAAATAACTAATTAAGTTAAGCTTAAGGGTAAATACTATGCCTATAAGCATCTTATAACAATTAGAGAGTATAAAGGATACTTAAGGCATAGTAGGAAATCTAACTAGACCTTAACTAACTAGACTTAGAATGCTAGAAGTGACCCTAGAACTAGATGCATATCTAGGGGGTAGTAGTGCAGCTTAAACTCCTTTAAGCCCTGCTATAATAATATAGGGAGAAGAAACCTCTTATAAAAAAGAGGGAAATGTAAAGACCTAAAAGCATAAAAGCTCTCTTAGCATAAATAAAAGCTTGCTAGAAGAGAGTATTATACCTTAAGGATAATAAAGTGCTACTAGAAATATCCCTAGAAGCTTAATAGAAAGTTAAAGAGCATAAATATAATACCCTTAGGGAGTAAAGAAAGCGCTATTAGATAGTAAGCATATATTAAATGAACTAATAGAAATAACTCCTAAATGCTCTAGAACTCTAAATAAGGGTAAGATAAGGACCTTAGCTTTACTAGGATATTAAATGTACTCTATAATACCAGTTAAGATATAAACTAATGCTTTACTAGATGTAAAGATGCAGGCAATAATATAGCTAGAGCTTGCAGCAAATCATAGAGTATAACCAAAAAGGGGCTAAGGATGCCCTAGGGGGAAAAGATAACCTGCAGGAGAACTATTAAGATGCAGTGCTTAATAACAAGACATTAAGTAAGAAGAAAAGAGCATAAGATAGAACCTAAAAATACAGATAAAGATATAAAGGCATAGATAGGATAATAAAGCAGCTTTCTTCTTAACTAATTACTATAAAGAAGAGCTACTATATCCTAGAAGCGTTCTTATAGCTTTTACTACTTTCCTTAGTGCAATTAAAAAGGCTAAGAAAGCTAACAGGAGGAGCATAATAAAGTTAAACCTAAAGCTTAATCCTCTAAAGCCTAAGCAGATATATAAGACCTTAGAGCCTATAAAGATTTACTAAAATGCACTCCTTCTACCTCTAAAGATATAGAAAGAGCTAGAGACTTACGCATTTAAAGAGCTATTTCTTGCAGCAGTATATACTAAAGTAAAGAAGCTTATAGACTTTAAGACTTAAATAGTAATATTATAGCAAGATGCATAAACTAAGCTTATACCTATAAAATAGGTATTTATATATAAATTTAACCAGAATAGAAACTTAAATAAATGCAAAGCGTAAATCTATATGCATAGAGATCTATAACTAGAAAATACAATCTAAAGCATATATACAGCAACTCTTGCAGCGCATTTATTCCATATTATAATCGCTCTAGCAGCTAAGTATAATCTTAAAATCCACTAACTAGATGTAGTAAATGCATTTATTAATGCAATATATAATAAAAATAAACTTCTAGTTACATGCTACTTCCTATAAGGCTTTAAATAAGCTAGAAAGCTTATAGAGCTAGAAAGAGTACTGTATAGACTAAGAGACTTACCTATCTTATAGTTTAAGGAATTCTTAAGCACTCTAAAACGCCTTAATCTAAAACCTAGTAAGGAAGAGAAGTGCTTATTTTATATAAAAACGCAAGATATACTAGTAGTATTCTTTATAGATAATATCTTTATCCTGTATTACTATAAGCAGAAAGAAGCTGCAGATAAGATTATTAAAGCGCTAAAAGAGATATATAAGCTTCAGGATAAAGGGGAAGCTAAGTGGTTCTTAGGAATCAGAATTGTTAGAGATAGGCTAAACAAGAAAATCTACCTTTATTATAACTTATATCTAGAGAAATGTACAGTTAAATATAACCTTAATAAGCGTAACTGGTTCCTTACTATTTCTATTCCTGTTGCTAAGCTTTCTAAGAGAGAGGACTAAGTATCCCTAGCTTATATTAAGTTATATTAAGAAAAGGTTAGATCTTTGCTATATACTGCAGTAATAGTAAGGCTAGATGTTGCTTTTGCAGCATCTTAGCTTTCTAAATACCTTATAAATCTAAGTAAAAAGTACTATAAGTCTATAGATTAAGCTCTTTAATATCTTTATATTACTTATGATTTTACAATTGCCTATAGAGGCAATTATAATAAAACTTAAGCACTCTACATAGCATTAAATGCTTTATTTGCAGATAATAAGGAAATAAGAAAATTATTATAAGGATATCTTATTACCCTTTTTAGTAGCGCTATAATGTAAAAAGCAATGCACTAAAGTACAGTCTTAACCTCTATAATAAAGGCAGAACTAATTGCATTAAAGTATACTGCAGCTAAAGCAATAGGTTTATAGCGCTTTCTTAATAAATTGCACTTTTACCTAATAAAGCTATATACTATCTACTATAATAATTAATAGATAATACATCTTATTATAGAGCTAAGTACTAAGATTAATACTTAACTGCACTATGTAGAAATCTAGAATATATAGCTGCAATAAGAAGAAGGTAAAGGGAGCTTTTAGGTTACCTACTTACCTACAGCAGAGATACTAGCAGATAGATTAACTAAAGCTCTATTATAGCAGCAATTTAAATACTTCAGAGCATTACTCAATCTTATACAGCTTAAATAGTTAAAAGTCTTAATAAAGTAAAGTTTAATTATTTAACTAGCTAGTAATAAGAGCAAAGAGCCTAGGGTATCTCCTATAGCTAAAACACTTCTATCTAAGCACAGCAAACAGTTCTAAAAAGCTTAAATAATAGTATTATTACTAATATCTTTATCTTTATCCTTAACTTTATTATTATTATTAATAGGGATAATGCTACTAAGTCTTACTAAGCTATTATAGATTATATTAAGAGCCTTAGGATCTATTACACTAGGAAAGCTCCCCTTATTAGAAGTAAGTATATCTAGACTAAGATAAGGAATCTTAAAGACCTAAGAAGGAAGAATATAACAGTTAGAGATAGTAAAAAGGGTAAAGTAAGCCTTAAAGAGCTTAAATATAACTAAAGTGTAAGTCCTAGCACAGGTAATCTCCTACATAAATAATTAGCTTAAAGTAAATAGATAAAGAAAGATAAATAACTTATAGAATAAATGCTATTAGTAATTGCATTACAAAGGGTAATAGCTAGAGGAAGTAAATAATAGGGACTAAATAAGTTAGTAATATACTTAAGAAGAAATATAAAAGCACTTATAGGCTAGCATAACCCTTATAACTACTATAAGAGCAATAATAATAGTGCTTTAGGTTAGGCTTATCCTTTATAGTATAATAAGATAATAGACTCTTACCTAATAAGATACCCTTAAAGCACTGCATATATAGGAATGTATACTCTTTGCCTTCAGGGAACTTAAGCTTACACTTTAAAGCATGCAAGGTCTTAGGAGTCTTAAGGGTTTTTACCAGAGTAACTGCAGCAGAGGAATTCTTCTTCTTAGCAGGGCAAGGGGTCTTAGGCGCAGTATTATTATTAGAAGGAAGCTTAACCTTACTATTATAAGGTATTATAGCATTAGTAAAGCTCTTAACCTCAGTTAAAGCATAATTAAGCTTAGGGATATTATCTTTAAGTTTAGATTTAGGCTATATTACCTCTAATTAGCATATATAATAAATAAGAGATAGAAGTAAGACTTATAATAATAGCTTTGCCTTTTAGGGGGGGAGAATAAGTACTAGACTTATATATAACCTAATAAGCATTAAATTGCTTGCATAAATGCATACTACTAGGGGAATGGCTATAGTAAGATTAAAATAACCTACCAAGAGGCAGGCAGGAAGGCCAGGTATTAGGCGCAGTAGAGAGATTAACAGAGGGCTTGCAGGTATAAGTTGCAGCACTTAAATGAGAGATGCAAAGCAGCGAAGCAGAGCAGTTATACACAGGGCAACTAGCATGAAAAACAGTAGCCTAAAGGCAATCATCGCGTTCTTTATAAATAGCAGGGTTATTAAGAGCAGGAGGCTATATTAAATTGTTAGCGCATAAGCAGGATAAAGAGTATACTATTAAAGGGATAGATGCTTTAAGGCAAGAGGCTAGTAAGATAATTATATACTATAATGAAAATCATAAAGCTTAAAGGAGGAAAAAGAAAAAGAGATTATAAAGAGATAAGAAGAAGGCTTTTATAGCTAAAAAAGCAAAGACCTAAAGGCTACGCAGCGCTTCTCTATTATGATTCATTGTGCCTATTATGCTTACATTCATGAGATCAAGAGGGCGCGCACTTAGGGTAATAATGATGTAATGCTGTTACAATTTCCTATTATCTATCTATTTCTTTTCTATTGTAAAAGCGCATTAGGCAAAATTAAAGCTATTTAGGACTCATTTAACTGCATAAACAATATGCAGTTAAATGGGGGGTGTATTGAGCTGTAAACAGCAAAACGCTCTCTGATTGGTCAGATTGAACCCACTGCGCGATTTCCGTAGCTTGATAAGGTCAAACCGACCGCCACCTTCAATTGAAGAAAACAAGGCTCTTTCAATCAAAGCTGGAATGCTCGTTGTGACTAATCTACGCTTTGTACAACACCTAGTTTAATAATTAATACTATTAGTTATAACTAGCTATAAAGATTTCTTAGATACTATCTAGAAGTTAAAATTAAGGGAATAATATCTCTAGATATTTCTTATTATAAAGAAGCAACTCCTATCCTAATTTAACATTTCTATAACTCTTTAGCTTAAGTTATATTAGACTTATTAGTTAGTTTAGATTAAATGCATAATATAGATAAGCATAGACTTTAAGAAGGGGATTTAAGGCTAGGTAAGATGCTTAGAGATGCCTTAATAAATAAAGCACTTATTTCTAAGAGTAATAATTATACCTAGGTAATAATCTTAGAGTTAGGAAATGCATAAGGAAAGAGACTATAACTAACTGTAGTTTTTATTAGAATAAACATCTAAGAATAGTAGTTTCTAGAGGCTTTTCCCTTCTAGGGCTATAATATATCTTAGAAAGGCTAGGCCTCTTGCAATATCTATCTTAAGTAGCTGCAGGAGACCTTCCTGCCCTAAATAAAGCCTAAAAAACTTACAGATTAGCACATTCTTATTATTAATAGCTTCGCCAGTTATATCTCTATTTAATTCTAATTTATAGCTTTAATTAATAGAGTATAAGTTATATATTTACTGCTGCATTCTTTATATATTATATAACCTCTTAATATTAGTATTTTTATGCTATTAAAGGCAGCTTTTTAGCAACTAGCTTAACAGTTTAAGGGACTTTAAGCTAGCTCTGCCCTAAATAAGCAACACTTTATAAAACTTTATAAATAGGCTAGTAATAAAGCTATAACTCTAGAGAATATTATTAGCAGTTTTTGCAATTTAGGAATATAGCCTATTAATGTAGAAAAGCCTTTAGCAAAGTTGGTAATAACCTTAGATCTAATTATCCAAAATGCCCCTCTAGCGACCCCTTAACACCAAAGGGTAGCCTCTTAGGCTATCCTATATACGCTAAAAAACAAGATTAAGCTTTTAGCATAGCTTAATACTATAAAACTTAGGCAAGAAGGGTATAAGAGAGATCTCTATCACCTTAGCATGAAGATAGCTAATAAGCTAGACTGATTGCATGCTAAAAACACCATAGAAAAGCGAAAGATATTACAATTGCAGCTTAAGATAGAGTCACACAAGCCATAGAAGCAACATACCATAGTTTAGTTACTGCAGGCCTATTATCCAGGTCCTAAAGAGATTTACAAGTCAAAGGAGCATAAGCTCAAGAGGCAGAGGAAGAAACGTAAAAAGGATACCAAAAAGAAGGAATCTAGGAAAAAGAATAAGACTATTATAATCCCTAATAATAATAGATTATAAATTTATTTTGCGCTATTTAATTTACATATAAATTGATAAAGATATCATCAATTGAAGTCATCACGATGTTGTGAGCTAGGTGCGTGGAGACCGGGTCCGCGTGGTAGGTGGGTCGCTCACGAGCACCTCACCTCCATCTGTGGTCCCCTGCTTCAGGGCTGGGTTGACTGGCTGTTAGTTACTGTCGCCATAGCTCCTCTTTGTTTCTTCGTCTTTAACTCACTATATTGCGTTGTTCCAACCGAACAGCTCGTCTCCATGTCTTGCATATGTACCCCTACATGTAAGCTATCATGATTCGCTCGAGTTGACCATTGAGGATTGTCACTGGAACAAATACTTCCATCCCGACGTCAAGGCTATTGTCTGACAGACTCAACTTGATCCATTGTTCTATTGTATTTCCACAGCACGTTCTATCTCAACCTGCTGGCTCCTTTGTGTAGTGTTGATGATGTTTCCTTGAATATTCGACCGACACGCCGGCGACAGAGCAATTGGAGGAGACCTAGGTCCTGAAACTTTCTTATTCATCCTCCTCCACGAACCACTTCTAGACTCCATATGGGCATTCATGTTTGTTGCTCTCAAGACTTCGTAGAAGTCCTCATTTCTTTGTTCACAGTCAACCACTGACGGTATTCTCAAGCCGCACTCCCTTCGTTATAATAAAATGCTGATGAAGTTTTGCCAGCCGAGAACATACTTAGTAACTCGCAGGCATTATCACTACGATAGCTTTTGCATAAATATGTCAAGATTCAACTGTCACTAGCTCTCCACGAAATTGAGCATTAGTCTCCTTTGTTGAGATCCATGATGGGTGATGACTAAAAGTAAAAGAGTCCACTTCTGTGCCTTATCGTGCATGATATGATCGCAAGCTAAGAACCTGGAGGGTGTAGACGCAGACGAATTACTTGATCGTGATACAGTCAGGCCAGTAGTTAAGTCACACAACACATAGGTATTACATCCTCGCTTGAAGAGCCTGCACTATTCACCCTCGTTGGTAGTTGACTAGCCAAGTGGTCATATCACCAAAGTGATAACTCTTAGTAGGCAACTCGCCACTTTGTGTACTGGCTCCCTTTGCTGAAGTCACTGTTTGGCCACTCCTGAGTAGACTTTGAGACTCGGGAATAAAATTTTCTAGGAGAACAGTATTCCCTTACACGGACCCTGAACTTGATGTATCAGATTTGGGACAGGAGCTCCAGATATTACTCATGAACCTGAGGCTTCACAGATCAAGGAACCACTTCACACTCTAAGCTGGATCATTAGCCCAGATCCGAATCGGCCAGCACCGAGCTTAGTTGTGCTTGACTGCATACATATATCAGATATGAACCAATTTCCATAAAATACACATATATTATTAGTTCTAGCGTTGGAGACGAATAGTAGAGGCTCAACAATCGGGCACCTTGTAATGCAAACCTCGTATTCTATCCAAAGTGTATCTTGCCAAAAGTCTTAGAGACATGCCAGAAAAAAAGCAATTGGATTACCAATATGAGGAAAAGGGCTTCTGGTTATGCTTGTGTATCCAATGCCAACCAGTTCTTAGTTGCACTAAGCCACCTATACCAGGGGGTGAGAATCGCCGTACCTCCAAGTCGTGATAGTACATGGACGTAATGCAATATGAGACACTGAACAGCTCTCACCCATAAAGTGACTAATTACAAAGCCTTGTTCAGTGATACAAATAAATCACTGCATAAACTTAGTCAAAATACTTCTCGAACGCCAACCGGATATCAAGGAATTGGTGTTGAGCCCCATGTTACTCTCCGCACAGTCACTTACAAGTGCCGTCAGTGGGCGCAACTAGCTCCGAGCTGGCTTCAAGACAACTGACGTCAATATCCTGTTATACTAAAACATCTTCTTCGTATCAAAGAATTAGATTTAGCCTTATGTTACCGTAGCCCTGTCTTACTCCATGTCACGAGGATGACCTTCAATTGCGCGACCTGCGAACCCCGCCGTAGTAAGCATTCTCTTTACGGATAGATCTGCGCAGTCAGCGGTCAAAGCCAAGCCAAAAGTGAGCCTTGAGTCTCGGTACTTGTTATCACGAATAGATCAGTTCCTTGGCTGTTTAAGGTCACTGAATCAATATTTCTTCCATCGAGATCTTGATCATTGCAGTTGACTACTAGGCTTATCGTCTTCCCAGCCACCTCTAACTTATCCGCTCACCTTCACCCCGCACTCAGCACTATCTTGGCCCTTTTTAAACTTACAGCATCAAAGAAGCTGGGCTGCATCCTTTAGCTCAGCCATTGGATGGCATCATGGTGAGCTGACCTATCTCGTCACTTGCCGGCCCTCCATGGCTTTATCGTGTTCCCCCGCCCGCCCCCAATGCCAGCCTTGTTGGAGGAATGCCAATGGAATGTTGCGAGGAGTTTCTGTGCCGCTGTGATTAGGCGTTGACTGCTTGTACAAGAACCTCGGTCGTGTTAGAGCTGCATCAGGCGTTGGGTGGATGGATGACGGTCAGTTGCAGATGTAGCTGCAGCTTGTTCTACCATACGCTACCTATCTATGGCCCTCACCTCTTTTGAGCTGAGCTGGGTCTTTGCCTCCCTTCTCTTTCAATTGCCTCTCACCTCTTCGTGGTGAAGGAAGAGCTTCGCTTTTGATTACCTACTTATAGTTGACCCCCCCACTGTATCGTCGTATAAGACACAACCCTCAATATGATTATGTTCAAGCTCTTCGCAGCTTTACCTCTCGCCTATGGCGTTATTGCACAATCCGCCGGCACTGGAGAAAAGGTCTGGGCTGCCGTCGCATTCATCAACCATGGCGAAAGGACGCCCGTAATAGCCAATCTTCGTACCGTCTTGACACCCGAGGGCGCTCAGCAAATGCTGCGACAAGGCACTGCGTTCCGTACTCGATATATCCCAGACGGTGTGAACAACTCCGACTATCAGAGCATTCAAATCGCTTATCTCCAGAATCTCAAACCTGATGTGATTGACAACGACGACATTGACATTATCACTCAGACAGATGAATGGGTATCAACTGGTGCTTTAGCCTTTATGCAAGGCTTCTACCCGCCATCACCTAACGCTTTTGATAACAGCAGTGGGGGCGAAGAGATTGCCGTGAACTTGGCTTCTATCGATAACAAGACTGAATATCCCTTAGACGGATATCAATACCCCAGCATTCGAGCTCCTGGTTACTACGACCCAGAATCAACAGCGTATGCTCATTGACCTCTCCCTACCTACACTTGACTAATACAATACAGAATACAAGGCACTTATAGATGCTCAGCGTGGCAGACACAGATCACCACAAACCTGACTCAGGAAACCGGTCTCGACGAGCTCTATGATTCAACTCTGCCCTTCTACCAAAACCTCTTCTCTACTGCTCCATTTGATGGCGCAATTGACATTGACTATGCCAATCTCTGGAACGCCTACCAACTCTGGGAATTCGTCGATTATCAGTATCGACACAATGAGACAGTCCACGAGGGGCTCAAAAACGCAAACTCAACGCTGTCTTTTCTGAACACTTATGCCTTGTCCATGGAGCGCGCACAAAACAGCTACCGTGGCTCAGACGACGACAGCGAACTTGGCGCTCTCTACTCTGTCGCAGGCCGTACCATGGCGCACAAAGTCGCATCGCAGTTCAAGAGCAACATTCGCTGGGGAAGCAGCTACAACAAACTCACACTCATGTTTGGCTCTCTCGATCCGATCGTGAGCTTTATTCAACTCTCGGGTCTTGTCACGCAAGACAACATGTTTCAAGCGCCTTGGTCCACGCTTCCCAAGCCTGGCGCAGCATTGGTCTTTGAACTTTTTGGCGAAGACCCAGATGATCCTGATAGACAGCCAGCAACGGATAGTCTTCGTGTGAGAATGTCCTACCGTGCTTCAGCAGACGCGGACGAATCTTTCCAGAACCAGCCCATCTTCAAGTCTGGTCCTGATGGCATCGCATACTCGAGTTTCATACAGACTATGAATAACCTTGGAATATCACCTAACCAGTGGTGCGACGTTTGTAGCCCGACACCTGCTCCTTGGTGTATCATCGTCGACTCGGATAGCTCCAACTGGGGAGATGACTCTTCGATAGGGCCTGTCATCGCAGGAGTTATTGGAGCAATTATCGCGATCGCTGTTCTGGGTGTTCTACTCCTTTGCCTGTGTGTCTGCGGCGGTCTTCGGTTACGTCGTAAGGGTCCCGAAGAGTCATCACACGGCGCCGCTGCTGTAGGAGGTATCGCAGGAGGCTTCAAGGGTCCAGAAAAGAAAGATGGCGACGCGGATGTTGTGGTGACAAAGCAGGGCATTCACCATGAGCGCGTCGGTAGCTGGGAACTCCGAAGTCCAAGCGAAATACCTCCTCAGACTTCTGGAATCGTGACCAAGGACATGGGATCTCCTCCCCAGAGACGATCGTTGGATGACAGCGACGATGACATCAGCGTTATGAATGCGGCACCAGTGAAGGCTCGTGAGAGTGTTTGAGGAAGTATGGATGAGTGATTAGGGAAATTATAAGGAGGAATTTGGAACTGGACGATGAACTTTGTATGCATGGTTATACCCTTTGATTCTTACAATCGTTCGAGCTATTGATACCTACTAGGATGGATTTTATAGGCGTTGGTATTGGCGAATTTGCATATACACTCGTTTGGAGATGTTGATCGTTGGCCATATGCGGCATAAACTGAGGACTGTTACTATATAACAGGTAGTTCAAATTGACTGAACTGAGACTATCACTTGAGTATAGACTGAGGTTAGACATTGCATGATGAGTGAACGATTGGATGGTAATAACGATATCACGATTGTTGGCATAATGATCTCAAGGCATCTATCTTGGCCTAGTAAAATGACAGTTAATGGATGTTTATCCAAGGGGTATCTATATCCCACACGCCTCACACAATAACAAACTCCTCCTCTTCAACCCCATCAAGGTCAAAAACCTCCCCATTCATCATCCCATGTACATAACACTCCCCAACAAGTATCCACGTCCCGTCATCCTTTCTCCTTAGCAAAAACGGTGTTCTCCCTCCATACAGCACAACAACCACATCCCCAGCTTGCATGATATCCGGTCCAATAACAAACCAACCCCCAAAAGTTATGGCAAAACCTCGATACCGCGTAACAAGCGTTGCTTCATGGCTCCACTTGAACCCATCTCCCGTCTGCGCAAGCTCTTGTATCTCTGGTGAAACGGCACCAGGTTTATCCAGCGCGCGGACAAGATATGCTGCGCCGTTGGCGAGCCACTCTTCTTTGGGAATACTCTCATATGGCCGTGAGCGATCTGCTCCGATACATGCGTTTGTGAGTGTTTGCACAAGGGCGAAGAACGCTGAGTCGCCGTTTCGATAGCGTTGTCGTAGGTTGAAGGGTTGGTGTCGACCACATATATCTCGCCATAGGGCTTCGATGGGGAGGCGAAAGGGGTTGTTGCGACGGAAGTGGAAAGCATTGTTCCAGAAGATCCACGATGGTCGACGGATTCGATCTAAGCGAACACCGTAGATGTGAAGAGCTCTTGTTTCTTCGTCGATGCATAATTGAGGCCGATACTCCCCTGATGCCCTATGAGGAGTCACGGGTGTACCCATGAGATGTAAAGGCACAACACGCCAGTCCGGAACCCAAGTTGGTAAATCTCCCCTCTCCATAATTCGCTTCTTGTAAGTAACTGGTATAGCATGGCAAGCAGACAAAAGCAGAAGTGATTCGCAACCAGAGAGTTCTCTGACTGCTACATCGTAATAGATATCTTCTATCGATCTGCTATAATCCGCCACCAGCTCTGCAAGGCTCGAACTACCAGTGTGGATGGAGAAGTGGCCAAGAAAGGCATAGACATGATCTCGAGGGTCTTTAGATAAGAGATGTCTTGCGCGGTGAAGTTCGTATATGAAGGCTGCGCGGTTATGGTTGACATCGTATGCCTCCTCTGGCTCAACGAAGCGTTGATATAAATACCGGATGTTAGGTGTGAAGACAGCGAATCGTGAGCGTAGGAAGTGGTAGGTCGTATTCAAGATGCCTGCAACTGACGACAGAATCTCCCAGTCAATCTCTGCATCGCCCCAGTAAAGGGTCGCTGGTGCTGCTGTTCCTATTTCCTGAACAATCCATATACGATTAAACTATTCTCGTTAGTATAAGGCTCTTCAGTGTCTCTTGTAAAACTCACCCATGGTAGCCTCGATAAATTCGAGAACGGCACCCAAGGTTTTCTATCCTGACTCAACAAATCTTCTGAATGAGCTCTTTTGAATTCATTATGCAGTTTCTCATCATTAAACACTCCATGAAGGTAGTGAAGCATCTCCGTAGCCGCCTTCCCATGCCCTACCTTATCTTCTCCGAGCCATACCAACACATGCTTCGCCCCCTTGTAAATAGCATTCATCAGGCTAACTTGCTGACTTCGCTCGGCAATGTCATCCTGGTTGACGCAGACTTGATCAGCCCACAAGCGACGCTGGGTAGTTGCATGTCTCATGCGGCGTAGAGCACCCTCAATGCTCTCCGTCAATGGCAGCGGTTTCCCATCGCATATGATCTCAGAGGATCGACCACCTAATCCCCAGCAATATGAGATGGCTTCATACTGTGGGCTGAGATCAAGATTCTCAAACCCGAGATGACCGACTAATGGGTCATTGCCCGTACCAGGCTCAAGAGTCAGAATGCGGATTGTAAAGCTATTTGTGAATGGTGTATAGGCGTATGGCGCTGGAGCTGTCGATTCTGATGCCTGGACAACATCGGCCATGGATGATAGTAAAGACGCAGTTGAGCAATGAGACTTGATTTTGAGAAGAGTCCTAGAATGAGATGTTGAATGTCGATGGTGAGAAATGTTATGCAGACCGAAACTTGAAGGCCCAGTTCTTTTAGATCGCTTTCGTGAAACCTCAATTGGCGGCGTGGAATTAGTTTCTTTGTAGATCGTCAAATCACTAGCATGAGCTCTTTTTCGAAAAGCACGTCGACTCATTAGTCGAACTGGAGATGTAGACTTAAGGGACATTGCAATTGTCACTGAACCAGAAAAGGAATGATACGCTACTTAACAGAACCAACGAACGGTTACTAACATGCAACACAGCCACTCATCATGGTTCTTTTGCGGAGATCCATGCAGGCAGTCTTTACAAACAGCAGTAGGTCAGCGCTAATGTCACGTTAGAGATGCAAGAGGGTATGCAAGGCATAGTACATCACGTAGAAATAGGACAGATCATGGCCTTCAATGTTTAATTTGTGATATCGAGCGGCGGTAGGCCTTTCTATCTAACTATACACAAATTTCCTGTGTCATCAATCGTTCCAAGTAGGAGATAAAAACAAAATAGATAATGCGATAACACCTCGCAGGGGCGATTCATCCTTTGTGCCAGTAACGCCTAATCCCATCCCAATCCGCTGGGCGTCCCAAAGTTACAAATAAGAAAGTAATGAAGCGCTAGGTGCATGTCCTTTTCCCATTCCCCACTGTCCATTAAACCACTCTTTACAGGTCCATGGTAAGAAGTTCTAACCTCGATGTAACAGCGTCACAGCTGGCGCTGATACGTTGCACGCGAGCCATAGCCAAAGCAGCGATACACTCTTCCTCACCGGCATCGACAAGTTCAAGACGGGCAAGGACCTTTTCGGACTCAACACCGCCAAAGATGTCAACATGCGACAGACCCTCAGAACCAAACTCCTTGGGTTGCTCGGCGGTGGTGGTAGCGGTCTCAGTGTGGAACAGGGCGAATTCAGGGTCGGACTCAAACTCAAGATCAATAGGGGCGGCGTCAACGGGCTCAGAAGCCTCGAGCTTCTCAACAGGGCGCTCAATGGCGGGCACCTCAAGCTTCTCCTCCTCAGAGTCGAAGATGGGCTCAGCAAAGTTGGAGGTCTTGCCAGAGAGAACAGAAGCGTCAATAGCATCAGGAAGCTCAGGAGTGTCGACAACAAAGACTTGAGGCTGGAAGTTGAAAGAACCATCGAGAGTGAGCATGGAGAAGTCCATGTTCTGCTCAGGGATCATGGCCATGCCAATCTGGTGCTGAGAAGACTGTTGAGCGTTGTAGGGGTTGATGTCCTTGGGGACCTGTCGCTGCTCGGGTTGAGGCTCAACCTTGAGCTGAGGAGTCTGCTGAACAGCGGTAGGGTTGCTGCTGAGGTTGTCCAAGAAGTTGGAGAAAGAAGGAGAAGAGAGAAGCATGCGGGTGAGGTCGGTCAGACGCTTGTTCTCGTCCACGAGAGCACGGTTCTGAGCGCGGAGGTCACCGTTCTCGCTGACCTTGTTGGCGATTTCAGTCTCAAGCTGAGTGATGTATTCTGGGATATTATTAGCAAGTTGTTTCAATTGATCGTTGCGGAGAAAACTTACCCTTTCTGCGGGAGCGGAAAGCACGAGCGGAGACCTTGTTGCGAAGCTGTCGTCGCTCCTTGCTGCTGAGCTTCTTGCCCTCCTCACTAGCCAAGAGGCGCTCATCCTCATCCATCTCCTCTTCGTCCTTCTTGGATCGGGGAAGGTTGGTCATGGGGCTGGTAGCCTGGCTCTCAGGCATTGAGGGCTTGGCTCGCATAGAGTTCAGGAGCTGAGTAATCTTCTGCTCAACAATGGGGTCGGTAGGCTGAGGGGCCTTGCCACGAGACTTGGGCTGCGATGCCTGGCGCTGAGCCTGTTGTTGCTGCTGAATGATCTGCTGCTGCTGTCGCTGTTGTTGTTGAGCCTTGGCAAGAGCGGCTTGGGAGTGAGCACCAGGCCAGAGACGGCCGTTGTTCTGTGTAGGCAAAACGGGTGGTGAAGGAAGACCAGCGTTCTCTTGCTCAATACTGCTAGGGTCGACAGTGAAAAACTGTTGTGTCTCGGTCTGCGACTCGAAGTCCATATCCATATCCGAAGCACCCAAAGTAGCCTGCGAAGGAGATGTGTTGAAATCAAACAGATCAGCCTCGGGGCTGAAGGTGGTTAGGTAGTCAATGTTGCGGAAGTCTTGGTAGCCAGTGTTGTTTGTCTGGTTAACAGCCATTGTGTTGGCGATGGCACCGGGCACAAAGCCAGTCTGTTGCCGGTACATGTCATAGTTGTGACTGGGACCGCTCAGGCTCTGGGCAGTTGTGGTGGCGGGAGCAGCGACAGCGGCTGAGATAGGGCTCGCGAAGGTAGCCTTTGATGTTCCTGATGGTGATACTGAAGTAGCAGGAGACTGAAAGTTATCGTACTCGGTAAGATCGAGGAGAGCGTCGATATCGACGGTATTCTGGCCAGGACCCGACATATTGTTGTATCAGTTCGGCGAAACCGGAGGATGTAGTGTTTGATGATGAGTGAGAGATTGAATTCGTCGCCCGAGTGATGATCAGTGGAGGACTCGAGTATTGTCGCGATAGATTTGGTCTGTTGTGTTATGTTGTTTGAAAGATCGTTGAAAAGTAGTTGTTGAGAGATGGAAGTTCTGTAACAGAAGCGATTGTTTGGAAGTTGAGAAGGGGAAAGATGGAACCAGGCAGAAAATCGGGAACTGGGGAGGGACCGTGTTCTATGAATGGGGTGGGTGCCTTGGTCGGCGGTACGTACCCGCCGGGTCCGACAACAAGATCCCCGGCGTGTCAGGGAGGAAGAAACTGGTGAAAGCCACTGAAGCCCACTTGGGTAATCCACTATAAACATGCTCAAGGCCCCCAACTTCAGGGACTCGGCCCCTGAATTGATTCCATTTGAGCGCTATGAACCGCTAGATCCAGGTCTCTCTGTCAGGTAACGCCGGCCGTTGTCAGGGCTGACCAGGGAGCAGGGATAGATCGGCGGCCGGGAATCCGACTAGTGAGGGAGAGGAGTGAGGACGCGTCAGCTCTTTTCTTGGGTTGTGCAAGCCAAGGGTGGAAGCCAAGGGCCAAGGAGGTGGATAACTCATTGAGGCAGCGCCGTAACTCTAGAGGCCAATCAAGATGAGCCTCTGACGGCCGAGCCTCTCAGAGACAGCACCGAGCGTATCCCTGTTTCGCCCTCCGAGGGGTGCGGAGCGAACAAGGTGCGAGTCTTTGCGAGAGTCTAGCTCCAACAAGAGAGCGAAACGAACGACCAGAGACGTCTGCGGCCTGAGGATGACGACGCTCAACTGCCCCTTTGGGACAGGCTTGGTGCCAAAGAGCCCATGATGGAGGCATGGCGCTGGTCTTTTTGGTCCCTCAGAGTATCATGGCTCGTCTTTGGCTGCGCTTTTTCGTATGCATTTCTGTTCCATCGTCGACTTCACCTGCAGATGCACCTACGAGCTTACGTCTCTCATCCTCTGAGGCTTCGTGGCCTGGGCTCAATCTGGTCAAGCCTCAGGCTGATTATTCTTCTGCCTACGTCTGAATACCAACGTCCCCTCCTGTTTGAGGTTATCAGGCTTGATGCAGACAAAAGGACGGCTAAATAATTCCTCCGCCCAATAGTTTTGGTTTGGTTCGATGTGATAAGGGAAGATCAATCTCATCGTCACCGTTAAATCCGGCGGCTGCTCCAACCGGACGGCAAAGCGGCAGCCCATCGCTATCGGTTATCATGGCTCTGGAATGCTCGTCAGCGACTTGCTACAAGATGCCTCGGACCACTGATGTGTGAACTCTGCAGACTGGAGTGCAGGTAAACAACAAATACCAGCCAATTCAATGATCAGCGTTAGCGGGTACTGAAACTTGTCTTCCGTCCGACCCGAGCGTGGCTGTACAAAACAATAGAATTGTGCCCTTACACTGGCTGGTTTGCTTTCCAAAGCTTGTCTCCTGCTTCCAGAGTCCACTATTACGATGCTCAAGTATAGATGCAGCTACTTTTCCTCAAGCGATGCGTTGCCAACTCAGATCATCAGGGAGGATTTGCTGATATGATTCATTTCCCTCGATTCTTTGCTCATTTCAATAAGAAATGAACAGACAAGGTCTTTGCCTTACCGTAAAGACATTGCGGGGATGACCATCACCATCAATATCATCCATCGATTGCACTGCCACCGCCTTCATATCCCAAAATCCCACCACCGCAAGCACAGTCCATTTCAGAAGTCTGAAGAGTCCCCGAGACCATCCCACCGCTCACTTTTCCTCTTCTGCTCTACGCTGCTGGCTGCTCGCTCTTTATTCCCGTTTGCCCACTGTCTTTTACTGTGCCCCGCTGCTATAATCGTGTAAACCCACAGTAACATCAGCGGGCACCCATGAGGCTGTGTCATCAGAGCCGGAGTCTTGGCTTCCCAAGTAAGCTCAATGATCGTCGTTCTTGAGATGGTTTGAGCCACTCATCTTCTCTGGTGGTCTCCGTCGTGCCACAAAGAATGACATCGGGTGTTAATAACGCCGTTATGCCGTCGCCGGGCTCTAGATGTTGAAGGCACCGAGTAATCTTCGGCGTTTACAGTGCTGCTA
Source organism: Fusarium xylarioides (assembly GCA_013183765.1). NCBI lineage: Eukaryota > Fungi > Ascomycota > Sordariomycetes > Hypocreales > Nectriaceae > Fusarium > Fusarium xylarioides. Next base: position 343 of record SRZU01000305.1, on the reverse strand, counting down.
CAGTCCGCAGGGGTTACAAATGTCATTTTCCGCATTTTGGCTTGTACCCCACCCCACCGCGGAATAGGTCAAAATGGCCTTATTGGCTCGTTTGAGGCTAGGTACCTATACTTAGTTTAACCTTTTTTTCCCACCTAAAACCAAGATTTTGATAGAATCGGTACTTTGCAGCCAACTTCCTCAACGAAATGACGTAAATTATGATGCAGCCGATTGAGGTCATCGCCACCACAACAAAGGCAGCTTTTTTCAACACAACACTACAACTACCTCAATTTTACAGCTTTTGATGCCGCGTTTTCGCCAAAATGACCGATTTTGAGATCCACGAAGATAACAGACC